>CAWUFW010002396.1:1662500-2243495 GCA_963921515.1 Calotriton arnoldi | reverse complement strand
CATGTCTGGTTGCAGGTCGCTTTGAACTTTACCAAGGAACTAAGCACAACCCCCAGACCATCCTGTCAAGGGAAGGACAACACCCCCCTACTCCCAAGGTCCATTGTCCCTGTCCTGGGACCAGTTCATTCCTCCCAGTGGGGATGCCTGCAGCAGCCAGGTGACAGTTGGAAGTCATAGAAAGGCATTAGCGGCTTGAGGCAGGGAACAAGGAACTTTTTAAAGGTACCTCTTCTCAAATATTTAGACAACATTTGACTTTACCATTAAATTGGATTTTGTTTAACTATTATAAAGAGTTATTGAAATATTTTCCAGCTGCTGCCAAACCAAAATTATCATTATACGATGTAATAATGTAATCCAGTGCCTTTCCTTTGGAATCAGCCAGCTTGCCGCATTAAAAATAGCTTGTAGGCTTTTCACTGTAAGGACACGTGGAACATTAAAATTTTACATGTCCTACTTTTAAATACCATTCACCCTGTCTTATGGGCAATAGGGCATATGGCGAGGTGTCTTATTAAAGTTTAAAAGGAAAGTTTAGGCCCGTCAAAAAAGGGGTTATTTTGACAGGTCAAAATTGCAATTTAAAACTGCCTCACCAAGCTATAATGGTAGGCCTGGAGGCATGCTTTACTCTGCCACTGTAGTGGATGGCACAATGAGTGCTGTAGTCCACTGGGTGCATTTAATTTACTGGCTCCTGTGTACAATTGGTGCCATAAACTATAGACTTTAAGGAAAATTCAAATAAACCAATCAGGTGTGCAGCAATTTTGCAATGCTGAAAGGAAGAGCACAAGCACTTTATCTCTGGTTAGAAGGGGAAAAGTGCAGAGTCTCCTGTTTTTTTTTTTCCAACCTTTTTTATTGATTTTGTTATTTTCAGGAACGAATACAAAGTTGTTGATATAAACACTGCACAAAGTTGGCACAAGATCATGTTCTTGTTATGCATCTGAACAATGAGATGGAGGAACAGTGGCCCAGAGGGACTATGAACTAAAAGTTTCACAGAGTTCTATAGCGAGCAAAAAATAGGGTCCAGGAAAAAGGCAAAATAATCTGAGGTGACCTTGCAGGAAGGGCAAATTTCCAGCACAAATGGTATGAGTGTGTATTTAAGTGCGTGCCCCTTGGGCAATGTGACTCATTGGACATGGTAAACTGTCTTGTATGTATGTATGTACATATGTATGTGTCCATGCAGTGTTTTTATAGCAGAAACCTAGCAGAAAGGCAGTGGGTTGCTGGACATAGTCAAAGCCAAGCATAATCTTAACGAGTAAGAGGAGAGAAAACAGGGTTGTGGATGGTTAATGCACTGTGGTGCAATGCTCTTTAAAGAGATGAGTCATTAACTGTTCCATAAATTGGAGCGGCGTTGGGGTGCTCCTGATAAATACAGTGATGTTGTTCCAGATCCTGGGTGTGGAAATGGAAAAGGCCCACTGTCTTGCTTTTTTTTTTTTAAACACTTTTTAGTCTGCAGTCTTCCGGTCCGGGTGTACTGAGATCCCCCAGAGATGGTGAACTTTTTTGCGATATAAGCAGTGGTACTGGTTGTGATAGGTTTGTAAATAATTGTATCTGATAGAGACATTTAGCTGCAGATTCCTTACTTTACAATCCTCCCCAGGCGCCAGACTGGATACAGAAAGCTTTTCAGCAGTACCTCTGTTCGTCGGTAGAAGGCATCGAGTGACTCCATAGTAATGTCCTCTCTCGAATTTGATGTAAACCGAGTCCATATAAGCTCTCCCCTGACGCACTAACGTCAGTTCCTTCTTTTTCGTGCTAGCAACGCGGATCCGCACTACAGTTCCTCCAGCCATTTTTCGGCCTACTTGACCTTTTTTCGTCGACGGAGCAGTGTGCCTTTTTCTACCCTTTTTCAATGTGTTCGGGGTTCAAGCCTTGTGAGTCCTGCGGACAACAAATGTCCGTCAGGGACCCTCACCCGGTTTGCATGTTGTGTCTGGATGAGCACCATGACTCCGAGTGTGACTCTTGTTGTCTGCTCCAACCAAAGGACCAAAGAGAACATAGCATGAAACTGCTAGTGGCGCAGATGTCAGTCATCAAAGTCTTTTAGTCGTCCTTATTCCCCTACTCGCTCTACAGACTGACTGCACGTCCACTTTAGGAGCCGTTCCTGTGGGCATCATTCTCCTTCGACGTCCAGAGGTAAGTCTCAGCATAGGCAGTCGAAGTCACAGCACCTCCCGCCTTCATCTGGTTCCCGCTCTTCTGTTGTCAGGCATGAGTCCTCCCCCATGTCTCCCCACCTATCCTGGGGCGTCTTTGACCCAGATGAGAAAATATTATGAAATGAAATGAAATAAGGGATTTATAAAGCGCACGGATACTCACATGGAGTGTCCCGGCGCTAATCTCTAAAACCAACAGGAAAGACCCCGCCCCACCTACCATCGTGTTATTGTTGGAACAGCCATGTTTTAAGTTGTCTCCTAAAGGACAGCAAGTCCTGAGTCAATCTAAGATGTAGGGGCAAGTCGTTCCATAGGCGAGCCGCTTGAACCTGAAAGGAACGACCTCCAATCCGAGATCGAGTGAATTTGGGAATCACCATCAGGGATTGTCCCGAGGACCTTAAGACTCGTTGAGGCTGATAGCGCTGGATCCTACTTCTCAGGTAAACCGCACCCGTATCGTAGAAGGCACGATAGGCAAGCACCAAAGCCTTAAACTGAATCCTCTTTCTCACCGGGAGCCAGTGCAGTGCTTTCAGGTGGAGCGACATGCGCGTTCTGGGGTTTACCATAAGAATAGCTCTGGCTGCGGCGTTCTGGACAACCTGCAGCCGATTGAGCAAATATTCAGGAAGCCCCAGATACAAGATATTTACGTAATCCAACCTGGATGTAATTAAGGCTTGCACTACGATCTTCCGGGATTCAACCGGGAGTAGAGGAAGAAAGTTTTTTACCATTCTAATCAGTCCGATACAGGTGCCAGCAACAGTTTGGATATGGGACTTCATCAATAGACTAGTGTCCAACTTAACTCCCAAGTTTTTCACTGTGCTGACTGGAGCCGCAGGAGGGGACATGTCGCACGGCCACCATAAGTTCCAGTCGACACATGGGGGACATCCAAAAAACATAATTTTAGATTTTTCTGGGTTACACTTAAGTTGATTAAGTTGCATCCAGGAAAAAACCTCCGTTAGGCATCTGTTTATCTCCATTCCATGAAAATTCGCCCCTTTGTCACACGTGAACAGTAGTTGAGTGTCATCAGCGTAAGAAATAATCTTCGCTCCGTGTGACTCAGCCAGGCGTGCAAGTGGGGCCATATAGATATTAAAAAGTGTAGGACTCAAAATAGCGCCCTGCGGGACACCCACTTGCATTGGAGGAATGGCCGCTGTAAAGGGTGGAGACCAGATTTCCTGCTGCCGCTCAGATTCTATTTTTGGGTCTGCACCTTCCTCTGGAGCACCCTTGGGCCCCATGGAGGTGCATGAGGTCGTGCCTGTGTCCCCGCCGGCGGGTTCTCCCTCTGCTTCAGGTCGGCCTCCTGTTTTTGATACCTTAGCGACTCCGGTGCATGGTCAGTTGAGGCTACCACCTTCGGCTTCTGCTTCTGGTCTGCCGACTCTAATGTCCGCATCGGGCTCTTCTCTGCCAGCTCCGATGGTGGTGCTGTCGACGTCGATCGACGCTCGTTCCAATGTTGGGGCGTCCCCTTCTTGGCGTCGACCGGCTTCAGTTACAGCGTTGAGTGCTGTGCCGATGGAGCAGACCGTCTCAGACTCGCTTCCTACTGAGGACCATGGTTGTGGAGGTACTACGGAAGGTGTGGTGTGCAGTAGCGGCTCGCAGAGGGAGTGCTGCGGGGGGTGGGGGAGGGGCTGGGTGGGGGGTAGTGGAGTCGGACATACGACGGGCAGGAGTAAAGTAAGTAAATAAATAAAACTATTTACCTTGCGCTCGCTGCATCGCTGAGTTGGCGATGCAGCGAGCGCAAGGTAAATAGTTTTATTTTTTTATTTACTTACTACTTTACTCCTGCTCGTCGTATGTCCGACTCCACTACTCCCCAGCCCCTCCCCTGCCCCGCCCCTCCGCCCTGCAGCACTCCCTCTGCGAGCCCCCACTGGTGGTGTGTCCCCATCCCATTTTGGACACGGTTCCACCCCCTATGCAGTCTAGCTGCTTACTTGACTTGGGTGGCGCCAGTGGTATAGAATCTTCTCCAGCCTCCTGTCTCCTCCTGGTTTGGCTATGGAGGCGAGTTCGGCTCTGGCTGACATGCTCAGTCGAGTTTCGGTTGTACTGGATTTACAACTTCCTTCTGTGGAATTGTCAACAGACCCTTTACTTGGCATTCTACATCCTGACCAGTCTAATGTAGAGTCTGTCCTTCCCTATAGTGACTGTTTTTTTGATATCCTGTTGGGTGCTTGGGCTAAACCTGAAACGGGGCTCCCTATGGATCGCTCTATTTCTCATAGGCCTCGCCCAGCCCCGGAAGATCCGTCCTGTCTCCTTAGACATCCATCTAATCAGAGCCTTTTGGTTCTTTCTCTCAGTTTCTTCCAGTTTCTCAACAGCCTCATAGAAGCTCTAAAAAAACCAAAGCCCTTGTGCTTGACTTCTGTTTGCAGCAAGATTGAAAGAAAAGAGAGGCGCATGTGAAGAACCCCCTTGTCCAGTTAACCCATAGCCAGCTATAATCTGTATTTTGCACATTTCTGGGGCTGACGGATTTCATAATCGAGCCCTGCTCTACTCACGCACATTGAATTTGCGTCAGTTCTCCTGCGGTTTCTTTATATATTGTTCACACGGTCTGAGTGCTACTACCGCCAGCAGGGAGCGCTATAGAGTTCCAGGGCGCATAGAGGCACTATAAGGTTTTGCGTCGCCACTTGTTGTTGCCCCCCATTCCTGTTGGAGGTTTCATTAGGATTCATGACGAGTGGACTCTGCAGTCTCTCTGGCCAGGCATGCTTCAGAAGCCACACTATTCAGGGACAATTAAAAAGTACTGACCCTACTGTGCGGTTCGATGCGGCGCATCCTGTTACACGAATTGTAATCTGCTCTCCTCGTCGCAGGCTAGGCAAGGCCGGACCTCGGCCGCCCTAATTGAATTCAGTTTCATCTGTAACCCTGGACATTAGTCAATAGAATGTAAAATATCTCCCTCTAACTACTTTTTGAAATGATTACAGCCATCAGCGGCCTAATTAATTGAAATGTTCGCGAGGGGGAAAAACAGAGATAAAAAGGTTGAATTGAGGTTAGACTTCTAAAACTGCCACTTTAGAAAATGCATTCTAAAAAGCAGCAGTTTATTTGTGCCTTTTTCGCACTTAGAGCGAAAGCTGTGAACTCGTGATGTATTTACTAAACGGATGTAATTGCATTTATTGTAATCTTGTAAGATAGTTTCCCTTCAGCTGGGTTAGTCAGGTTTGTGCTTTTCTTGAGATTTCTGCTTTACCGGCCCTTCAAGGGGACTGCACTGTGGGTAGGCATTTGAAGAGGGCCAGGGATAAGGCACTTGCTCTCTTGTGACCCCTACCTGGAGCAATTAAAGGTAGTTCTGCTGGCTAATGCACTTGCTATAGAGGTGTGCATAAGATTTTTGGTCGGGGTGACTCAGCCTTTCAGCCACTTAAAGTTGATAAATCAGTCCAATTAAGTTGTGTAATACTTCTTTACTACCACTTATTATTTAAGTGCAAAGGCAATTTAGTTGAGGAGCCTTCCAATAGTTTACCTCTGTTTTTGCTACTTTGGAAAGGATTAATACTTATTTTTCATTTAGTATGTGTTGAGGGTTGCCTGTATTAAGAGACAAGTTGTGGGGTTATTTAACGCCTTGTAGTTGTCATGTATTGGAAGTTGTTAATGGATTCACATGCCACAGTTTTTTCCTCTCCAACTCCTCCGTTGCCACATTATTTCTGTTCAATTAATGTCACTCACAGTATTTCTGGTGGAGAAGTGTGGCTCAATGGTTACAGCGGCAGACCCTGATGCAGAGATCTGGCCCGGGACCAGGGTTCAATTCCCGCCTCGGCGGGTCTTGGGCTCAATTTCCTCGGACCTGATAATTCTCGCCTCGGTGCCTATTCTAATCATGGGTCCCACTCTGCAACTCTGGGCAATAGCTTGCTTAATCTCCACAACGGCCCCAACAGCGCTGGGATGCCTGGCTTCACCCTGGGGTGCCCAGGAGTGGACATTTCACAGGGAAAAGCCAGGAAGGGTTCCACAGCGGTATGCGTACAGCGCCTGGACACCCCTTTGGGGGTATGGGTGCGCTTTACAAGTACAAATTTCATTTCAAGTGGTGAGTAGATTTTCAACCTCTTGCTTAGCTGTCCTTGGCCATCTCCATATCTAGTCCATAAGGAGTGTCCCAGGGCCATAGCATGTTCCCGCAAAACTGCTATCCTCCTTGTTTGAAATTCTCATAGCAAAGACCCTGTCGTTCTAAATACCTGGTCTGTATCCAGTCTGACTGGACTAGTGAGTTTTACATCTTCCTTCCCATGGCTGCACCCTCTGTCAAGAGAGGCATCCTATCCCTGTAAGACATATCTGTCGCATCCTGTGGCCCAGTTTATGCAAAAAGGTTGAACTCTGTAAACTTAGCCAAGAAACGTATTATCCATCTTCTAGAAGGCTTCAAAATGGATTCCAAGGAAGGGGCAGGCAAGTAAAAGATCTGGAACAATTATTTTGTGACACCCATCTGCACTCGAGCTCCAACAGATTGTGTCAGGTCTTCGGAAGGCTAGACTCTCCTGCAAGTATCATCTCTTAGCGCTGTTGAAGGAATATTGCCCAGACCTGAGTTGGGGCATGTCGGGTTCCTTTATTTATTAAATTCGTAAACTTCTTTGAGGACCCCTTCTAGGATCCCTTTTACAGACAGCACAATACTAAATTCAGCCAAGCTCTGCCCTAGCCTTTAGGTGCCCATTGCACTATGGGAATCCTCGGAGGCTGGAAATACTGCTGAATCCCGACTACGAGGTGCCAGCCCCAAAGCTGGTAACCTCATGATGGAGTCAGATATGTACTCCAGCACTGAATCCTCAGACACTATCCAGAACGTTCTCTTTATCACACTCATTCAAACCAGCACCCAACCTCTGCTTTTTC
The DNA here is from genome assembly GCA_963921515.1 of Calotriton arnoldi. NCBI lineage: Eukaryota > Metazoa > Chordata > Amphibia > Caudata > Salamandridae > Calotriton > Calotriton arnoldi. The sequence continues at coordinate 2,236,344 of CAWUFW010002396.1, read as the reverse complement.
CTACAAACATTTTAATGCGCTTCAAATTGGATTGGCTGTTGCATCTGATACCCAATAAGACAACTCGGGCTACTTCCACAAAAATATATAAAATAAATAATCAATGATATTTTCCACAAACATATTTTACTTCTATGGTGCAAACCTTGCCCCTAGAGTATCAGGGCACGATATACTGAAAACTCCAAAGAGTGAGAAAAAGCAAACAATAAACCTTTTTCAAACACAATTTTAAGAAAGAAGACTAAATTAAACAAAAATGAAAAAGTTGATTGATCTAAAAAGCTAAAAGAGCAGCAAAGCAAAATAATACTTCTACTTAAATGAAGGGAAAGCTTAAAATGGAAGTCTAAAAGTGTTGAGTTTCAATGTACAACATCTTGTGTACCTAAACCTCAGGCTTTGATCAGGGACACCGATGGTCCAGAAATTGTTGGCCATATAGACAGGTTTTCCAAGGTCACTTCCTTGAAAGTAATGCTGGCCAATTTCAACTGACGCTGAATGTGAATAGGGACCTCCTAAACAGAAAACAGAATGGGAGCGAGGCTTGCACCCATCAACAATTCTGCAGCCATGCTAAAAACTGATCCTAAAGGGAAAGTGTCAGGGAGACCAAATGCATCACCACGGTCAAGAGAGACATTTGTAGAGCTATCACACAGATCGAGTTGGCAGAAGAAAAAAAGTTTCCTCTAACATAGAAGAATCAGTTTAGAATGATAAAAGATAGCAAGGCGTGTTACTTTGATCTGATGTTTGTAGCGGAATCAAAAGTAAAATGAAAGAAATCGGTGCAGAAGAATCCAGAAAGAGCTCTGAACCGAAGACCACGGTAGAGAAGAGGGTGCAGGAGAGGTGCAAGTGAAGCAGTATCTCAGGCACAGGGCAGCTGCCACATGACACCTTATGATAAAAGTGGGTGTCTTTAGCAGACTGGTCAAAGGAGAGGCTGACAATAAGCTCCGGGCCCTCAGTCAGTCCCATTAGATGTTAAACAAAGTTGGAGAGAGAATAGAGTTTTAAAAAACTCCCCAGGGCATAAGAAGGGGTCAGAGTAAGTTGCTGCCCTCTATGCGTCCTGAGATCTACCAGACAGAAAGGGACTGTGCAACTAATTTCCATGGGTATGCACTGATACCCGAAAGAAGCCCACTGATACCTGAATCCAACACTCATAGCATCCTCCACCAGTGGAAGGACTGCTGTCTCAGTGCTGCACCGGCACAGTTTGAGGAGTTAAAGAAGGGAGTGCTCAGGTAAGTGCTCAGTTCCAGGTACATTTTCTCAAGGTGCAAGATGCATACCCGGAAAATGTAGACCAGTATGAGGTAGAAATTAACCAAAGTCTGAATGTAGAGGCTGCTATTTTTATTAAGGAAGGGCTTGGGTGCCAACACGGACGAAGATGACTTAAGTTTACAAAAATATAGACAAATTATATATACAATGTACTATCATATACAAAACTTATAAAACTATCAAAAAGTAACACATTTAATAACAAATACTTTCTCAGCTGTTTAGTTAACAGTTGTTAATGACCCTCTGACCAAAATAATAGGGTTTGGCACATCACCTACAATTATTATACTGTTTGTTATCCAAGACTTCTAACCAATTTAGAGTTATAACAATTTGAAAATCAAAACGTTCAAGTATTACACTGAAAAAGACAGTCTTGTAAACTGTTTAACTGCCACTTGGATGTCTAAAAGTTATTTATAAAACTGTAACTAACAAGGCACGGTGTTTGTTATTATAGTCTTGTAGGGCACATGGAAAAGCTGGGAGAAGTCATTATTGCCAAAGTACATATTGATTGTCTTCCAAACACGCTCCCTATTACATTCATTCTCATCTCACACTTCTTTTTACATTAAATTCCTGACAAAGAGAATGTCAACACTAAGAAAAGTTATGCAGAGATGGAATGAGTTGGAAAGAGTTCTACAGTATTTCCCTTCAGTCAAATAGGAAGTTTCAGGGCTGTATTTAGATTGTGTTCAGATTTGTTTGGGCCGTAGGGCTTTGAAATGACTTCAACAACTGTCTGTGGCATGCCCAAGATCACACAGGAAACCAGAATTGGGACTGTACCTTCACTCGGGAAGATAAGAAGCATAGTTTATCCCCCAGAATCCCAGACAAGAATGTTTGAGAAGAGCCAGAAGCATACACAAGCCTGGGAAATTATGCTGGGGTAGGATTATAGTTTTAAGACTCAATAAAGCAAAGCAAAGTAGATACAGGATTGGCATGAGGTGCCAGGCAGGGGTTTGTTTAGCATAGGCAATAAATGTACAGAGTGTTGCAGGGTTCAGTGAAAGAAGTCCATCTACGACCATGTTACATCGGCAACAGTAGGGACGCACACTGGGAAACTGGGCTCTAGAATGCAAAGTACCTGTGGGAGCGAACGCACTTTGAGACCTTACTGGCTGCAGACCCTGGTCAGGCAGGTTAGAAGGGTCGCTCAAGACTTTTTTCCACCTGACGTGGACATACATAATGTTCAGGCCCGGTGTCTATCCAAAGGCAAACCTAACTAACCTTGACTCACCCTCTAGTAGTGTGGGCAGAACGCTTGGCTAATTGGTGGGATGTGCTAAGAACGTACATAAGCAGTCCAGTAAAAAAAAGTAGGAATGTAATGAAGTGCATATTTATTAACCAACTACCACCAAGAAATTCAAAGTCTTTTAGAGGTATATCACCCTTTTATACGGTTTGGGGCAAACGTGGTAAATGCAGTAACAAGATGTGTAAAACACCATCATAAATAGTCTAGGGGAAAACCCTTTTTACCATCTACGAATCAGTTTAAATAAAAAGGATATATGTGTAAGCACCAAAATGTGTCTTAAAAAGGTGTTGAGTAGAGGACCTCAGTGGATCAAGGTTGCTCCCATGGGACCCCTGAGGTCGGGTGGGGTTAGCTATCTTTGTGGATGCTTACGCATTTTTGTTAATGTTATTTACTCATTTGCTGTTCACTTCTTCTATTGCCTTCAAAGAGCATTGGGCTGGTACAAGCCCTGAGTGGGTTGTACCAGCCTAATGCTCTATGCAGGCACAAACTTTCAAAACTGTATGTTCCTTCAGACAAGGGACCCCTGGAATGTTCCATCATACTTCCTTTGAATTTGAAGATGGTGGAAATTTCTCGTGACTGCAAAGACCTCTAATCCACTCTGTTTACTCTTTCCACCTCGAAATGGAGGCAGTGCATAATTTGAGCCGGTGGTTTGAGTTGCTCGGCACCGGCACCTAATTGTTAACACCGGTGCTTGTGACAGTCTGCCACAAGGTGGCACTGTCTGGATAATTTAGAGATGACCACAACAACAGTCAATTATTAACTCACACTTTATACATACACTACCTGTGAATAAGGCAGTGTATGTATAGGTGGTTATTCGATTGTTTCAACTACCTAAGCTTTCACTCTCCCCTTTACTGTATGCCTTCTTATAATGTTATGCTTATCTCTCTATGCATCCTTATGTCATGCTACGTCATGCTATTTTTCTTTTGTGTATTTAAAGCGCTCTGATACCCACGGGTCTAGCTAGCGCTATATAAAACTTATAAATAAATAAATTCAGTATACATTAAAATGAGTATTACCTGCTGCCCAAGCCATTCTTATAGCTTTGGGGATCTGAAATAGTCTGAATTGTCACACCTGTAAGAGTGTGATGGTTAGTAGTTGTATTGCTACTATCATTGGCAGCATGGCAGGGGCGATGTGTGGTGCAAGCTGCAGTGGCCTCTTGGCGAGAGCCCTGGCAATTATTTATTTACAAATTAAGCACTGAATGGAGGTCACTGAAGAGGCAGAGCATGGAAGGGAAGTTTTCCCACTTGCTAGGCCTGGGCATTCCGAGGTATCCCAAATGAGTGCAATTTTGCCCTGGCTTCTATGGCAGATTTAGTGCACTTGCACCACATAATCAAGCCATTTGCTATCTGCTTTTGTAAACTTCCTGGAGCTGATGAACTTAAGGTAAGAATTTGCAAACGTAAAATATAAAAATATTTCATCAAACCAATTCCAAAATGGTTAGTTTCAGATTGAAATACTTACACCCCCCAAAAACGGGTTGTAAAGGCACCACCACAAGAAGATATCCCTTTGTCCTTTATTTACTGTCTTAAGTTTAGAAGCTGCACTGGCCTCTAGGCATGTGGGCATCTTTGTGCTTGACAGGGCTCAGCAGATGCCAGGATAAGACACTTGAGAAAAATTTGATTTTATTAGTAGCACAATCAGGTGCAATTATTTATTAATTAAATGTTCTTTTGCGCGCTTAGTAGCCCGATCTAAAAGCAGGACATGCTTGTTGTGCCAGGATGGTTTGTAGAAGTGGGCGAGCCAACTAATAAGCAGGGAGAGCTGAGACAATGGTCTGGCTCGGCTTTAAGAGCCCATGCATGAGCCGAGCCCTAGAAATAGTGAACATGTAAATCATGCAACAAACATCATATAAGAATACGAAAACATCTCATAAAATTCAAAAGGTGTGTTTAACATGCAGAAACGTTTTGCATCAGTACATTATATCACTGCATTGAGCGCTAATTATTAAAAATGGCCATTTTTAAACATGAACGTAACCACATTCCTACCGCCCATCCTTACAACAATACCATTAGCAAACTAAGATTAAAGTCGGTTTTCATCTGGAACATCTATGTGGCCTAGATTCTTCTTGTACATGGTGCAGCATTCTACTTTATTTTACACAAACACAAGAGGTTTTTGTACTTTGCACATCCTCAACTCATATATTTAAATGTGCTCCTATATTTGATAACGAATTAAAAGGAGACTCAGTGAAATCAAATAATCGCCTGGGATCACCAAATTGAATCTAGTGGGAAAGCCAGGGTTGATTCTAGGTTTTCTGGTTTTACATTATGCACTTCAGACAGTAGATGGCTATCTTTTACTCTCGCTATTAACATCAAAGGTTTATGCTTTATTTTTAATTCTTAGAGCACGAGAGATTTGAGTGTGTTGGGAGGCAGAAGGCACATGAAGCTCGACTCGTTTTGGGCTTGAGGGTCCAAGAGGACCTTGAGCTGAGCCAGAGCTCCAGCCTTTAGTGACTCTCCCGCCTCTAACGGTTTGACCATGAGGGCAGCCGCGGCCAGTGCGGGTAAAAGCTGTGGGGTTGGGCGGTGTGGTGGGTGGTGGGGATTTCGACGGACGATGACGAGGGAAAATTATTTATTTAATTTTCCCTTTTCATCGTCCGTCGGAATCCCCCCCACCCGGCCCCACCGCTCTTACCTGCACGGGCTGCTTCTGCACGAGGGAACTCTTTATACATTTGACCAAAGGACGCGAGGGGCTGAGGGAAAAGTACAGACCCCATTCTTCACCAAAGGCCAACAGTGGGGTGCAAAGTGGGGGGACTACCGTAGGTGCAGCTGGGCTCACAGAAGACTGGCTGGGTCATCTTAAGTACTGAACTCTCTGACACTTAGGCAAACATAACACAACGCACAGTACTTGGACAAGCACAGACAGAGTTGGCTGGAATGCCACCGTGGCACACTGGCAAGCCCACCAATCTAACCACTGCATCCTAGGAACAAGCAGGGAGGACATTAAACATGATTCTGAAAGGAAGGAAGCCAGGAGTCCAGAGGCGAGACAAGGGATGCAGGGCAGGCGTACACCAGGTGTGCTCTGTCTCTAGTTACGGCTGAAATAGGTGTGGCAGAAAATACTATAACAGAAAACTGAGGCGAAATAGCTGCAGTCTAAAAAATAGAGGATGTACTAGAAAGATTATTCAAACACAATGCCCTTCAGGCAGATTGAGCATGGGTAACTGACAGAAACCGACTGCCCGCCTGGCACAAAGGACAGACAAAACCGGCAATGCCACAGATGTTATAGGAAGCAGGCTGGACGAGGCAGATGCGCAAACGTAGACCTAGCAATGAGGGAAGCTCACGTAGTGCTATAACAGAGTTGGGGAGAGTCTCAATACTGAAGAGAGGTTCAGGCATAAAACAATCGCTTCAGCCTAACCGCTGCAAAAATATTGGGGTCTAGAATGTCAAGGCTTATAAAGCAGCTCCCCGAAGGCACAGACATGTAGCTAAGCAGGACGCAAGCATTCAGGCCTCCACCTCCTGAGCACAGTCGCTCCATCGTCAGTGATGGAAAGACTACAAAGACCACAGTGTATTGTTTCAGCTATATATATATATATATATATAATATATATATATATATATATATATAATATGAATTTATTTTATAGATGTATAGGCACATTCAAGTATACCTACAAAGTTTATATCATAGGCTTAACATAGGGCCCCACAGTGCTGTTGAAGTGACTGTCCTGGTAATATCCGTATTATGAAGATTGAAAACGCCAGAAGTATAATTAATATAAAGCAACTGGGGCATTGGAAATACGAGGTGCTCAATGTAGAACAGTGTGGTATTAGGGGTCTGTTAGAGACCAGATCACAGAAATCAGGGTGTGATGGGGAAGGCCAGTGTAACTGAGATAGCATTAGACAGCTCATTGTACAGTTGGTTTTACCCAGGGCCACTGAAATGATGCCATTCTGCGGCTGTTACGGTGTCTGTATAATTATGGATTTGCTGCAGTTGCAACACAATCCAAATGCATAGGGGATTCAGCTCCTACTCGTCATCACGGGTAGCCTAGAATTATTTGCTTCAATATTTGCCACATTTGTGGATTCATAGTTTAAGGCACTCTGGTTCTCGCTCACTGTAACTCTAGAAAGACTCAACTGATTAATAGGCCTCTCCTGGACTCTTTAAACCAGCCAATGTCATAGTACGCGCACAATGAAACACTCAGCCCCCCTTCACTCCGACACCCCACAGCGCTCACTGGGCCCAAGAATATTCAGAATCAATTATGTTGTCCAAGCCGTAGACTTTTATTCACATTAAGCATATAAATCTACACAACCACTACGGGATTAAGTATTATTTGGATATATATATATTCATAGCAACAGACTTTTGCGACATCCACATGTCAAAAGCGGTAATAAAAATAGGCATAACATTATAATGGATTTCAACTTTGCCATACACATGTACTTACATTTGTTGGCCGACTCGGCCGACTCACTCAGCTGCGCACATTGTGCCGGCAGGCCCCAACGCGCTACAGCAAAACATTGCATTACTTGAAATACAGGGCACTGCCTAGCGCACCGTCACACCGAGGTACCTGAACACAGGCATCCTCCCAAATAGTCCACAAAGTCCATACGTTGCGGGATAGGGCAGTAGAGACAGGACCACCGGCAGGTCAGTCCCCTCCCTGCGCCTACCCTCAGCGGTAGAGTCCAGGACCACCTGCAGGTCAGTCCCCTCACCGCCTATCCAATGCACAGTTCCATCATACCCCTTCTTGGGGTCCATCCAATCGCTGAACCTCCATTGCTGCGCATGCCCCCTTTGGTGTTAACTGTCAGCGTTCCGCCACAGGGTGAGAAGGTCACTGGCGCACTCGCCCTCCACCTGGCGCTGACTGTGCTCAACAATAGCCCCCATTACAGTGTGGATAAAGATCGCCAACCCCTTGGCAGACAAATGCACCCCATCCTCATGGAACAACTCTCTCATCCCGGGATGTAACAATTTGTGCCTAATAGTGCCCATGGAGGACTTTGCGAAAATGCTGTTTATGGAATGGTTCAACTTTTTTATCGATTCGTTCATGGCTTTTACCGAAACCCCTCTGGCTCAGGTCGCCCGCGGTATCACTTCCGACCACAATATTGTTGCCTTAGGTAAACATTGTTGAAACTTAGCCATGACTGAAAACAATGCCTCTCGCACCCCACGCCTGCCCAGGGACACCATGTCATCCCCCCCAGCGTGGATAACTAACATGTCAGGGTTGGGAAATGCTCCAGATTGTAACGCTTGTTTAAAATGACCAAAAATATCTTGCAATTTTAAACCCCCCATACCAAACCAATGGTGCATAAACCAGGCAGCCGTTTGTGATTCCTCCAGACTGGACCCGCGGAATTGTTGCTCCGCTCTGCAAATCAAGGAATGCCCACACCAACATATGTGTACCGGGCTACTGGCATCAACTGAAAGAAAGCGAGAATTGCTATTATCAACAAATAGTTGTGGCCCCTGGGCCTTTCCTTTTGCCTACACCAAATTAGGCCTCACATACCGCTGAAAACATGCTGATTGCCAACGACCAACCCTTTTAATTGCTTCTGTTGGCAGGCCAATTGCCGCTGCTGTGGTGGCAGCCCCTATACGAAAGGAATGGGAAGAGAACTGAGAAGCATCCTCCCCCAGGGAGGCTAACTCCCGCCTACACACTTTAGTAAATTGGTATCGCGTCATAGGCGTCCCATCCTGGTGTACTAGGAACCTGGCTGAGGTCACCACTGGGCGCCCCCTGAAATATTCGTTTGCCAGTGCCACAGGACAAACGGCCGTGTTGTGCGCCGCGAGCAGTTTCACCCAAGCACCTTTCCCCAACTGATCCGTTTTTGACCTACGAATCCTCAAATAAAGGGCCTCTACCTCGAGGCGGACATCCGTGACATCTAACCCCCCTTCACCCATAGCTGACTGTGGAACCAACTCGGAAATGCGGAGTGCCCCAAAGAAAGCCAGCACGTAGGCAAGACTGAATAACTTGGTCTCATAGTGAGACCGGCACACCCGGTGCAAGACCCCTACAAGCCTCTCCAGTCTCTCCATGTTGATGGGACGCCTACTATCTGGTGCCCCCGGTACCATGCGTTCCCAACCTTTGATGGCCTTCCATACCCTAAAATCTTTGGTAGGATCTTTGACTCCTTGCAACCCAGCAAAGAAAGCAATGGCGGACAATTGCCGGCGCACTAATGACAGCGATTTTCCCCCTTCCTTCTGCCCCACTAGAAAACCCAGCACCCCTTCCGGGGAGAATCTATCTGTATCCATGTCTGAACTGAACGATGCGGTGTACACCCCCCAAGCTTGTTAGTACATACGTTTAGTCTTGGGTGCCAATGCTGCTGCAATTAGGTCTGTGGCAATGGGGCACCAAGCCTCCACAACTCCTCTGGGAACTCCTCCATCACTTCGTCCGCCTGCGGCCACTGTGCCCTGAACTCTGCCAACTTAGATCGAGACAAAGCGTCAGCCACTGCATTATCCACCCCTGGTACATGTTTGGCAACAAAATGCACGTTATGCAGCAGACATACGCGAATTAGATACTTCAGCAAACGCAGCACCCAACAACATTTGGCGCTTTGATTATTAATGGCCATCACCGCAGACATACTATCTGACCAAAAAATAATTCTAGCATTAGCAATTGATGCCCCCCAGATGTGCAGGGCGACAATGATGGGAAACGGCTCTAGAAAGGTAACGTTGCGTGTGAGCCCAGAAGCAAACCAGTCCCTAGGCCAATGTTGCATGCACCACTTCGAGCCCAACACTGCCCCAAAACCAATGCCCCCCGCCGCATCTGTGTAAAGGGCTATCTCTTTGTTGCTTTGAGCTGGTTGCTGCCATAATACCATTCCATTGAAATGATCCAAAAACTCCTGCCATGTTCGCAAGTCCTCTCTGACCTCTGCCGACAATTTGGTATTGTGGTGCTTCGCCTTTAGGCCTGACATTGCTCGCGCAATATTTTTTTAAAAGACTCTCCCCATCGGAATGACTCTTAACGCAAAATTCAGCTGCCCCACCAAGACTTGCAGTTGGTGTAGCGTAACTTTTGGCTGCTAAGCAGGCAGTTACTGCATCCCTGAATACCTTCACTTTTGCCTGAGGCAACCTACACTGCCCGGCAATAGAATCGATTTCAATACCTAGGAAGCATAAACAGGTGGTGGGTCCTTCAGTCTTGTCCTCAGCTAAGGGGACCCCCAACGCCCCAGTCAACTGTTGGAAACCTTGCAGGGCCCTCCCACACGCCGGATCACCAGGGGAACCCATGAACAGAAAATCATCCAGGTAATGCACCACATCATTCGATGACACCAAGTCCTTCACCGCCCACTCAAGGAATCTGCTGAACGTCTCGAACACCGAACACGCTATGGAACACCCCATGGGCATGCACAGATCAATGTAATAGACACCCTCAAAAGTGAAACCGAGCAGATGAGTATCCTCTGGGTGAACTGGTAAGAGGCGGAAGGCAGACTGTATGTCAGACTTCGCCATCAAGGCCCCCCTACCTAAACTCTGTAGTTTCGCCACTGTATCATCAAAAGTAGTATATCGTACCGCGCATATAATGGGGTCCAGGCCATCATTGACAGACAAACCAGCAAGATACGAAAAGTTGTGAATCAATCGGAATTTGCCTGGCTCTTTCTTGGGCACCAAACCCAGCGGCGAACATACCAAGGAAGCACATGGCGGGGAACTAAAGGGGCCCGCCACCCTCCCAGCATGCACCTCTTTCATGATTTTGTTGCGGACCAAGTCCTGATGCCGTAGAACAGACAATTGATTTTTTGGAGGGAAGGATGTGGGAGGAGCGTGCGATGGAATGCGGAAACCATCCCTGAAACCATAGTACAACATATGAGCATCCCTGCTGTTTGTATATTGACTGAGCAAATGTGTGAGAACATGCAGGCGAATTGGCGAGGGGAGCTTCGCACTATTAGATAGGGGGCGGTCGACCTTTGGGGGTTGTTTGTTCCCCCCGCTTGCCGAGCTTTTTGAAACATTTGAACTCTGGGTGTCCCTGCCCTCCACAGAAGGCGCAAAGGTGCTTAAACCTACATGCTGCCCCCTTGCTACACTCTTTCCTGTTATAGTGCCAGCAGGCCAGTTTCTTGTCTCCCACATTTTTGTCAAATCGAAAGGACTGCACCGCCCTCCCCGGAGCCTGAGACATATTAAACTGCGCATGCCAAATATTAATCTCCCTCTGGCCCCAAGCTACGTCTGGCCTAACCGCTTTCATTTGCCTAAACTTAGTGTCGTACTGCATCCAAGCTGACCCTGTAAACTCCGAGGCCGCCCCATGTATGAGAGACATGTACCCAAATAATTGTGGGGCCAATGACGGCGTTTTTTTCCGTAAGAATAGCTGCATAAATGGCAAACCCTGTCACCCAGTTCCGCAGGGACCACTCTACCCACACAGCTTTGGGCTTTGAATCCGCCTCCTTACCGGTTCTTGGCCTACTTGGGACCACCCCCGCATTGATCAAATCAAAGACGTTCACAAACTCCCCTTTGTGAATTTTTTCCCGCGTCTCAGCTGGAACATGCCATGCAATTGCAGAAGAAGGGGCCAGCACTAAGGACGGTGACCCAAATATCAATGGGGACACTACTGGGGGCGATCGAACTACCCCAGCCCCCACCGTTGCAAGTGTGGTGGGAGGCTGAGCCACGCCTGTGCTCCCCGCCGCTGGTATCGCCCCGGGCTGCGCCCACACCTGAGCTGCCACCCCATTTGTAGCTCCCGGGACTGACGCTTGCCCAGTTGATGGTGCCACTGGTGACCCCCCCAGCACTACTGGAGCCAGGTGTATGGGCACCTTTCCTGCCACTTGCACTTCTCCTTGAGCTCCTGTAGATATGCCTGTCACCTGCGGGGGCGGCACCGGCGCCCCGCTTGCTACCACGGGGGGCTGGTGAAAAGCGGCGCCCTCTGATGCTGGTGTCACCACTGGTGCTCCGCCCCCCTGCGAGGACGCTATCGCCCCCGTTGTTGTTGAGATCGCCATTATACTGTGTCCCACTGCGCCCACATTAATGTTCATTACAGGCCCCTGAGCCGCCTGGTCCGCACTGGGAGCGGCCATGCTTTGAGGAAGTGACTCACCCCGGACGGCGGCTACTGCTGCAGGCTGTGCACCGGTATTGACCTGTTTCCCCTCCCTATAACGTGCCGGGACCTTCCGCTGCCGCTTCGGTACTTTCACTTGTGGCTGGTGATCCGGTTCGCCTGCCAACTTCTGCAGCGCCGCCTCCATGCCATGCCGCTTTGCTGCCTTCCAAAGTTCACTCAGGGCTTGGAAATCCTCCTGGGACGTAGGTTTCCCGGCATTTGCGCGTGCGCGCTTTGGCGCCAAGCTTGGACCTACTAAGCAACAGAAAACAACATATCATACATCAAAGAAAACAGTTCAAGAGGAAGACTGCGCCCCGCAAGCCACGACCATGTGTATACATCTATATATATATACCAACGGAACACCCACCCACAATTGGAGAACCTCAGTCTACGTGCAAACATCTGTAGATATAGATATAGATACCCCACCTTGCGCCAAAAATTAAAAATGCAGCCTTTTTTTATTTTTTTATTGGCCACTGGCAGGAATCGAACCCTAATCCCCATCAGACACCATAGACACCCTTGCTACTTGACAGGGTCGATTTCCAAAACACCACGAGGGGGGCAAAAAACACCCACTTCCATAAAGCACAACGAGGGACGTATAACTGTGTTACTAATAAATACAGAGCGCCTCCAGGCTTCATTTGGCAGTGACAATCCCAAAACGTGGTATCTCTGCACTGACAAAATTATCCTTAGTGTGAGAAGTTGAGTAGATCATGACACCTGGGAGCAAAATCAGACCCTAACACGGGGAAAAGGCCTTAGCCAATGGTTAAAGCAATAGGTGTTGAGGTCCTTGTAAATAAAAATTTAATATGGAAGGAAGCGCGCGCAGCGATAGTGGAAGGGAAACCCAGATCCCAGCTGCTGCAGGCGAAAATGCTTAGCACCTAAATGACCGCGATGTTCTTCCCGAGTTTGTGTGAACGGAGCCATGGCAACGCGCGCCTCTGACCATGCCCGCCTCCTCTACAGGCCCGCCCCAGCACCATGCGTCCGACCGGAAAAAAGGCAACAAAGAGAGGCAAAAAATCCCTGCATCACCACCGCAACTGGCTCACCCCCTGAACAACGTGTTCTGCTTCTTTGAACCCGCTAACGTCCACTACCGAGGCTCAGCGCTGACGCGCCACCTTAACCACGCCTCCTCACTCAGCCTCACCTCCTGCCGAACACAACGTGGCTGCTTATAAATTCCCCCAAATACTTGCTAACATAACGGAAGTGATAGACAGATTCGGAGCATAATGCACTGATTTTAAAGGATCCGTCTAAAGTTTTTTTTTTTTAAAGTTCTTTTTTTTAAAACTACGAAACCGGGGAATCGAACCCGACAACAACGGCACTAGAATCCCACGATCCCTGCACTGAGCTAAGAGCTCTTTGCTACGCCTAGGCCTCCCTACACCCATGATGCCACTCGCCTCGTTGTTCCTGACGTTCTTGCGGCTTCCCTGGGTCCAAGGAGACAAAGAGGAGGAGACCCCAGGGATGCCGCCTTATATAAAACATCCCTCAAAGTTTCGGTTTCCGAACGTCACTACTGGGAAACTGACCATCCCGAAAACGAGCCCCTCCAACTAAAGGCTCGGTATCATGGCGGGACTAAGGGCGCCCCTCCTCTAAGTGAGGGGGGGGCGCCTAGTCAGCCCTAGTGTGAAAGCTCAATTCCCATCGAAGCTCTTCAGTCAAGTTATTCCAGCTCAATGAAGAGTTCACCTTGAGAAGACGTAACTGGGTGTCCAGCATTGGCAGAAACATGGAGGTGGCCTTCGCAATGGAAAAGAGCAGTTGCTGAGTGATGCCGAAAAAGGAGACGCAGCACTGCTGGTAAAGTTGTACCTATCCAGCATATTCACCGTGAATTAGCTTGCCTCCTTGTTTGCAGCCAGACAATCCCAAATATGTGTTGTGTGATTTCCCTTAAGTAATATCTACTTGCGGTGGACCAAAGGAGTCACTGTTACAGCATCTCCTCGGTGTTTGCTCACAACTATTTGACGAACTCTTGGTCTTGTATTTAGTAGTGCTAGTGTACCTAAACGGTATGCCGCAGAGGCCAGCTACTTCTGTTTAATCTGCCACAATAGGATTAACCATATCCTTAGAAAAAATACATAACGTGTAAGATTTTGGGTAACCTGGAGAACAGACCTACGGAATGACCTCCCTGTTAACCTCGAAATGAGAACACTATCTTTTGGGTCACGAAAAACCTAAAGATATTTTTATTTAATTTAAATAATGTGAAATACCTATTCTTCTTGAGAACAAGTAAGTTATGAAGTTGGTAGCGCTGAGGTACACTCTTGCCGAGGCAATAGTGCTTTATAAATGTTCATCTGCAGTACATGTGCTTGAACTCTGCTTCTGTAAACTCACTGAATAGTATATATATTATTAGTACAGAAATTCTGCGCCTGCAAACTCTCATTTAATCGCAAGTGCAGATACTCCACAGTTGTAAATCCTCGCTGTCATAATTTCATGTATCCTGTATGTGCAACATTCTCTGAATTGTAACTGAAGTACCTTGCACCTGAAACCTCGCCCTGTATTATAACTGCAAGGGCTCCTTACATGTAAAATATCTCTAGATAGTCAGTAGAGAGACTGATCATGTAAACTCCCCCTGTATTATAACAGCATAGACTTTACTCTTCTGAACTATGGCTATAGTGTAAGTGTTTACAAGTCTTTGCACTTGTAAACTCTCATGTTATCATAAGTGCAGGGACTCTGCACCTGTAAGCCCACCCACACTGTATAATAATTGGAGACATCCTACCCCTGTCTCTGTATTGTAGTTGCAAGGGCTGTGCACCTGTAATATGTCTATGTACTATCTGTAGAAAGACTCTGGTAAACAATGTGTATTACTACTGTACACACCTGTAAACAATCGCTGAATTGTAAGTGCAGGGACTCCGCACCTGTAAACTCTCACTGTATTGTTACTGCATCAACTCTGCTACTGTAACCTCTCGCTGTATTATAACTGCTGATATTCCGGACCTGTAGACCGTCTCTGTATTGCAACAGGCATGCTGCCTGCACCTGTAAGCTCGCCCTCTGTTACATCTACAGGTGAACGCTGACTGTGCGGTAACGGTGGGAGCTTGGCTGTTGCACATCCCCACCGTGATAGGTGTACGTTTATCAGGATAGATACAGGTCAGCTCTCAACCGTCCCAGGCGAATTCAAGGAACGCAGGGAGATTAGAGAGTCACTGTGCCTGGTGCGCTACAGAAGCTTCAATGAGGTATGTCCCCAGCTGCACATTAGCAGCATCAGACCCTCTCTGCGCGTGGGCGTCGTGAGCTCAGGAGATAACCTTTAAAGCTAGAGTGTAAAGTGCTCATTGTACAGTAACCTCTCTCACGGTGCGCTTATGCTCTTGGGGAAAATGTTAGACAACTGTTTATCAGAGACACAAAACTCGACAGAATTAGAGACTGGCCCCGTAACCGAATGAGCACAGGCCCCAAACGCAATCACAGCGCCTCCCGTGACCGCGGCGGCCATTTTGTAGCAAGGAACCTTTTATCTGTCCGAGACAATCAGCCATCAGTCGGCGGAGGCCCCAGTAACTCCATTTTGCACGGCGTGAAAGTTTGGGGACCATTTGTCAGGCAGCGGCTGATGCAATCAGCCCGAGACCCCAGCACAAAGCGCTCTGGTTGGCGCGCACGTCGCCTTGGTGCCCATCCGTTTCCTTGATGAGTACCACTCTATTAGCCGGAGAGAAGGCATTACCTGGGCGAAGAATGATGCCCTTTGTTAGCGTCTCTACTTGAAGAGCTGGGTCTTAGTGGTGTTTTTGTAGTTTCTTGTGATTAGAGACACGCACAAACACGCACTCACACACCCACCACTCTCCAGCTGCAACCTGGCCTCTGTTTGAGGCATACATCTTCAACCAGCGGCCCTAGAAAACCAGACAGGCGCAGTCTGCCGCTCGCCCATCATCCAAACCCTCGTGCAAACAGAAGGCCCTTAAAGCACACAGAGCATCCGTCTTCCGGGCAGCCCGGGGAACTCCGGCCATGCCTCGGCCCTCTCAGGGCACTCCATCTCTTTAATAGGTGTCTGCAACTCCAGCTTGCCATGAAAGAAAGAGATGCGCTCAAAGGGAAGTCCCAGGATGCCTTTATCTGCTGAGGGGGTGACCGGTAACCGTGCCTCCGCTCTAAGCACTGGAATAGGTTGCCCTATGGACCTTTGCAACAGTGGGAAGTACTGATGCATAGGTTTTTTCCAGATTACTGTCGTAATGGAATTCTTACCCATATGAGGCGGCAAGGTAGATTATTTATACACTTCATGAGTAAAGTTTAAGAACAGCAGACCGCTGTAACGACACACAGAGGCTCCTCTCCAACCGTCGTGCTCTCTCGCCTCTCGTTGAATGTTGATCGTAAGGGATCCGACATTCCGCAGAGGACAGAGAAAATAAGGCAACCCAAGAAGGTCAACTAAAGAATACAACAAAGACGTAAGTTGCATTGGCTCCCGGTGGCTTTCAAAATCTGCTTTAAGACCCTACCCTTGGAGCACAGAGCCTCATTTGGGAAGGCCCACAGTATTTAAATTAGCCTCCAAGTCTATAATCAGGCATTGAGAAACTTAAAAACTAATGATAAAAAAAAATATTCCCCTCAAGAAGTATAAAAAACAAAAGCAGAGGGTAGGTATATCCCTAGTAGGGTGTGCTCAATAGGTAATGTCTTCCCACAAGATCTAAGACTACTCCTTTTCAGGAAAGTACTTGGGATGCACATTTTGTGTAGGATTCCCAGATGGAGGAGACAGATTATTTATTTGTTTGATATTTATAGAGCGATCGTTCACTCTGAGTCCTGTGCTGTCAGGGGACTGAACACAAATGGCAGACATAGGCTTTTGTAGCAAATAGCTAGGTTTTAAGAAGTTTTCTGACTTAAAGAGATCGGATAGTGAGTGGCGGTCAAAGGCAGAGTGTGTTCAAGGTAAAAGCGGCTTGCATCCAGAAGGACCTTTGACCCCACCTATTATACTTCAACTTTGGGACAATGAAAAACTTGGGATTTTGATCTCAAAAGACTGGGTTGTTAATATTTCTGAGCAAGAATCTGTGGCCCTCGTACATAAAAGATTTTGTGTATGATAGAGGAAGTCCTGAAGCAATTTTAATACGGATTGGTAACCAATGAAGTTGACTGACACAATCTGGCATGTGATCATATTTTTTTCGGATAAAAGAAAACTTGGACTGTAGAGGTTTGAATAGTTTGAAGATGGTTAATGTATTTTTTTTAGAAAGCCTAAGGTAAATATCCTTGCTAAAGTCCAAATGAATTGATGAACACGTTGCAAGATATTACCATGAAAGATGGAAAAGGGATAATACGCTGTAATCCCTGAAGCTAGAAACAATAAGACTTGGAGATAGCAGAGACCTGATGGTTGAGCGCGAGATCTTAGTCCATGAGATTGCCAGCCTTCTCCACTGTGGATGGTAATTGTACCCATGGACTGGGACCAGAATCTTTTCTTTTCCACTAAAAGTTATTACTCTGAGAGATAAGAATTATGGGTTCAGACGAGTTAAGTTTTAGGAAACTGATCTTCATCCTTGAGCAAACAAACCCCAGGGCCTCTAGCAAATCAGGGTTTCTATCCTCTACATGCTTGCTTCTGGACATGGAACAGAATTTAGATCTCATCAGCAAAACAGTAAATATTGATAGCAATATTTGCCAGTAGAGGAACCAGAAGGACCATCTATACATTAAATAATATGGAACAGTCCGGCGAGACACCCCGTCAGACAGTCCTTGCCTCTGAGTTTAAAGGTCCTATAATAACAGATTGAACTTTTTGGCCTAACTGCATGAGCTGCCGACTTTGGAACTGGGGAGCCAAGTTTGAGTCCCAGCGTCTGGTTAACATGCTGTGATTCTGGGCAAATCAGTTAATCTCCATGTGCCTAAAAAAAAATATCTGACTGTGTGTAATGTAGCCTGGTGCTCATCTAAGGCGCACTGATGCTTTTGGCCCAAGTTAGTGTAATATAAAACTGACAAAAAGAAATGTCAGCTGAATGCAGTATTAGGGATTGCTAAAGATTCTGTCCTATGTTTCAAGACGGCATGGTCGCCGGTGTTGAACGAGGCAGACAGTTTTAATAATATGACTATGCAGACTCTGCCACCTTTTAGAATTATACGTTGGTCTGTGGCTGAGACCACCACCGTCTCTCTTCCCATGTCAAGCCAGATGTCCGCCTGGGTTTTAGCAGGCATCAAACTGGCTTCAACAACCCCCTGGAGCTGAAGTTGTAGCACCTTCTCAAGTATCTTAGTCTTAGTATCTATGGTCTAGATTGTTGTTGATACTGTTGAGGAGGCCTTTAACTCTGGTCTCGGGGCCACCGCTTTCCTGAATAAATTGGATAATCTGAGAAGTGATGTTACAGTGTTTATGGTTGACATTCTTTGTCGCCCTGGGTCACCTGCTCTCATGCCTCTGTCGGCTTTTGCACCAGCGCGTCATACTTCATTCTGTGCTATTGATCCAGAGTGGAAAACACCTTCATTATTAATGCTTGTGGGAGAGGTGGTCTTAGCCGAAGTCAGGGAATGTACGCACACTTGATGCTGTTTTCCCGTGGCTCACTTCTAGCTCTGTCTCTGGGGTCTGTGTAGTGATGTATATTATTTAAGGACATGCCCATTAAAATGTTACAATGCTTTTGTTTGATTGTCAATGCTTTTGTTTGATTGTCTCTGCCCATCTTGCTTGCCTCTCTCCTTTCCTTGAAGGGGTGTCCACCTTTCACTAGAACACCCTTCCCGTAAAAACACTTCTGCCTGCACCACAAAGGATGCAGCAGCTGCAGAATGTAACACATGGAAGATAAATTGGTCAACTTAGTTAACAGATCTCCCAACGTAGACGACCCCCTCTTCTTCCCCACTCTATGGGGCAAAATATTATCCGTGGGTTCCACATACTTACTGTGGGGAGGTGATTTAAATACTACTATGTCCCCGGCAATGGACAGATCCCACACAACCACACTACATTATACCGCCATGCAGAAGCAACTAGCTGGAATAGTATCTGAAAATTACCTCCTAGACGCTTGGCGCTATATACACCCCTCAACCAAAGAAGGCACGCACTACTCTGCAGTACACTCCTCCTGGTCCAGGCTGGACTATTGGTTCGTGTCTCTTGGCATGGCCGGCTGGGTGGACGCTGTTACTTATCTGGCGAGAACGTATTCGGATCACTCCCCGGTGAAGATGGTGCTAACGCCTCCCCTGACTCAACCTCCCTACGCAAGGTGGCGACTTAACCCAATGCACCTCTTAGACACTGTTTTTAAAAACTGAAATCGATCAAGAGATACAGGAGTATTTTGATCGGAACATAGGCTCTGTGTCGAGCCTCACAACCGTCTGGGAGGCTTTCAAAGCTACTATTAGGGGATCCTGCATAGCCAAGGGTGGGGGCATCCTAAAAGACATCCGTAACTACCCCAACCGACTAGAGGCTGACATTAAAATGCTGGAGCGAGACCTTGGTGACCCGCCAGACGATAGTCCTGTAAGAGCTAAGTTACGAGAAAAACTGACGGACTACAAAGATACGGCCGAACGCGAATGCAAATTTCGCGGTAAATATTATGTAGCACGAACATACGGGGAAGGGGACCGCCCTGGGAAAGTACTAGTAGGCCTCATTAGACAACCTAGATTCTCTAATTATGTAGCAGAAATCCATAGAAACCTCCCGGAACAGTTGCATACCTTCATGATATACTACGAAACCTTATATACCACACATAGGCGACAGCCACTTGACCTCCCCACATATTTTGAAGATACCGCCTTGGCCTGGCTGGGAGATTCACAACGTGAATTCCTGGGAGCGGAGCTGGAGGAGGATGAGATCACGGCGGCGATCATGCAAATGAAATCAGGGCGCGCCACAGGATCGGACTGTCTCCCTATAGAATTTTATGAAACGTACCAGACGCAACTCGTTCCTATTTTAAAAGCAGCTTTTTATGAGGCCAGGGAGGAGGGGCGGCTCCCAGCCACCATGAGAGAAGCCTTGATCACTTCCCTCCTAAAACCAGATAAATCCCCCACCCTGTGTGAATCGTATCGCCCCCTCTCACTGATCAACTGCGACACTAAAAATCTCGCAAAAGTCCTCTCTAATAGATTAAACCTGTTAATGGACAGGCTGGTTTTACCGGACCAGTCCGGATTCATCCCTAGCTGTGCGACGTCCCATAACCTCCGGGCCCTATTCGCAGTCTTACAGGATATAGACCCTGACAGTGCCGCAGTTGCAGTATTCCTGGATGCCACCAAGGCATTTGATTCCGTTGAGTGGGATTATCATCTAGGTGTACCCTGTGATATATGGCCCCAGACTTCCTTGGATGGGTGGAACTTCTGTATCAACAACCCACGGCCACCATTCTCCTAAACTGGGCGCGTTCCCCCAGTTTTGCCGTCACTAGGGGCACACGCCAGGGCTGTCCCATATCCCCCATACTATTTGCCCTGACCATAGAGCCGCTAGCTGCAAAAAAAGAGCGTGCATTGGTGTATCCGTCCAGGCAACTCATAATCTCACTCTATGCGGACGACATAACACTCTACCTCAAAGACCCGCAGGATAATCTTAATCCATTGTTGAGGGAAATCACTAAATTTGGGGTAATCTCTGGTATAAACATCAACTGGAACAAATCAGCAGTTTTCCCACTCACAGATGTGACCATACCTTATGCTTTGGATTACCCATTGACATGGAGGTGCAATGGAGTCAAATACCTGGGGGTTCAGGTTACCAGGAACAGGGAGGAATTAATGCGCGCCAATTACGAAGTCGCGCTGGAAAAAATCACAGAGTCAGTCACGCAGTGGCTAGCCTTGCCCCTATCCATGGCGGGGAGGATCTCCCTGGTAAAAATGATATTATTACCTAAGTTCCTATACCTTTTTACCAATATACACTATAACCCCGGTAAACCCTTCTTTAGTGCGCTAAAAACACAGACCATCCGTTTGGCGTGGGGGGCAAACAAGCGAGGCTTAGCTTGGACACCCTGACGCAATCATTCTCACAGGGTGGTTACGAGGTGCCCAACTTCGAACTCTATTACTATTGCGCTCAGGCACACTTTGCCACGTACTGGTTCTATCCGCCTCCCTTCATGCCACACCTGGTGGTAGAGGAGGGGTATATGGTCCCCACTCCCCCCTCGGGCTTCATGTTCATTCCCACCAAGGAGCGAGAGCGGGACCCCACCACGGTGGCATGTACTACCTCAGCTTGTAGGAAAATCGCCACAAAGCTGGATGCACCAATGCTATACTCTCCCAAACTGCCACTGATTTTTCATCCATCACTCCAAGTTACGTACGAGCGACAATGCCGATCAATGCTAGAAAAACTAAAGTTTACCACAAGGGGAGACCTCTACACAGAGGGACTATTTCGGTCCAGGGAACAATTCTTTGGCACAAACATACCCACCACCATGGAATTATTCATGTTCGTAAGGCTTAGGCAAAGCGTGAAGGCAGCCACACCAGTGTTCCCACATGAGCCCCCCACACGCCTGCCACTTTGTGCTCCTACAGGCTGAACCTCCCCGACACGTCACCTCACTCATCTACCATCACACACAAAAAGCAATAAAACCCTGATCGCTGATAGCCCGCTCGGAGTGGGAAACTGACTTAGGGGTGCAACTGACGGACAAACAATGGGAGTTCTGCTGCATGCAGACAGAGGCACTAACCGCAAATAGTAGGCTGCGGCTAATCCACTATAAATTCTTGCATAGATTAATTATACTATACCCCTGCGAAGCTCTATAAGTTTAAACTTAGGGAAGATGACAGATGCGCAAGGTGTGGAGGCGAGGGAGCAGGCTTTCTCCACTTGGCCTGGCAGTGCCCGACAGTCTTGGACTACTGGCAGCAGGTGTTTGCAGGTATGGCACAAATGATCGGCATGCCGCTACCGGTGTCACCCATCATGGCCCTATTGGGATGCACAAACAGTGTAGACACAGCATACAAGAAGTATTTGGCACTGGGATTCCTGACTGCGAAGTGCAAGGTAGCATGCAGATGGGGACGGGGCCGAGCCCCCAAATTTAAGCACCGGTTGCACGACCTCACGACATGGCAGGAGCAATCACTTAGTTACGCTGAACTTCTCCCGCCCACTTCCAGGCCCAGAGACATATGGGGTCCTCTGAAATCATATCTCCTTTCCATAACTGACAGTCCAGCAGCCACCCCAGAGGACCATGAGAGGGCTGGAGCTCAAGGGGACATAGCTCCCCGCGATGGCCGACAGGACATTCCAGTGCCCCATTGTTGAAGAGGTGGACGAGTGACACTTGCGGTGGTAACTGCATAACATACAGGTATGAATACATGTAAAAAGCGGGCCCAGTGTCATGGCAGCCCATCCCTAGAGGCAAATGAGACCCGGACTGATGTTTTCTTTTATAACTCAAGGAAGTATGCTCTGCAGATTATAAATGTTTCATATGACGCAATGAACATGTATTGTTGGACTAGTAACTCTGTGCATGGCAGGGGTTTGGTTCCCTGAGTTGGGATGTGTTTTGTTTTTTCGTATGATGTGGTCTTTTGGATGCACTTCTATGTACAATTGACTAAACTCAATAAAAATAAAGTTTAAAAAAAAAAAAACTTAGTTAACAGATCTTAAGGCACATTGTATAACGTCTGAATGCAATCTGTTTTACCCAAATTTGCACTTACAAAGTTATTGGAAAATGACTGCTGTAAAAATAGCACTGAATGAAGTAGTGCTGCACTTTGAATGTTGTGGATGAAAGTGAGAGGCCTTGGATGTGGCTTGAGATATGTACTCCTTGTGGGTAAGGGTCTCCTCTGTTTCTTGTGTCCTCCTTGAATCCCAGGATGTGTTTTCCTACCACAGCCCAGCCTCGGGAGATGGAAGAGGTCTCCTGACTCCCGTGAATGTTCTGTACCTCGGTGAGGTATCTGAAGTTATTCTGAGCTTTTGTTCATGAATGAGTGCCGGAGCAAGAGACTCCTCTAGGAAGGCAGACAGATTTCCGGAGATTAGTTCAGTAGACAGACAAGCTATCTGCAGTTTCAGGGTTCGAAGGACTCTCACCTCCACTCCAAGATGTTCTAGGATATCTTCGTGCAGTAGCTTGTTTCAGTGGCAGCAGTGATGGTGATGTGAGAGTTGCAGTGTGGTGAAGGTACTGAATCCTAGGCCTGTTCGTATAGCAAATCCAAACAACATTGTTAATGCGTAGTCATTCAGCTGTAACCTCATATTGCATTAGCGAAGAGCTAGAATACAAGTTTACCAAGTCACCTTCTTAAAAAAACCCTGGTGCTCAATTAGTCTTAAATATAATTTCTTCTACAGCAAGAGAAGTCGTTAAAGAAGAACTGCAAACTGTTTTTCTCTTGCAGAAAAATTGCCCAAGAGGTTATTGTCTCCAATTCTGGAGGTGTGATCACATCTGGAAATCGCTTTTGTGCTCCAGCCAATGATCACCCGCCCCATTGCCTCTCATGCTACCTCATTAGAAGCACTGATGCCAAAGTATAGAATCTCCAACGAGCAGCAACTGAAAGGGCCCTCGAAGCTAGAGTGAAGGTTCCACATCGTTAACAGTTCAAAACAGTGGCGGTCCTTTGCCTCAGTGGGTGAATCTTTGTCTGTGGTAGCTCTGCAGGTGACACAACTGAGATTTGAAAAGCCAAGTGTAACCCAGTAAGGTGTTTATCTGCCAGGATTGCCCAAAGAAATTGCCTCCATTACAAGGAGACTTAGATCTCCTTAAAACTTTGCGATGGCTCCTTAGTGAATGGAAGATCAGCAGCCACTAGCCTCCAGGGGGCTACGTCGCTCCCTTGCTACTTGGAACATTGGGGCCCATAGATTGTAGAGAAGGGACAGCCAACTGCAGTCACCAAAAAATCACAGAACAGGACCACAGCAACTGAATAAGCATGAAATGGAATCCACATTGTAGAGCGTATTTAGAAATAGAAAGTCACTCTTTTATAATCCTGAATATGTTTACAAATGCAATACAATTTTCTACTTTCCCTATACTTTACCTTAGGGAGACTGTGTCTCCCGTGTTGTATAGGGAAAAGTACAAATATCTTATTAAACTTGAAAGAAATTAATTTTATACATTTATATTAAATGTAGAACACATTTTAAAAACTGCAACATAAATATTTAATTTTAAATTAAATTAATTTGAATATATTAAATTTAAATCATTTTCCGAAGTTTAAATTTAAAAAAGACATGTTTCATTATATGAATCATAAATGGAAAGAGAGGCAGCCACGGTTAGATAGTGAGCATCATCGTTTTGAAAGACTAGTAAGTAACCAATCGTGAGTCCTTGGTTGATGAATTAGTTTCTTTGCTTTAATTAATTGTTTTTCTTTTTTTGCAAAGTCGCAGACAACGCGTTTCACCTTAAAAAAAGGCTTTGTCAGGGCAAAAAGTATTAAGCACTCTTTAAGATCAAAGATTCTCTTCATATGTGTAGTAGAGCGTAATCAACTCTAATCAAATGTAAACCAGTTTTGGCAAATCTGAATCTGACCTGGTGATGGGGTGGGGTGGGCTTTCTAGGCTCCAAGGCAGCTGCTTCTCTTCGATGTTCCAGAGCAATGCTGGCTCCAATTCCTCACCCTGGTGCAGTGAGTGTGAGGCAGAAGATCAGGTGGTGCTTAAGGGCAGCTCAGGAGGCTCCATCAGTTACCGGATGACCATGGATTTCATGCACTGCCACAGCCACATGCTGGCACTCAATGTGGACAAGAAGGGCCCCTTAGACTAGCCATTCTGTGGTGCAGTATCCTGAGTGGGCTGAGTGCCGCTGGCGCAGCCGAGATTTCCTCAGTAGAACCAGATCCTGAAGGAGGGTTGGGGGAGGAGAGGCCTTTTATAACCTGATGCAGTGGGGGGGAGTCTTTAACACCATATGCGAGGAAGTAATACTGAAGTGTGAGGGAGCGGTGCCAAGTAGGGAAAGGTGCTGCTGGTTCAGGTTTCTGCTGAGCCCTCCTCTGTATGAAGAGCAGAATTGAGGAATAACTGTCATGACTCCTGAAGAGAATAAACCAAAAAAGTAAAGAGCAAGTGTGACTTTTTTCCCACCAAGCCCCCACCTCCAACACCCAGAGAGTGCCAAGGGGCAGTGTGGAGCCTGCGAAAACGAGTGATGCTTCTAGTGCAGGGAGCATCTATCATAATGACGACAGTGACAGAGATGTAGGGCTCCATGCAGCACACAGAGGGAAAAATGCTAATCCTCAAGGGCACTTTTGCTGCCACTGAGGTCCAGGTGGTGAACTTGGGCTGCTGCTTGGACTTTATAGAAAAGTACAGTCACATTAATGGAACCCATGGAATGCGTCTATTTGAAGATTGTGCAATTGAGTCACTCGCTGCTGTGGATTTCAAAATAGAGGACTTAAAAAATTAATCCAAGGGATCAAAATTCAGGATCCCCCCCCCCCCCCCCTCATTACAGAGGAGACCTGAAATCAGCTGTACAGTGGCTTCGTAATAAAGAGATGCCAGAGGGAGACGTTGGCACTGCTGTGTCTGTTTTGAGCTCACACCAGGGATCCCATAGGTTTATGAGGGGCTTTTGGCACTGTTTTGACAGAAGTGAGGGAAGCTGGCTAGAGAGACCCAGTAACAAGATTGCTGGCAAGGAAAGGAGCTATTGCACCTATAATTTTCAGAATATCAGCCATGCTCCTTTGCTACACAGATAGGAGCTGCAGTTCTAGTTACATCGGGCCTGGAAGCCTCAGTGTGGTTCCCGGCTGGATTGAAGGTCGAACATTGCAAGAGAAGGTCTTTCTCCTCACTAAGTCTGAGGCAGTCCAGGACTACTGGAAAACCAGAAGAGAGGAAAATCCAGAAGTCACCTAGCCTCACAGACATGGGCTCAGTGACTTCTGGCTCGTGACTTAGGTTTTGTTTACTGACTGCTGTTTGCTTTCCGTTGTCCATACACCAATTTGTGGGCATTACCAATACTCACACAGTGGCCTTTGGTTCAGCCCATTGCTAAATATTGGATGGCTTTCTTGGTAATCGTATTTGCTTGCTTCTTGTTCCATGTCTTTACTTCCTCTTTTTGTGTTTGTCCCTCCTCTGGAGCATAACTTCTTTACCACACTTTTGATTGGATGGCATGTATTTGTTCCACTCCTTACATTCAGGAAACTACTTTTTTTCATTTTCTTTTAACATCTCATGGTAGTCCATGGGTTTTCTTGTTTTTCCCTGTCTCACCTGTGTGCTGCTTCCCCCATCATGTGTTGGTCTTCCACCATTGCTTCTCCTGCCCTTTAACGTCCCACTCCTTTTTCAACCCACCTTCTTGCTGTTCTCAGCCTCCCTACCAATGTCCATCATAATGTTGGATGACTGTGTGGTGGTCATCTTAATTGTATGGGGTATAGACAAAAAATGTCTATGCTTTCCCACTGACCACCACTTTGCTTCTTCACATAATGTGGCGGCTATCTTGAAAATATGCAAAATAATGTTTTCATGTTTACATTTTTTTTTTTTTGCATGACCAAATCCTGTTCTGGCGGAAGCACTTTAAATGGAAATATATAAGTGCTGGTACTCACTATCCAGAGTACCTGTTTGCCTATGAGAAGTGCTGGTACTCTTCCACTTAAATGCATTGCAGCAGTGCTCAAAAGAGCAGCTATTGTCCATTTCAAATGAAAAAACTGCAAGTACTCAGTACCGGACAGTACCAGCACATTTAAAGCACTGATTGCTGGTCAGAAAGCATTGGTAAAGCGCACCCTATTAGCTTTACCACTGCTGGTTGCAACTGTGTGCTATCCTTAGCAGAGGCTCTGGAACTCTTCCCCCGTAAAAGGGGCAGAGAGGGACACACTTTGGACTTTCAGTTGATAAACTAATGCATTCTGGGTGTTGTGGTCTTTTTTTCCTTTGCTCTAATTAGAGTAACACACTTGAAAACAATGATTTATAGGTGAAAAATGTTGCACTGGAGACATTGTACGTAATGACCTGGGGTGAAGTGGTCACCCTATTTGTTCTTTTCCTCTTCATCCCTTTTCACCCCTTACTTCCTCATTCTTTCCCATTCAGCTTTGAAGGCGGTACTATTGTGAAACACTGGAGCTCAGAGCCTGTGAAAAGTAATGTTAAAGGTTGTACTTTATTTCAACTCTGCAGATTGCTATGGCAGACTTTATTTTGCTGTTAGGTGTTTATATTTACAGTACTTTGTCTATGCTATGTTCTTTGATGGAACGATTTAAACCACAAATTTGATCAGGTGACTGGACGCTCAAGTCTCCACCTGAGCTCGTCTTTACAGAGAGCCTTGCACATAGCATCATAGTCTTTGGCCCTATTTTTTTAATGTTCTGAGCGGCTGAAATATTTCAGCAATACTTCGTGCCCACTGACATAACGTCCCTCCATTTTCTGTTTTTACTTATTTCTAGACCTAAATCGAGACAAAAAAAAAAAAGTGTTTTTATGTTCAATTTTGTTTTTTGCACAAAACATGCTGGAATTAGTTCTGCCTTTGAGGGACTAGTTATGCTGTTTCCATGATTTTTAGGCTAATGTCTGTGAAGATGGACAGCATGAGTAGTGAATAAGACATTTGATGTCCTAAAATAACCTCAAATATGCATGTTTGTACCATAATGCTCGCATGTTCATGGATTTTAGGGATTCAAGTGTGAGTGTGCAGTTGCTGGGTAAATAAATGCGCAGATATACCAGTTGCAAGTTCAATTTTTCACAGAACACAAAATAATTATGTACAAATGTTAACGCCCTGACCTCTACCGACTACATCCTCCTCGGAGACCTGAACTTTCACCTGGAGAACAACAACGACAGCAACTCCACCACCCTGATCGCCAACCTTGGACTGAGACAGCTCGTCACAACACCGACTCATTCCGCCGGCCACACGCTCGACCCCGTCTTCTCCTCAAGCTCCCACGTCTCCTTCAGCCACACCACGGAACTCCTCTGGACCGACCACCGCTGCATCCACTTCACCTTCCAGAAACACACCACCGCACCCAACAGATCCCACGCCGCTGCTGGAGCAAAGTCACCGAAGACCAACTACGGGCAAACCTCGCTCTCAGCCCCCCCTCCAACCCATCCAACACCGACGACGCTGCCTGCAACCTCAGACGATGGATAGACGACTGTGCCAACACCCTCGCCCCGCTGAAAAAACTCACCTACAGCGACACCACCAAAAGAGCCAGCTGGTTCACCCCGGAACTCCTAGCTTCCAAGCGTACCTGCTGGAAACTAGAGAAGAAATGGCACAGTGATAAGACACCGGACAGCCACGCAGCCCACAAAGACGCCATCCGTAACCACCACCACCTCATAAGGTCCGCCAAGAGAATCTCCTTCAAAGACCGCCTCGACAACAACGCACACAACAGCAAGGAGCTCTTCAACATCGTGAAGGAACTCTCCAACCCCAGCTCCAACACCAACGACATCCCGCCGTCGCAAGCCCTGTGCGATTCCCTCGCCACCTTCTTCCACCGCAAGATCGCCGACATCCACGACAGCTTCAACACCCAGACAGCCCCTACTAAGATAGATACACCAGACCCGCCGCACACCATCGACCATGACCCCTTGCCAGCCTGGGCCAGCGTGAACATCGACGACACCATCAAGACCATGAGCACAATACACTCCGGCTCCCCGTCAGACCCTTTCCCGCACCACATCTTCAACAAAGCCAGCAGCTCCATCGCACCCCACCTGTGCAACGTTATCAATCTCTCCTTCAAGACCGCGACCTTCCCAGAGAGCTGGAAACACGCAGAGACCAACGCCCTACTCAAAAACCCCAAGGCGGACCCGAGAGACCTCAAGAACTTCCGGCCCATCTCCCTGCTTCCGTTCCCAGCCAAGGTCATCGAGAAGATCGTCAACAAACAGCTAACCCGATACCTCGAAGAAAACAGCATCCTGGACCCATCCCAATCAGGGTTCTGCAGCAACCACAGCACTGAGACTGCCCTCATCGCCGCCACCGACGACATCAGGACCCTGCTGGACAACGATGAGACCGCAGCCCTCATCCTGCTGGACCTCTCCGCCGCCTTCGACACTGTCTGCCACCGCACTCTACGCGCACGCCTCCACGACGCAGGGATCCGAGACAAGGCCCTGGAATGGACCACCTCCTTCCTCGACGGCAGAACCCAGAGAGTCCGCCTCCCACCTTTCCGATCCGAAGCCTCCGAGATCATCTGCGGCGTACCCCAGGGATCTTCCCTCAGCCCAACGCTGTTCAACATCTACATGGCCCCGCTCGCACGCATCGCCAGACAGCACGACCTCAACATTATCTCCTACGCCGACGACACTCAACTGATCCTCTCCCTCACCAAGGACCCCCTCGCCGCCAAATCCAATCTCCATGAAGGAATGAAGGCCGTCGCCGATTGGATGAAGATCAGCCGACTAAAGCTGAACACGGACAAGACAGAGGTCCTCATCCTCGGCTCCAACCCCTCAGCCTGGGACGACTCCTGGTGGCCAACGACGCTGGGAGCAGCCCCGACACCCACCGACCACGCACGCAACCTGGGAGTCATCCTCGACTCAACGCTCTCCATGACCAAGCAAGTCAACGCAGTCTCCTCCTCCTGCTTCAACACCCTCCGCATGCTTCGCAAGATCTACAGGTGGATCCCGACAGATACAAGAAGAACAGTCACCCAGGCCCTCGTCAGTAGCAGACTCAACTATGGGAACGCCCTCTACGCGGGAGCCCCGGCCAAGCTCATCAAGCGACTGCAACGCATACAAAACGCCTCCGCACGCCTGATCCTCGACGTACCACGCCACAGCCACATCACCCCCCACCTGAGGAACCTGCACTGGCTCCCCGTCAACAGGAGAATCTCCTTCAAACTCCTCATCCACGCACACAAGGCACTCCACAAGACTGGCCCAGCCTACCTCAACAGACGACTCTTCTTCTACGTCCCCAACTGCCAGCTCCGCTCCGCCGACCTCTCCCTCGCCACCGTCCCTCGCATTCGAAGAACAACCACCGGCGGCAGATCCTTCTCACACCTAGCCGCCAAGACCTGGAACACCCTTCCACTAAGCCTACGACAGACCCAAGACCTGCTGACCTTCAGGAGGCTACTCAAGACCTGGCTGTTCGACTAGTAGCAGCACCCCCCCCCCCTTCTCTCCCCAGCGCTTTGAGACCCTCGCGGGTAAGTAGTGCGCTCTACAAATTCTGTGATTGATTGATTGAATAAGAAGAGTAAAAATAAATATGGATGAATACAGAGGGAAATAATACAAATAATTTATACCATAAAACTGGGAGCCCTCATTATAAAACTCTGAAGATGATTTAGGGAACGAAGATAAGATTTGTTTGAAGAAAGGTTGTGCATGGTTGTTCCAAAGCCTCATTCGCACTCTGTCTGATGAAGGGATATGTGATTATGAAAGCTTGCAAAGAAATAATTTAGTGTAGCCAAATTTAGGTAAGGATTCTGTACTGTATATAGATAATTACTATTTACGTTCTGCTTGGCTAAAACGGTACACAAAATCTGAGGTTAAGTAGAGACCTCAAGATTGACCACTTACTTGGCACATAAGAACTTATTTACAAACGTAAGTATAACTAATGACATCTGTAAAGTCTGTTGGGAGTGTCTACAAACCTTCGCTTTCCAAACAAGCATACATTAAAACTTTCTTGGAGAACAGTGCTAGGTATATGGTATTCACTAAAAAAAGACACTTGTGACTGTCATAAGACCTTTTTTAATTTTTCATTAATATGTGCAAAATAAAACAGTTTAGTAATAGGAATTGTTACACTTTAAAAAATGATTTTGATATATCCCTTCTTCTCTCACTTTAAAATATTTTCCCTTACATATCCTTTCTTCTTTCACCCACCTCTGTGAAAACTCGGGTAATTGTTACTCCTTTACACACTTCCTGCAGCACTTCCAATTGGAATAGTGTTGCGAAAAGTGTGGGAAAGTCTTCAGAAAAGTGATGGAAATTCACTTAAACATTTTTGTAAAAGTACTAAAGTAAGTTACACCGGAGTTTGGTGTGCACATGGAATTCCCTTAGCCACGGTCATGACGCCCATTGGAAGGGCCTACAAGTGACATTAGGAGAAGTTGTAAGCTTGCCCACTGTTATTTCAGTGACTTGAAGCAGGTGGCACCACTTATGCAAGCGTAAGTTAGTCCCACTTACAGGTGTAAATCAGTCGTAAGTGTAAAGAACTAGTACTTCATCCATCAGAATCAAAGAATGTTTTTTGCTCTCTTTCTTACGTCGGGTTTTGATCTTCGCTCTCCTAAACAGCACGCTATCTGATATTGTAGGTTTTGACCAGCCGGCCAGTTCCAGAAGAGTATCTCCGCCGATACACCATGCTGGCACACACTGTTCCGGACTTGACTGTCACCCATTGCAAACCGTGAAGTTTGCTTGCATTGAAGTTCCACGAATTAATAAAACAGAAAATACAAGGACTGTATTGAACTTGTGTTTAGAGCTAAATGGCCGGCGTAGATCCCGGCGCTTCTACGACTAGTCCCGGCGTCTACACTCATTCAAATTGTGAGATCTGCAAATCGCCTCCATTCACTTAGCAAAGCTGGGGGCGCGTGGAGAGAGGCTAGCCCGTAGACTGGTGCACTATAAGAAATAATCGTGATCGCAAACCGCTACACTGACGCCCTCTTTTGGGCTCCCTGAAACGTTCCTTTCCTTCTGTGGAGCGCGCAGGAGGCGCAGTCTGACGGCAATAATTGCAGCAGCGGCTCGTGTGAAGTCGGTGGCGCGAGCTAGGCTCATTTCCCCTAGCGCACATTGAAGTGCCGCCCATGCAGAAAATTCCCGCTGCTTGATGAAGTTCACTGTTTAATGTATTACCACGGCCGGAATGTGGAGCTCGCGCCAGGAATGTTCCAACAATAACTTGTGACCAGAGTGCGTGCTCTTTCATGAAGTCCGTGACAGATTCCGAGCTCCGCCGCTAATGGTCAGAAGTGGCCTCAAAACAATGTATATGCTGATGTGCGCCGAGAAGCCGTCCAACCAGGTTCAAAACACGAGAGCAGCCCGGCTAGGTGGAATCCATAACAGTTCCACTCACTGGCCCACTACTGTTGGGCTGGGCAAGACCTCTGGTCCAGAGCCACCTGTGCTGCTGAGTGAGCTGTGCATGGATTCGGCCTAGGGCAGCCGGAAGCCACCTCTGCTGCGAATGACCACTGCGTGATTTGAAGCCATGGCCGCAGCGTGGACTGCTTTAACCGGAAGACACTTTTTCAGCCAATGAGATGTCCTGCCTGAAGTCACAGCTGCACGTCAATGGCATGTGTGTAGCCTTCGGCCAACAGTTACCAGCAATTGTCAATGTGCTTGCTGCACGTGCACTCCGGTCTGCAGCCCCCGAGCTAGGTATTCCGCTGTGGGTGGACCCTAGACTGGAGCCACCCTTGCTGCCAAGAGAGCTGTGCATACACTCCACCTGCAGTCGCCATTGCTGATCACTGAGCCCTGCCTGCACTGGGGCCCAGAGCTACTGTTGTTGGTCAATTTCTTGTGACTAAACACTGGCCTTGAGTCGCCATTGCTGGCCAATAATCTGTTGGTGGACTCCTCCCGAGAGCAGTTGTTGCTGCCCACTTAGCAGAGGCTGGACTCTGAGCCACTTTGAAGGTCTGCGAGCTGGGTTTGTAATGTGTGCACTCCAGCCGAAGCCACTTCTGCTGATCAGTGAGTTTTTTGCACACTTTGCCTGGAACCACTGTTGCTGGCCAGTGAACTTTGCATGGCTTCCAGTGAAGAGGCATCGCTGCTCGTCAAAAAGCTGCATGTGGGTACTTTGGCCCAGTCACCATTGCTGTAAGGTGACCAGAATTTTAAAGCCAAAACCCGGGACATTTCACTAAAATAGAAGGACTACAATTTTACTTCAACCGAGCGCATTAATGACAGCGCTTCTCAGCAGAGAATTACATAAGAGGCAGTAAGAACTTAAATAAAGTCAATTTTTAAAACCAGTAGAAAGCCTGTTTAATTAAATTTCTTTTTTTGTAACCTCTGCTTTGGAAAACATAAAATGGCACCTCCCACCATTTTCAGTTGCGCCACTCTAAAAACCGGGACATGAGCTACATTTCCTGAAATCTGCTGGGACGGTTGGTGAAAATCCGGGACGCCTGGTCACCCTACATTGCTGGCCAATGACTTGTGCACAGTCTGTGGACTAAAGTACATTTAGGGCTAAGACTACTGCATGCAAATAACAAGTGTGTGCAGACAGCAATGGAGTGCTCCAACCCTGTGGTTCATTTTATTAAAAAGATGAAGTGCATTGCACTGAGCAGAGGCTAATAAAGCGGAAAGAAGTTTGTGCAGCTTTTGCAAAATAAAAAACCTCTGTAAATGGGGGCTTCCTTGGAGTGTGTTGGCTAAGTCTTGAAAACGACCATGGGGATGGTGCAGCACGTGATACAAAGTCAGTTAGCCCTATTTCTGATCTCCGCCTACTTAAAGCCGAATGTACCCTTACTCCAACTGTAAAGAATATCCCACATTGCTTTGTTTTCGTCATTGTGTTTGGTCTTGGGTTTATCTGGTCTGGACACCTTGTTCCAAGATGAGTGGTGTTTATAGATTAGGCGCAACCTTTTGGGGTTTGAATGTTGACCTTTTTTCTTTGTACAGTCATTTATATTGGGAAATATGTGACCCAGGAGCTAGAGCATCCTGTTTATTGACATTCATTGACCCAATGCAGATAGCTTCAGAAGCACCCAACGTATGTGATAGCTGTAGCGATGCAATCATAGTGAATGCTGGACTGGGCTACATGGAATGGTGCCCTTTCCTGCTAGGCCCATCCTTTTCTGAAGCCTAAAATGGTGGGCGTGGCAGAAGTATTGTAAAAAAGGGGATCCCCTGCTATACGTGGGCGTTCTGAGGGCAGGGAAAATAAGGACTACTGCATTACATCCCCACGGCAACTCATTATTTACTAAAATTATCGTACTAAATTATGGGCTCAAAATAGACAGAGTCTAGGGTGTAGTAATCTTTTTATTAGTTTTTAGCATTGATAAAATGATTAATAAAAACCATGCAGTGTAAACTGATATTGTTATATACCAATATTTCGTACATTGACTCAGCAATCCAATTGAGGGTACAATGTTTATCCTAAGAAAATTGCAACATGCACTCCTTCATACATATCCATCACCCTTTTGATTATCCACAGCAATATTGCAAGATACCTAGCAGGTATAGTATACACCATTATTAGTTATCATAACAACATCAATGTAATTCATTGCATCATCAGGTTTCTGTGTCTATATTATATAGTTACAATTGCTGCTGTCTGTGGTTGTAGCAACTGTGGCTTAAATTATCAATCATCCTGTCTTCTATTAGACTGGGCTACAGGGAATGGTGCCCTTTCCTGCTAGGCCCACCCTTTCCTAAGCCCTAAAATGGCCGAGTGGCAGAAGTTCCATGGCAATTTACCGTTATGTGTCTGACTCTTCTGTAGGCCTAAAAGCCCTTCAGAAACGGCATCCATTTGCCACCCAAAAAGAGGTCCAGAAATATGCCACAGCACATGAAGATGTGGTGGCCTTACGGGTGGATTTGGAAATACCTTTCTTCTCAGACTACTGCAGTAAGGGAGCATGCAGTCCCACTTACAAAAGGTCTCTAAATGCTGAAGGTGTGTGTAGACAAACTCACATGGTTCAAGGGATCATCGTGGCTTCTCAGTATAGAAGTGTGTCAGGGCTGGAATTTAATGCACAGTGTATGTTTGGTAACTGTATGTAACTAGTTTTCCAAAAATATGCTTTTAATCCTGAGCAAAGAGTCAGGTTGCTCTATTGACAGGAGAAGAAAAGGTTGGAGGCAGCTGCTTAAATTTATCAGAAAAGGGTCTAGTTTGGGTGTGGTTAGGGAAAGGTTTTAGTTTTTGTTGTATATTTTTCGATTTAAACACACTTGAAAAGGAAGGAAAGACTGAATAATAATTTTGCTTTTACTGTATATTGAAGCCTGGGTGTCTCATTCTCTGTGTTCTTAAAACAATACTGGATGGCAGGAGAGTCTTACTCTACTCTAGTCTAGTCTGTTAGTTTACACCAGACTAGGAAAATAAGTGATGTCCTGGAAGTGAGAGGGATAGTGTGGCATCCGTCCTGCTGCGTTCTGCACCAATTTGAGCCACCTCATCCATGGCGACTTGATTTTCGGCAACAACATGCACTTGTATCTCCAGATGTGGGCAGACATCTTATGTTCAGTGCACCATAAGAAAACCCCAAGTTACTTGGCCTAGTAACTATAAACCTTAGGTGGTCAGTACAACGCCAGATTGAAGAACAAAACATCCACAAAGAACCCAACC
The DNA here is from genome assembly GCA_963921515.1 of Calotriton arnoldi. Classification (NCBI taxonomy): domain Eukaryota; kingdom Metazoa; phylum Chordata; class Amphibia; order Caudata; family Salamandridae; genus Calotriton; species Calotriton arnoldi. The sequence goes on along the minus strand of CAWUFW010002396.1, from coordinate 2,200,907 downwards.
GAAGAAAAGCCTTTTCGATCTATGCACGCAGAATCTGGAACACTATCTCCATCAACATCAGAAATGCTCCACCCTTCTTCCAATTCAGAGAAGATCTGACAAGGCAACTCTTCCAGGAGCTATGCTTCCCTATGCAGCAGTACTGACTATCCTGCCTTAATTTTAAGTGCTCTGAATCGTATCCTTGGGTTCTGGCTCTTTTTTTCTAGCGCTCTGTTTTCCCAGCTAGGTTTGTGCTATTAAAGAATTGTTACCCACATAACTGGTATTCTAGTTTTAAGCAATGACACTACTCGCAGCATTATGCGCAGAACAGTTTCCCCTTATTTATGTTCATCGCTCCCCTGTGCGGTTGGACATCACTTTGTACGCTGCAGGCATCTCTTAACTTCTAGGCCGCAGAGCATCTGTGATGTTCCTTTGATGCCGATCCTGTTCCTGGGACATGGGGGTGAGTCTAGGATTGATTGTGCCCATCAATCAATCAATCAGGTGCTTGTTAAGCGCGACTACTCACCCGTAGGGGTCTCAAGGCGCTAGGGGGCATGGGGGGGGGGTTCGCAGGTTCCAGTCAATCAAGGAGGGGGGGGGGGGTCTGTCGAAGAGCCAGGTTTTGAGGTTTCTTGCGAAGATGAGGAGCGATGTCTGTCTGAGGTGGAGCGGAAGGTCGTTCCAGGCTCTGGCCGCGAGGAAGGAGAAGCCTCCCGATCTGGTCTTTCTGGTGCGGGGGACCACGGCGTAGGAGAGCTGGGCTGATCGTAGGGTCCTTTGGGGTGCGTGGAATTTGAGTCGGCTGTTCAGGTATGCTGGTCCGGTGTCGTGGAGGGCCTTGTGAGCGTGGGTGAGCATCTTGACGGTGACTCTAGCTTCGATGGGGAGCCAGTGGAGTGTGCACAGGTGTTGGGAGATGTGGCAGTGTCTTGGCAGGTTGAGGACCAGTCTTGCGGCGGCGTTTTGGATGTTCTGTAGCTTGCGGGTGAGGTTTTTTGTTTATTCTGGCATAGAGTGCGTTGCCGTAGTCAAGTCTGCTGGTGACCAGGGCGTGAGTGACGGTCTTTCTGTGTTCGAGGGGGATCCATTTGAAGGTCTTACGTAGGAGGCGGAGGGTGTGGAAGCAGGAGGACGAGACGGAGTTGATCTGGCGGTCCATTTTGAGCTCTGAGTCCAGGATGATTCCCAGGTTGCGTGCGTGGTCCGTGGGGGTGGGCGGGCTTCCGAGGGCGGGGGGCCACCAGGTGTCGTTCCAGGCGTCGGGGTTTGGGCCCATGATGAGTACTTCCATTTTGTTGGTGTTTAGTTGTAGGCAGCTGTTTTTCATCCATTTGGCGACGGCTTCCATGCCTTCTAGAAAGTTGTGTCTGGCAGTGTTCGGTTCGTTGGATAGGGAGAGGATGAGTTGGGTGTCGTCTGCGTATGACACAATGTTGAGTCCGTAGGTTCTGACAATGGGGGCGAGCGGAGCCATGTAGACATTGAAGAGCGTAGGGCTGAGGGAGGACCCCTGGGGGACTCCACAGGTGGTTGGTGTAGGGTCCGAGAGGAAAGGGGGGAGTCTGACCCGCTGCGTTCTGCCGGAGAGGAAGGAGCGGATCCAGTCGAGGGCCTTGTCTTGGATCCCTGCGTCGTGGAGTCTGCGTATTAGGGTGCGTGCTCACAGTTACCTTTTCGTAGGATTTAATAACCAAGGAACAGCTAAATAACTTGTGTTGCAGCTTCACTCCTTAATTTATCAAGGCATCTGCCTTTTTTTTTTAAATTTCAAAACATTTTATTGAAATGCAGTGCATATGAGGTAGAAAGTACATGTTTCAACATAGATTTACTCATCACACTATGTTGTGCAAGAGGGCAACAGTTATCCTGCATGGTACTCAACGTGGCCCCAGCATATGAATAATGGCAGTGTTGTTATTAATGTGCCTAATCGGTTATAGTAAAATATACATGCATTCCAGTAGTTTCCATGCTGCCTCTTGTAAATAATGTAATGCTAACATACACTAAGAACCTTAGTGTTCCATCAGTCTAAGGCATTTGCCTTTTAATGTTAATTTAAGTACAGTTTGTTCAGTAGTGTTTTACTGCAGTTATTCTGAATTGACTTGTTCTGCCAGGGTCTTCTCTGCCTCCCCTCTGTAACACTTCTCTTTTAATAGCACCTAATGATAGGCATACTTGTCACCTTTTTCTTAATTACAATGACTATTTTATTGTTTTTTCTGTTACAATTTCAAATGTGCGAACATTGGTGTCTCTATGGAGGGTGGGGCAGGGCAGGGCAGATGGGGCCCGTGCCCCAGCTGTATTTGTCTTGGCCCCTTCTTGTGCCCCACCACCACAGCACCTAAATCTGTCTTGAGGGGAAAGAAAACAAGCATTTGCAATGCAATAGGTCTCGCATTACAGAAACCTTGAACTATTGGCGCTGCATTATTATTTACAACGCCAATAGCTCAAACTTTTAGTAATGCAAGACTTATTAAATTGCAAATGCTTACTTTGTAAAAGCGCCCCATGGCGCGATTTCACTTTAATGGTGGCTGCACACCTTTCTTTAGACGGGGCTTGTTTCAAGAAAGGGGCGCGGCCGCCAGTAAAGTAAAAGCGCGGCAAGGGGCGCTTTTACAAAAAAAAGCATTTGTTTTTGCAACTTGACAAACCAAGGCCTTTGTTTGTAAAAGCGCCCCATTCCGCGCTTTCACTTTAACAGCAGCCGTGCACCTTTCTTTAGACGAGCCGCATCTAAAGAAAGTGCCACGGCCGCCATTAAAGGTAAAGCGCGTAATGAAGCGTTTGTAAGAAAAAAAATAGTCCATAAATAAATAGCTAAAACCTACAGTGTAAGCAAACTGTAATTGGCCAGTGCTCCTGGTTTAAAAACGGAAGTGATGTATCGGGAGCACAGGCCAATAAGGAGCAGCGATGGGGTTATCAGCCAACGGCAAGCAGCAGCTGTAATTTCACTCCTGCGGAGTGATTACAGCAGCTCTTGCAGACAGCACATGCGCGCTGATGCTCGACCTAAAAACAGACACTACACCTTGCCAGTCACATTAATTTTTCCAACTACTTTTCATTACAAAGTAGCGTTGCTAGCTTAAAATGTAAAGTAAAATGTTACCATTTGAAGCAAACATGCAACTGTATATGTATACAGGGCCTTTGTAGATGGCCGCACCAGTTTTAACTGTGGTCCAATTTGTCCCCCCAAATTTGCTGCTAAGAGGCCACTGTATGCGAAACCAGTGTTGAGAACGGAGCACCTTGCATTTATTCTATCACACACAGCTGTGCCTGTATTTCTTTTTTAGGTCTCGCGCCTAGTGTTGCAGTGCGAAGCACTGCTCGCGCAGCGCGAGACTTATTGTTAGGGGGTTTCAAAAGCTGACCAGACGCTCGTGCGTCATGGCCTTTTCCTGCGGTTACGCGCGCAGGGCCGACATCTGTTTCCCATTATCGTGCCCAGACGCGGGCGCGATAATTGGAAACACATGCCTGCAGTGCGTGCAAAAGGCCATGACGCACGAGCGTCTGGTCAGCTGAGCAGGCTGCCGCGCTCGCTCGCCCCCGCTCCTCTTTTGGTGTGCCCGGGACGATTTCTAATCCCAATCCAACCCTGTACCCTGCTTGTTTTCACAGCTGGCGAAGCGCCGAGAGCAGCACTTGGTGCGGGAAATAATCCCATTTGTGCGTCTCTGAACTGGTCGAAAGACCCCGGTCTGGAGTCTAGGCGCTGTGCTTTCTTCCACGAGTGCTGCTAACGTCTTAATTTCTGTGCCGAAGGAAACGCGCGGGTCAAAGCCACAGGTCTATGAGATGTTAAAAAACACCGAGATTCTTTCGTAATTTATCGCGAAACGTCCCACATAAACAGCACGGTGACAGCCCCTTGATTCTCTTGCCTTCCTCTTTGTGCCAATTTTACGAGTGCACGGGTCAGAGCACTTCTGCGGCAAGCACCTTCCAGCACCTCTGAAAGAACATACTTCAGGTTGTTGTGTTATTGTGCTGGTACACATTACCAGGCTAGGGTTTGAAATCGGCAATTTAAACATACATTGTGTGATCTTGAAAACTGCTAGCAACAGCGGCAAATAAAGTATGGAACTCTCAGGGTTTGAGTTGGAAGTGACTGGTTACAACTGCAGTCTTAGGCACAGAGATCCATTTTTAGAGGCCCGCTCTACCATCCAAAGTTTGGACTCTTAACACCCGCAAACACCTCCCAATAACTTTGCTAAACATAACAGCTTGCGAAGGGGAGAGGATGTGGCCTAACAGCTAGAGCGGGTCGACCTCCAACCTGGGGAATTGGGTTCGGGTCTCGGCAGACACGCTCAACATCCTGTCATTCTGGGCAAATCACTGAATCTCCCCGTGCCTACCAAAAATGAATGTGTCTGTGTGAAACGTAACTAGTGCTCATGCAAAGCGCTCAAGTTTGGAACGGAGTAAACAGGTTCAAGACCCTGTGGCTGCGTCGGCTCCACATTGTGTGATTCTGGGCAAACCGCGTATTCTCCCCGAGCCTACACATATGAATTTGACCTCGTGTGAGTAGTTTGGTGCTCATGTAAAGCGCTCAGAAGCCCTTGGACCGAGTTCTCGCTATATAGAACAGCAAATAATAAATGTAAAGCATAGTCACTGCCTGTTGGATTGACCTTGTCTGTTTATAAACCTGGCCGTACCCTGGCTGCTAAACGGTGACAGCAGGAATGCACCAAGTATCATGACGGTACGAGACCAGAAAGGGGATCTGCAGGCAGCACTCTCGCAGACGCACATCCACAAAATGGTGCCTTACTTGCCTTTTAAACAAGCATTTGCAATGCAAATAGGTCTCACATTTACGTGAGTTTAAGCTATTGGCATTGTAAATGACAATGCCTTTTATTTATGTTTTAAAAACGAAAACAAAAATAAAAGGCATTGTCATTTGCAATGTCAATAGCTCAAACTCACGTAAATGCGAGACCTATTGCATTGCAAATGCTTGTTTAAATGGTTTCTGCTCTGCTGCAACAGCCCTTTGGCCACCCTTTGCTTTAAATATTAGCTGTTGCTGCGCCCCAACTGCGTATTTAAAGATGAAGGGCCCTGCGAAAGATGACAGGCAAAATCATCCCGGGTGACCTCAAAGTGGGAACCTGCATGTTGCGCACAGATGTCTGCAGCCATTGCGTTAACCCTCTAGCTTATGTGACGTCTGTTTAACTTTTGTAAACAAATGCGGTTCCATTCTGTACAAGGAGGGCTGTTGCTTGACTGCCTCCGTTCTTTGGAACAAGGCAAATAGGGTGCTGGGCTGGGTCATCCACATAGATGCCAACAGACCCGATTCAGGCTGGAGATTCCCGATATTTAAAACGAAAAATGCCTTAAATTTAACTTTTTCCCTCATTAAAATTGTACCCACTACAGTATAAATCAAGGAGGAAAATATATCACCCAGAGTATTATTTTTTTTTTAATCTTTCCCCTTTCTAAATTTTGACTTGTATGCGTCTGTAAATTTTTGCGTCTCATATAAAGTAAAGAATTGTGACCATTTCTTTTTCTGGGGGTTATACTGCATACTCACCTTTGCATACTTTTGAAGTCTCTGCAGCATTCTCAAACATTTTACCTTTCCCAGCAGCTCACACATCTATACTAATAATAAATAGTATTTCACCCAGACAACATCCAGCCGTTCACATTATAGTAATCTTTTTCACATGCTTTCAACAGCACAGACATGCCACATACTTGGGTATCAATGTTGTAATACAGTTTCTTTGTAGTCACCAATTCATGTAGGATGCTTCTTCAGTGAGTTAGTACCACATGGCGTGCACGGGGAAGAAGTATGGTGTAGGTAGGTCCATAGGACACCCAACGAGGAGCAAGAACTTTTCTGCTCAACCTCCAGACCCCAACTGACTCACCCAGCCGACACCTCAAGCTTGCTACTCCACGTAGTATCACTAAAGCAGGCTGAGCAGTAACATCAATCTCTGATTTAAGAGTCTAGAAGCTCACAACTGCTCTGATCTCCAAGACTTACTACAGCTCTGATCTCCAAGACTTACTACACAAACGTAAAGAGAGAAATCTGATCACAAATATGCAATTAACTGGTTATTAAAACTACTGACATCACTTGCTGCAAAAAAAAAAATGTGAACACCCAATGTGTGAAAAGTGACTTTCCTTCTTGGCTAATAACATAAAAAAAGACTTACAATAGCGAATTGTACTGTACACTGACATACATTTTCAGCCTACAAGCCTAATAACAAGGGCAGTAGCTTTTAAAAAGCTCATGAGTTGAAGAGCCATAGCGAAGCTTATCAGTTGAGCTCTGAAAATCCAGAAGTTGTTAATGAAGAAAGAGTTGTTTTTGTACTAAAATAATTGAGACTGCATTTATAAACGTAGTGTGTGTTTACCAATATCTTCTGAACACTTGCTACCATAAAATATTCTCAAACATATACGCTTCCCGGGAATGAGTATCCATTCTAACCGAGGAAAAGCGTAAGCAATTTGAGGTAGCCCACTGCTCTCACTCACCAAAAAAACTCGTGGGTCAATAAAACTGGTACACTCAGCTTATTCACCACACACTGCCTGAAAACTGAGTTTGGGTCCGATCTCTTATGGAAACCTTTTGAACACCGTACCCCGAACTACCGAAAGGCACAGCAATGCTATACTAATGGCAGGTTGTGCGCTATACAAATGATGAATAACAATTAATATTAGTTTCCATGTGTAAGTCAGAGGTATCGAAACTGAATTGAAATTGCAGAATAAAAGGTATGAATGGAGCACAGATGTACATTTATCATTAGCCCTGACTATCGAGCTTTGAGCAATTCAATTTTTAGCAGTTTCTTTTTCAGATACTTCCCAAATATTCACAATCCACCTTTTATAAATACTATTTCCAGAGAGCGTAGTTAATTTTCCTCTACATACTGATGACTTCAGAAGTCCGTATTCATCATCATAACACTTCTGCTGCACTGGAGATTTTTATTTCAAGCCTTTCCAAGCTGTATCTCCACCGCTTTTATTTTTGATTAATGTTTAATAAGTTTTTTTTTTTTACCAGGATGAGTAAGATTCGGAATGTGTACCCTAAAAATGCTGCTTTAAGGGAAGGTACGGTGACTGCTAATTTTTAACTTCAGTTACAGGGCACGTTGAAATCAAGACTGTGTCTTTAACGTTCGCAGCACTTTCAAAATGATTGTCATCTACAAAATTGAGAGATTCCCGAATTAAATAGACCCTTAAAATACTTAATGGGCTGCCCGCCTATACAGCGCCCGCATGTGGCCCTCCCCATCATGTGCGTGATGTAACCATGACCCGGCAGACTTCTACCACATGGTGTGGCAATGTCCCGCCCTTGCACCATTCTGGACGGAGGTGGAGAGAGAACTCACGCAGACCCTGGGTTGGGAGGTTCCCCATGACCCGCTGCACCTGCTCTTGGGGGTGTTCGATGGCCTTGATGGATCCCGGTCTGACAAGCGCTTCCTGGGAACGGCATTGGCGGTGGCAAAGCGCGACATTGCAGCACTCTGGTCCCAAGCCAAGCCGCCTAATATGCGGAAATGGAGATGGGGAGTGGACTGGTGTGGAGCCCAAGAGGAGCCCCTCTTTGAGGCCCGAGGATGCCCTGAGCGGTTTGGTAAAATATGGGGCAAATGGTTCAACTCACTGCCCGCTTGAGGGGCTAAAAGGGCTAAATACGTAACTGCTTGTAAATATGTGCTGTATTCACACCATCAGTACCTTACAAACCTTTGCCGCCTCCATCGTCTATAATGTATTTATTGATGTGATGACATGCTACCGTATTGTTGTTCTAAAAATTCAATAAACTTGATTATCAAAAAAAAATACTTAATGAGCCATGTGGTTGAAGGTTTGTGTTCAATTTACTTTGAAGATTTAAAGATTTTTTAAACTGAAAGCATTAAACATTAATTCTCTTTTTTTGGGCAGCTTCTTCATCTAATGTTGAGAATTTTCATACAGTGTAGACAACACATTTCCCCTTAATGCTTAAATAGCAGTTGTCATTATTGACGGGCTCAAAACACTCATACCGTTGACTTTCAAGGGTGAAAGGGCAGGTCAGACCTAGCTAGTTTTAAGCTTGTGGCCCTAATGTTCTGCAGAGACCCCTTTGGCAAACGCTCTTCTCATTGAGGCTACAGTGTTGAGTTATAATGAGTAAAGAAAACATGAAACCACAACTGCCAATTCTACCTCTGGACTGTTTTATGCTCAGGAAACATCTGAATAAGGAGGGCTCCCACTTTCCCCCAAATATACTATAAAATAATGAAGAAAGAAAGTTGATGTTAGTAAAATTATCAAATTGTATCAGGAGCGAAATTGCCCATCTTTTCAATTACTAGTTTACTTGCAACTAAGTAAGCGGTATATGTCTTTATATTTTAATGTGTCTGTATAATCATTCTGCATAATTTCTTCGAACTGTGCACATGCTATACAAAATCAACATAAATACTGGTACAGAGTTGCTATTGTCGTCTGTAAAACATTGTGTGTGTACATTTGTCTGTACACACAAAATATACATATATAAAATGTATATTTGTATACAAATGTATATTTTTCTAAAGGAAAAAATAGGAACAGCTTTCAGATTTCTGTTGAAAAATTATTTGCCCAACAACCTTGTGTAGGAGACATTACGACAATGTAGCTTGTTCCTCCTAATAGATCTTCCTTCACTTGAGATGGACAATGGGGTCTCAGTAGGAGAAGCACACAACCTAATGTACATACCCCAAATCGAGCGCATGCGTTGATTGTGTTGCGTACTCCTCAAGATGACGCTTGCACGTTGATTTTTGGCAGATCAGTTTCATACACCAGATGATAGAAAAAAATGAATGGAGTTTTCTCTGTTTTTGACGGCGTCCTAGGTCACGTGAATATCAAACTAAAATATAGCAGAATGTGAAGTTGTTATTAGTGTCTTAGATCATTCCAGTCCCTAGCATCCTTTTATTGGGAAATTCTTCAGTTGAGGAATCACTGGCAATGTCAACTCAAAAAGATTTTTTTATTGCGACACTTGATGTCGGTTCATTATTATGATATTTGGGAACAAAGAATCTGTCATGCTATAGATATGCTGCAGTGGAAAATTCCGGAAATGATGCGGATGCAATTCTAATGTTTAATAATAATAATTTGAGACCCTCGATAATGAGACCCTGTTCCAGACCATTATGTTGAATAGCCATATCCTTGCCTTGGCCAGTGCTCAAGTCCTGCAGTAGAAATAACTACATAATATCGCAAGCCGAAGGTGCCCTATTTACATCTAGCCTTTAAGGCTTAAAGGGACTATCCACTGAGTGATGTCACAATACATCTCAAACCCCCATTTAAGGATATCACACAAAACAACATTCTAGAATTCCTATTGTTGGTGATTATTAGAGGTCTGGCTGGTTAAAGAGGAGTGTTCCTTTTCTCTACACAAAATGTCCCCTTTAAATTGTTCTCGGCAATGAAAGCAGTAAAAGTAGGAATTTTTGTTTTTAACCATAAGCAACACCTCTTATTGTAAACTTTTCCCCAGTTTATTGCATGGCATTTATGCAAATTACTACATGATGCAAAATGCCTTCCTAATTAAAATAAAAAACCATGCATTTGGTCATTTCTGGATGTGTTACATTGCCCGTTGATGGTTTTGCAGCGGCGTAGAAAATACGCAAACCACTCCAACACATGCTCTTAAAAGGTGCTTGCATTAAATCTTTCAGAGAAATGGCTGCATATTTTCTCACGCCAATAATGATCTCACTGCCTGTAAAATTTGGGGTCAACGCATATCTTGCTTAAATTGAAGAGAATTTCACTTAAAACAAATGAAAACAAAGTAGCCTCTTAAAAACATTCATGCAGGCACAACAGTCGTGGCCAGATTTGCATTGGCACCAACGGAAATGAACTGGCGCAAATCCCTCGCATTACAAATTTCAGGACGCGCAGTTAATTTTTGGCAAAGCGCTAGCTACTCAATAAGTGTATTTAACGTGGAAGCGCGCTTTTGACCTTAACTAGTGAGGGACTTCATTATTATATAAATAAATTGATCTCTGGTAATTGCCTATTATTGTAATAAAAGACAGTAAGTACAGCGGGCCGCCGGAGCTGCCCTGGCTGCGCAAGTGATGGATGCGGAAGGTTTTTATCGCGCCGAGGCCTCGAGCGCGGCCATCTTCCCCGCGCCGCGGAGGGCTCCGTTCAGGCGCTCTGCGCAGACGGGATCGGAATCCAACGTCGAATTATAAAGCTGCAAACCAAACCTTTTGAAGCGTGATACAAAATACAGAAGGAAATCTGTCACGGGAACAGCTTGCGAGGGGCCGACGGGCAATGCTGACGTTAGACAAAAAAAATAAATAGGAAAAATAAAACAAATGCAGCGCAGAGAGAATGGAGACAGCATTCTGGAAATTAGAATAAAAACGGGGCACGCAGAGTTCAGGGTTCAGTTTGTGTTCACGCTCATAGCTTTCACCTTGTTGAGAAGGCCAGGCAGCAGGTAATTAGGCCGTGGCGGCCATTATGCAAGGGGAAGGCCCTGGAATTGGGGTTACATTGTGTACAAGAGCGGAGCACGGTGAACTTGTAACCGGGACCGAGTGCAAAGGGTAAATTAAGTTCAGGGTTCATTCTGTGTTCATCTAGCACCCTCCCCCTCCCCACCAAAAGGAATGGCCAATATTTCTATTGCGGTAATCGTTTTATTGCGAGGAGTTGTTGTTCTATTGATAACCTTCATTAGGCACAGGCATTCACCCAACCACCGAGGAACGTGGAGAAAGGAAATTAGGCAACTGTGCCTTTCTCAGAGGATGCGCAGATCTCCACCTGATGGATAGGCGTGCGCGTGCACGACGTGCATCTGCTGCACTTAAGCTTATGGGACAGCGAACACAAATACATTAATACAGTAATTTATTTCTTCGCTATAAACATGCATACACCTGACTGTTAGACTGCCTACCAGTATTTATGTTGATTTTTGGCTGCGAGCGCCGCGATACCAGCATCCGAGTCCGTGAACGCCACTGTACCTGTACCAACATAAGTGGCTGAGAATGCCACAATACTTGCATTAGGAGCTGTGAACACCACAATACCAGCGTAAGGGGCGGTGAATGCCACAATACCAGTGTAAATGTTAGAGAACACCACGGTACCAGCATAAGAGGCTGTGAATGCCATGGTAGCAGCAACAAAGTTTGAGAATGCCACAATACCAGCATAAGGAACCATGAACGCCACAGTGCCAGCATAAGGAGCCGTGAATGCCACAGTACTAGTATAAGAGGCTGTGAATGCCTAGGTACCGGTATAAGAGGCTGTGAATGCCATGGTACTGGCATAAGCGGCTGTGAATGGTACGGTATGAGCACCAGGGGTTTTGAACGCCACGGAATCAGCACAAGTGGCTGTGAACGCCATGTTACCGGCATAAGAGGCTGTGAATGCCACGGTACCTGCATAAGAGGCTGTGCATGCCACGGTACGAGCACAAAGGGTTTTGAACACCACAGAATCAGCATAAGGGGCCGTGAATGCCACAGTACCAGTATAAGGAGCTGTGAACACCACAGTACCAGCATAAGAGGCTGTGAATGCCATGGTACCGGCATAAGAGGCTGTGCATGCCACGGTATGAGCAAAAGGGGTTTTGAACACCACAGAACCAGCATAAGGGGCAGTGAATGCCACAGTACCAGCATAAGGAACCGTGAACACCACAGTACCAGCATAAGGAACCGTGAATTCCACGGTGCCAGCATAAGGGGGCATATACGCCAGGGTGCCAGCATAAGGGGCCATGAATGCCACTGTACCTGTATAAGAGGCCGTGAATGCCATGGTACCAGCACAAGTGGCTGTGAACGTCACTGTACCCACATAAGGGTCTATAAATGCCACAGTACTAATATAAGGGGCCGTGAATGCCACAGAACCAGTATAAGGGGCCGTGAACGCCACAGAACCAGTATAAGGGGCTGTGAACACCATGGTACTCTTAAAAGTGGCTATGAACGCCACAGTACCCACATAAGGGTCTGTGAACGCCATGTACCAGCATAAAGGTCCATGAATGCCACAAAACCAGTGTAAATTGTTGAGAATGCCCGTTACCAGCATGAGAATCCTTGACTGCATCAGTGCTAGCATAGATGACAGTGAACTCGACTGTATTGTCCCAGAACGTCACAATGCTACTATAAACGTCCATGATGAACACCACTGTATCAACATAATGGGCCATGACCGTCACAGTTCTACTATAAAGAGCCTTGAACTCCAGGGTTACCAGATTAAGGCTCCATGAGCTCCCCGGTATCAACAAAATTGGCAGTGAATTTTCATTGTACCAGCAAAAGAGCTGTGAACTCCACGGTTGCAAGGATTATAACTAGTTGTGAGCTCCACAGTACCAGTACTATACTGGGTCGCAGTGTCAGTAGTTCGCAACACCGAGGGGCACTAAAAGGTGACGAGTTCCAGGTTATTAATATTAAAGGGGCTTGAGTTCGCTTTCTGAGTATTAACGGCCCTTGAGTTTCCCATTACTACCATTAAAAGTGGCTGGTGGTTACGAGGCGTGAGCTTCTTGTTTACCAGAATTATTAGTGTAAATGATTTTCATGTCATCAATATTCTACTTGCTTGAGCTTTACTTAACCAGCGTTATAGGTGGCCCCACTTGCCGCACTTTAGCAATATTAATTGGGCCTTAGGCTTTACATTAATGACCCTGCAGGGGGCACATGCTATATTTCAGCAACATTATTAGGGCTCTTGGCTTTACGTTTTTAGCATCATAGGGGCGGTGCTACACTTCAGCAGCATGATTTGTCGCCTAGGCTTCACATAACCAACATTATAGGGGCCGCGAGCTGCTATTCAGCAACATTATTTGGGCGCTAGGCCTTACGTTTCTGACATTATAGGGGGCCACATGCAACAATGAAGTAAAATGATTAGGGCCCTTGGGTTTACATTACAAACATCATAGGGCCCGCGTGTGACACTTAAGCAACATCATGCGAGGGCTAGTTTTTGTTACCAACAACATAGATTGCACGTGCTAAAATTTTGCACCATTATAAGTGCCCTAGGATTTATGTTCTCAACATCAAAAGGGGCACGTGCTACACTTAGGTAACCTAAAGCTTATAGCTAAAATAAAGTTGCCTATGTTATAAGGGACTGTGAGCCCCCTGTTAGCATTATTATATGGACTGTGAGCTCCACGTCTCCAGTATTTTCTGTAGCCGTGAGTTGTTTGCTTCACGCAGCAGAGAGGCTCGCAGTATCACCACGCCAGGGAGCAGTGAGCCGTTCGTTACTGACGTTCTAGAGGAATGGGGGCTGCACGTTTTGAACACTTAGGGTCTTACTACAGAAGAAATACAACCACTGTTAAATTATCACTCAGTCAAGATTAGCTCTCCAGAGGGAGGCAAAGTTGGTGCCATTGGGTTTTCATATTACTAAAAACATGTTAGTAGTAGTTACCCCAGGTCGTAAATATAAGAGGTGATGATTTCTTTTTTTAATTTTAAGGAGCCAAGTTTGCAGTATATTTTATAGTGGTAATATATTTTTACTTCACTGTTGAAAAATGCCACCCTATTTAAATGTGACGTGCAGGGGAATTTTGAGGGACACTGTGGCAAAAATACCTTCCTAGTCTCTACTTGGGTGTCTAGCGACTGTACAGCCGGTAACGGATTCCACACTATTGTAAAGCAGGTTAGAGTGAAGCTTGTATTCATTAAGATATTAAATATTGTTAGACGTTTCTATGCAGTGGGAAAGTCAGTGGTAATGCACTTACCATAGGCATGCTTCTAGCACTTGTGGTAATTCATCGATATTTTGATGGTCACTCCGCAGAGTTGAATTGTCCAGCCAGTTTTTCCTTTCTGGAATGGCAGGTATGTTCTTGCTGGTGGTATAGAAGCAGTTGTGACTTCTGTATTACGCACATTATGCAATGGGAAGAGAGTAATACACCACAAACATTATAATGGGCTTGGTGCTTCATGTTACCAATATTTTAACGAGTCTTGATTTCTACATTACCAACATTGTAATTGGCTTTAAACTTCACTCCTCCATCATGGGATATTCTTTGATATTCCTACACAATTACAAAAACTATATTTACCATGGTTCAATGCCCCGTAAGCCTAGTCTGTCCCCAAAAATAAAAAATAAAATAACGCATGAAATGCTTTACATAGGCATCTTTACTTACACAAAACCATTTTGAAATTGCTCCTTTACCAAATCCATTCGCTCCACTGTCCCAGAATGTACCACAGGGTCGGTGAGTTCACTTTCATGGAAAGGTCTGCGTAAGGATGCAGTGAAATAAAATTCCCAGCTATGAGCTCCTGTCCTGGGCACTGTGAGGCGTTTATATATCTTGCGGTAGAAACAGTTTTAAGTAAAATATTAACTCAAGCTACCGTTTTTGCACAACTATTAGTGATTTTAAAACATGTAATTCACAGGCAAGATGTCATACCTGCGAGTTATGCTCCATATCTCCCTGAAAGCACATAATTCCCATGAATTATGGATTGCACTCATGTTATTATCGAATGCTCGCTGCCTGCTCACAAGTAAGTCTTTTTGCTCTTACCAAGGTAGCCCCTGTGAATAATGAAAATAAACTGTATGGCATAATTCATCCTCTTTGATAAATTAAAATAATACTTACAAATTAACATAACCTAAGCGTTCAGTGAAATTAGCGGCCGATTGCTAGATGAAGATTCTAGACAATGGCTACAGAATTCCGAATCTTGCTGCTCGAGCACGCTTTGAAACAGCAATTTAAAGGGGCCATCTTGTGAATGGCATCACAGTACATCTCAAAACCCCAACTGATGTCTTCAAACAAAGCAGCGTTCTAGAACGGACGTTGGCAGTTGCTAGTGATGCAGGGCTGGGTAAGGAGAGCGGTTTCTTTTTGCCTCTAAATTAGATGGTACCTTTAAAAGCAAAACAAAAAATCGTTTTAACAAAACTCCGACTTATGCCCTAAGCTAAATGAACTTTTTCCCATTGTGTTTACTACAGAGCCCCGATAACTTATATTCATTTATCTGTTTGAAAGAAACATTTGTCTTACTCCATATTAATCAAAACCAATAATGTGATCTAGAAAATATTTAGCTGTAAAGTGTAGTGTGATTCGATATTGCCATTACAGTGATTGGTGACACCATATATAGTACTTGTGATTTGTTATAATGTCACCTGAACCCTTTCGTTGTAGTATTGGGGCGTGATGCACAGTTATCCATAAATTAATCTTCATTCCCTCTAATTAAGTGTGTTTTATACAAGTTTACTTTTATTGCACAAAGTGCTGTGGTTGCAAACCCCTCGTTTCAATGGGATGTTGTCATATAAGTGAATTACATTCCATCATTAAATCAAATCCGATAATTCACAGAAATGACAGCACTGTTCAAAATAATGTATTCCATCCAATGGGAGACTTTGTAAGATTTTATTCTCGCCACCAAGTCACTAACCATGGTAACAATTTAGATAAGTAAAGGATCAACGGACCGCTCTTTATTGGCCTTTATGTAACCCGCATTCTGTTGTGAAGGATCACGCTGCAACGTTGTTTTTGTGAAAGTATTGATTTATTCAGGATCTCTCTCCATGGAAGCTAAAAACACATTCTCAGTGCAATACGGATCCATTGTTACCTGATCCAGAGCTCCAAAAAACCTCTTCCATCTGCAAATAGAATGCATTTCTTAGCACAGCAAAACATATCTCAACTAAAACTGCACCTTTTGAACAACATCATTAAACATGTTTTTTCTTTTGACGGCAGATGACCAAATGCTATAGTCCACTATCTGTTTTCAGATAACATTTTCATATTTGAGTTTAGTATGACACCAGACCCTCGCAAATATAGAAGAAAAGTGTTAATGTAAGTCATGGATGTCTGCTAAGGCTTATTAATCATTGTAAGACAAACTTCTTGAAAATTATCTCAAAAACGTTGAAGGGGCATTGTGGTTCAGATCCAAAACCTAAGAAGCAGCAAAGTTCCCGCTTATGATAAACTATGCAGACGCGACGCACACAATGCACTGCTCATGATCTCACACTATGCAGTCATAATACACATAATGTATAGCTCATGACCTCACAAATGAAATCACTCTTGAATAGTCTTGGCAAGTAGTGATTTCATTGAGTCAAATTGACGAAAGTGGTTAAACAATTCATGCAACCAGTATCAAATACTCGGTCAAGGTTTTTAAAATGACCTACAGAAAGCTAATTCTAAAAAGAAAAAAAAATAGGAATTGGAAGTTTGTGGAAAATAAGTATTGGCAAAGCCAATAGGTCTGCCTTTTTTGACCCATTGGTTTTTTCCAAGTTGGATTGGCAAATAAAAAGATAAAAATGCGTGATAACCTTGTGTTTAAGTGCAGGCTGGGGAGGGCGCAACACAGAGTTCGCTGATGGGCAGGGTCATTGTGGTATGCTGGGAAAGAGAAGCAACAGCGAAAGCGAAGGAGGTTGTGAGTGTGGGAAGCAATACAAAGAAGAAACAGCGGGTGGTATAGCAGCGTGGAGGGGTTGGGGGAGAAGTACACAGGTGACAAAGCATTGGGGGGAATAAGAGAGTGAGCGCAATACGGCGGGGATGGAGAAAAACACATGGGCCACAGAAAGCAGCACGGAGAGCAAGTGGGGAGAGAAGTACATGGAAGGATTCAACTGGAAAGCACATGCAGTCTTGTGGAGTGCTTAAAAAGAAAAAAGACGTGTTTAAAAAGCAAGCAGTAGAAGCATAGAAGTCAGCCGATCACAGGAGATGGAGAAGAGGCTATGCTGCGTGGGAGGTACAAACACAAAATTGACAAACTGGCACACGAACAAGAAGCAGGCAAATGAGTGACATGAAAGCCAAGCAATAGTAAGCAATGGTCAGGATTCCAGCCTCAGTATGTTCTTGGCAAGCCCACAATATGTCTTTCACAACTTAGTATGCCCAACCTAATGAATGTTAAATAGGGTAAATGTGCATATTAAGAGTGCTATAAAATTCGAGTTATCGTCTGTTTTCTATTTGTAAAACAATCTAAAACATGAAGCAGAAATGCAAAGTACATAATATAAAAGAGGTAAACCGAGATGGGTCGGTAACCAGGGAAAAGAAGGATGCTTCATGCGCATCGATCAGAAAACAAATCAGCATTGGCAAAGCCAATAGGTCTTGCCTATGTGAGATCTGTTGACTTTGTCAGTGTTTTTTAGCCATGTTGTACAGCAGTGCAGATGCTGTGCAGCATGGTTGAAAGTTAAAATAACAAGAAAACAAGCGATATGATGCTGCCAAGTTTGACTGCATCATAGCACTTTTTTTTTTGCTTCAGCCATGCTGCACAGCAGTTGCGCTGCTGTACAACAGTGCCCAAAAAAATGGACAAAGCCAATAGATCTCGCATAGGCAAGACCTGTATTGTCTTTGCTGATCCTTGCTTTTTCTGGCGGGAGAGAATGGGGGGAGCTAGAACGCAGGAGGGGGCATTAAATGGGGGGAGCGAGAACGCTTTGGTTTGGGGCATGCAACAATAATGGACACCAACAACAGGCAAAGAAACGACGTGGCAAGAATCAATGGGGTGACAACAGGAAGCAGGAAGGGAGGGTGGAGATGGCCTGCAAACACATGCACTCTTAGGGAGTGCTACAACTAAAATACATAAAAGTACCTCAGAAACAATGCGATCAGTGGAAGACACTGGGAGCTTAAAGGAAGTAGTTTTTTGGGCCATGTTCCAGAGGCAGGGCAAACACAAAGAGGAAGTGATGCCGGCATGCGCTGACCAAAGAGAAGCAAGGAAATGAGTGACGAAGCAGCCAAACAATGGGTGAGCTCCAAGTGCCCTGTAAACTAACCAAATACCTTGCAAGTGACAGACCATGCACTGTCTCAGGTGAGACCTAAAAATCCAAGGAATATGTGAATCTAGGTGAGGGTGTGGGGAGGTGGAGGAATGTGTCTTTTGGCTGAAACATTTGTCAAAATGAAGACGCTGGGTCCTTGAACTGGTCTTTTGTTCTTGAACCTGTGGGTGGTTAATGAGCTGTAGCTGGATGCATGCAGGCACAACTTTAGCACTTCTCAGCCTCAGGAAGGTGGATAGGGTGCATCTCAGAGAGTGTTAGAGATACTTTTTCTCCAAAACAAAAAGTCAAAATTCAGACACGAAGTTTATGAACCGACTTATATGTTTGCTACGCAAATCTCTTAGTGTGTTTTACCTTTAGGGTGTCAAAAGGTCACCAAATTCTTGGTAAAGGGGGACATAGGAAGATGAAGATCACAGCATTAGTGGGAAAAGTGCACAGGCATTGTCCAAAGTCCAAGGGCATACCATTTGGCCATGCCCAGATACTCAAAGGACAGGGGATCATACACATTGTAAGGGGGCATGGCCTTATGCAGTCCCCGTGGGCTTACTGGCCGTACAATTGAATATGAGGCTTGGCTGTAGGCACCACCCTAATGGACTGCCCTTGACCTCATACATGACATTGATGACATCACTGGTGACATTGTATTCAACTTTGCCTGTGGCGTTCTAGGACATCATGTCGGCCATACACAATTGCAATTTTAAGAATGTTCGCTAACATGAATATTATATCAATATTTATGTACAAACTCTGCGACCTCATCTGAATGCATCCTCACAATTACGATCAATATCTTTAATGTCTTACTTGTGAGTAGGTTTTTCCATGTAAATTCTTTGCCAGCTTTCGAATTACAGTCTGTATTTAATATTTAAGGATCGCTACCACTTGTGAAATGAATTGCATTAGCCTTTCATCTCTATATCTATTAATGGAATAGTGGCAGTCTTTCCTCTATATCTAGTTGCGCTGTGTTCTTGTTATGCGTGATGTCACCAGCCGCATTAATGTATCAGTGACATCATTGATGATATTTAATATATCATGTGTGTAGTCAGAAGGAGTATATTGGGGATGTTATGGTTAATGGCTATTCAGAACTGGAATGCCAGTGGTTTTCAGGTTTACGATAGTAAGCATAATGTCCCTTCCACAGTTTTTTCAGGGAATATTTGTTTTGCACTATGTAATGTTTGTTCAATATCCACCGCATTTCAGAGGTGCACAAATTCTAGGAAATTATTCAGCATTTGGTGGACTGGGTGAAAAAAGCCACGGTTTAATGCAACATGGGAATTTATGATTCAATATTGAAAAGTTATTCCCTTATAATACTGGTTGTTTGGTAATGCGAGCTCCTTAAATACTGGTCCTGTGTTCCCCAGGCTTCTGACCCTGTCTACAGTGGTGCTCTAGCACCTCAAACTATCTGACCATGTACTTAGTTTGAACTTCTCACCTTGTCTTTTCATTGGCCATAGCTCCTCATATTTTTTTTATGAGCGCCCCAAACTTATAAATGCAAGGAGAGCGTAGTCCAGGCCATGAATGAATGAATGAATGAAATGAATGAATGAATGAAATGAAATTTATAAAGCGCAATGGCTACCCTGAGGCCTCCCAGCGCTGCAGAACGGCACAGCCATTAGATGGGCGAGTATGAGAGTTAAACCCCATTTCTGAAGAGAAGTTTTTAGACACTTCCGAAAAGACAGCAGATTGGGTTCACTTCGGATGTGAAGTGGGAGGGAATTCCAGAGAATGGCCGCATTGTGGGCAAAAGACCGACCGCCACATACATCTAGCTCTTATTATTTTTGGGGGTTGAGTGAGAAAGGCGGTCGATGAACGGAGATTTCTTGTAGGTTGGTATGGGGTAATCAGGGATTGGATAACAGCTGGGCCTGTCTTCCAGAACGCTTTGTGAGCCGTGCACAGTGTCTTAAATTGGATCCTTTGCTTTATTGGCAGCTAGTGCAGGGACACCAGGGCTGGTCTTTCTGACTGTCAGCGGGGAATCTGAAGAAGCAAGCGGGCGGCGCAGTTTTGGATGATCTGGAGCTTATTGATGGTATATTGAGGGGCTCCCAGAAAGAGAATGTTACCATAGTCCAGGCGGGAGAGGATGAGGGCTTGGACCATGATCCTTCTGGCTTGGAAAGGGAGGAGAGGCAGGATTTTTCGCAGCAGTCTGAGTAACCCAAAGCAGGTAGTCGCGAGCTTAGCTGCTTGGTAATTGAAGGTAAGGGAACGGTCTAGCCAGATACCAATGCTCTTTATCTGGTCTTGAGGGGTAGGGGCCGGTCCAAGACAGTTGGGCCAGAGAGTAGCTGAGTTGAAAGAGGGAGAGTTGCCCAGGAGCATGAGTTCCGTTTTGTCCCCGTTGAGTTTAAGGCATGAGAGTTCCATCCATCTGGCGACCTCCTCTAGGCAATGGCCTAGAGTGCAGGATGACCCATCTGGGTGATTAAGTGCCACCACGAGCTGGGTATCATCTGCATAGGTGATGATTTTGATGCCAAATGGGTGGACGATCTCAGCCAGGGGTCTCATGTAGATGTTAAATAGTGTGGGGCTTAGGGAGGAGCCCTGGGGAACCCCACACGTTAAGGGCAACTGCTTAGAGGACACTTCTCCTTCAAAGACCTTGAAGGATCGCTCGCTCAGAAAGGATTGTAGCCAGGTTAGTGCTATACCGGATACTCCTAAGCTTCTGAGTCTGAGGATCATCGTGTTATGATCAACAGTATCGAAAGCAGCGCTGAGGTCAAGGAGAATAATCGCGGCATTACCTCCTTGATCTAGGATCATTCTAGCCTCCTCAGTTGCTGTGAGGAGGGCGGTCTCTGTCCCAAATTTGGGACGAAAGCCAGTTTGGGAGGAGTGGAGTAAGTCGTTGGATTCTAAAAAATCCACTAAAGTAGTGTTAATATGTTTCTCCAGAATTTTGCTCACCCAAGGGAGGAGAGAGATTGGGCGATAATTAGAGAGGTCATCCTGATTAAGGTTAGCTTTCTTTAGGATGGCTTTGACCATAGCACATTTCCAGGCCGGCGGGACTATGCCAGATGAGATTGAGGAATTAACAAGGTCGAGGATAGCAGGACAGATGATCTCGGTGGCAGAGATGAAAATGTGAGGAGGGGCGGGGTCTGTTGGGGAGCCGGATTTCAGTTCCGTCAGAATTGGGGACAGCAGAGCCAGGTCAAGGGGGGGGGGGAATTGACTCAATAAAGGTTTGCTGCCATGTTTTAATTCTGGCATGGGTGACATAGTTAGAGGGGTTTGGCTAGAAGGAAAAGACAGATAGATGTTTTGAATTTTCTGCAGAAAAAAGTCTGCTAGGTTGTTACAACGTGTGAGCGCACCTTCAGGTGAGGGTGGTTTCGTTGGCAGTTGGGTGAGGGTTTTGGCAATGCGAAAAATTTCCTTAGGGGAGTTTGCAGACTGATTGATCTTGTTTTCGTAAAACGCGGCTTTGGCAGCTTTGATATCCCGTTTATAGGATCTTATTGCTTCCCTATATTCTAACTTCGAGGAGTGTGAGAAGTCCTTCCTCCACTTCCTTTCAATCTTTCTGCAGGATTGTTTTAGCTCTCTCAGTTTGGGGGAGAACCAAGGGGCGGTATTCTGCCTAATGATTTTATATTTAGGTTTTATTGGGAGTACTGCATCTAGTGAACCTTCTATCCACCGATTAAATTTCTCAATAGCTAGGATGAGATTGGGGTCGCTGGCTGGTCTGGTGGCTTCCAGTACGTGTTTCCACTGTTCAGTGGGGAGGCTGGACCAGTTCCGTACTTGCACGGGGATAGGAGTTTGATGACGAGAGAGTCTGGGTATTTCCCAGGTTAAGGGAATTAGGAAGTGATCGGTCCAAGGGAGGGGGACGGGGGTACCTACACTTAATTCATCACAGTTGCTGAACACGGGGTCCAGTAAGTAACCTTTGCAGTGAGTTGGAGTGGATACTTTCTCGCTGAACTGAAGAGCCTGGAGATTCTCAATTAGCTCATTGGCCATCTTGTCAGATGGAACATTGAGATGGCGATTAAGGTCGCCTAGCACCGTGAAATTGGCTGGTGCAAGCGCTAGATTAGCGACAGTGGTAGGGAGAATATTGAGGAATTGGCTGGGAGGGCCTGGGGGGCGGTATATTAGGAGGCCAGAGAAGGTGCTAGTTGGAGATGCATCTATCCAGAAGCTGAGGCTTTCGCAGTCCGCCAGAGGGTATGCAGTAATACGACAGGTGAGATTATTTTTCACAATAATTGCTAATCCTCCACCTCTGCCATTCTTGCGGTCTACCCTGTGAATTAGGTAGCCAGGGGGAGGCATTGAACAACGATTGGGTCCGAGTCGTTTTGGAGCCACGTTTCTGTGAGGAATAGCACATCATGTTTCAGGGCTTGTAGCAGGATTGCAAGTTCTGTAGAATGTTTGGGAAGCGATCTGCAGTTTAAGAGAGACATCCTTAATAATGTGGAGTTGCCTGGGGGATTTGGCTCTTTGAGGGAAAGCTGGAGAGAAAAGCCACAGTAGTAACAGTGGGAGTCTCCGTTAGCAATATTTAGGGAGTGTCGGCAGGTATCCATAGGTCCATCGTTGAGCGAGTGAAGCTGCTGGGGGCTATAGATCACTATGTCGCGAAATTGGGCAGGGCTTATGGCCCCTGGTCCCGGTCGGGCGCAGACGGGCTTGCCTTTGGCGCGCCCGCTGCGCGCGCCCGCTTCGAGGAAGAACAGGCATGAAAGTGAAATACAGTAAGAGCCTCCTCCCCCTCCGGTCTCCAGACCGGAAGAGGGAAATGAAGGCAGCCGGCACTCCCTCCACAACAAACGAGACAACCCGTGGTGGACCGGGGAGCAGTGCGGCAAAAGTGCAAAGTGCAGGTAAATAGCAGCAACGTAATAAAAAGAATAAAAGCGCTATTTAAAAACACACGTTAAGTAATGCAGAGTAATTACGACTGAGCGGCGCTTAGAGGAACAAGTCACCCTCAGCTGCCTGGCCAACTGCGCGCGTCCGCTTCGCGGAAGAACAGGCATGAAAGTGAAATACAGTAAGAGCCTCCTCCCCCTCCGGTCTCCAGACCGGAAGAGGGAAATGAAGGCGGCCGGCACTCCCTCCATACATACTGTTGTGTCCTGTGCATCAGAGTATAATGGAAGCCACCCTCTGCTCACCCTCCCATCAAAGTAGAGTTGAATCACTCCTTCCTAAAAGGGCGTAGAGGAAGCTATCCAGCTCTCCTCGCCGAGCAGACTAGTGGATTCCTACCTGGCGTTCCCCGCGCCCATCAGAGTGCAGTAGCAGCCATTTTCCTTCCTACAAGTGTTGTGGAGGCCATCTTGCTCCCCATCCCCGCCTCGCCTTCTGCTGTACTCGCATGTTCAGTAGACATCAAGTTAAGGTCAGAGGGCATTCAAATGAGAGTTCACAAGAGACCTACTGATCCTGGCTACCTAACTGCCCCTAACTCTGAGAAGACTTACTCTACA
Organism: Calotriton arnoldi; assembly: GCA_963921515.1. Taxonomy (NCBI): domain Eukaryota; kingdom Metazoa; phylum Chordata; class Amphibia; order Caudata; family Salamandridae; genus Calotriton; species Calotriton arnoldi. The sequence goes on along the minus strand of CAWUFW010002396.1, from coordinate 2,177,352 downwards.
GTAACAGCACTATGGAGGATGTACCCCTCTTAAAGTCTCAGAGCCCTGAAATATAATATCCTCCCCATAATTGTATTTCTTTAAGGGAAGGGCTAGTGTGATCCAGCGGGCTACTAGCAACAAGCACTCACACACTAAATACTCACCTGGGCCCATTCATTTACGCTAGCTAGCAATCACCTCTGGGGTGTCAGTTGTACACTTATCAAAATCTGCTACCAATTACCTTCCTCTGATTTGAAGAGTAATGACTTACCAATTGACCTTTGATAACTGGGGTTGATATGACTTTACACAAATACAATTTAATTAAATACCTGAAATAACCACCGACTCAGGAAGTTTTAAAATGTTGATCTAAAATATTGTTGAAGAGTGAGATACAAAACCACATAATACTTAGTCAAATTTCAAACAGGAAGCACTATATATATATATATATATAAGTCATCTAATAATCACAAATGACGATCCCTCAAAAAGGAGAAGATAGAGACAGCAGTACAAACTAAAGATTACGAATTTATAGTTACCGAAAGGTGTGAAAACCAAACCCCTTGGCCAAGGAGTTGGGAAGAAGGTACCCAAGACAGAATGAAGACCAAGACCTCCGGACAGGATAGATGACCTCTCTACCAATGACGCCAGCGCCGCTCCCCTCTCTAACACTTTGTTCCTCCTCGATTCTTCCGCGTTCTCCCTCTAATACGGTCCGCCGCCCCCACCTCACGACCTCTTCGGACAGCAATTCAGTCTGCAATCGATCAGCTCTCGCATGCCTAACTCTCTGGTCTCTCCAGCAGCATGACAAGCTCTCATTTTCTTTCTAATTAGCTAATTATATATCTATTATACCCTTCTACGCCCATGTACCTCCCATTAATGTTTCAAAATTATGGGGCCACTAATTCTGATTGGACAGGGACAGGGGGTTGATCCTCACACCATGTCAAATTTAATTCAATTTTCTTAAGCTCATTGTTTAGAATCCCACCCCTTCAATTAAATACATTTCTTTATTTTCCCACCCGTTTCACACCACAATCGATACAAAATATATACAAAATGTGTTATATAGCTGGACATTGAGTTGAACTTAGAAGGTGATCAGCGGGTCATGTCCTTGGACGTTCTCCAAGTTGACTTCATTGCTTTTCTTTGTTACTTTCAGTGAGCATGCGCGGGTCACATGACATTCGAGCTTCAGTTAGCCAACCCAGGCCCACATTACGAACTATTAGGAAAGGTCAAAGAAGAGACATATTAAAATAAAAAATAAATGCTTTCACTGTATACCTCCTACTTCTACACTAACCCCATTTACTTATAAATGCTTTTCCCGCATTAATAGCTTTAATATAACACATATTAATTGCAGTAATGCAAAAGCTTTAGCGTGTGAACATTAAAGCAGCCATATTGGCACACACTGCGCAGAAGCAAAAGATTCCCTCCAAGCAAAGAAAGACGTCATACCACGTGACATGGTTGACACATGCGCAGTAGATTTCCCGCGTTTTAGCAACCATCTTGGATTAGACGCGGATTACTTATTAGTAAAACACATAGGCAAGCATCTTCTAGATAAAATATTTTGTGTTGCACATTAATAAAGACATTACAGGTTTTTAGTACAAATCAATTAATACTGTGAGAGGATTGCTTCCGAGCAAGTCTCTTTGTGAGTCCTTGCTCCATCAAGTGTATAAACCCAACCTTTGGGAGAAGCCTTTATAATCCATTCCCAAAGGGACTGGTGGGTCTGTAGTGAGGATGAAGCTGTCTGAGCAGGGGAGTGGCTTGCAGCTGCATGTACAGAGCTACTTACCCTTAGTTGTCTAGGAAAGGCCATAGGATTTGGGCAGATTGAGCCACGTCACACAGAGTGCAAGCGTGAATTAGTTGGACATCTCACTTAAATATTAATCTTTAGGAGGAAGACTAGAGTACATACAATCATACACTTCTGAGATTGTGTGGCAATGTATTTATTTTAAACACATAAAGAAGCGCAGCCCTAACCATGGTAAATAGCAGTTCACTGTATTAAGTTTCACAAACTCATATACAAATGAAAGGTACGTCAAAAGTCAAATACAGAAGATTAAAAGTAACATGGGAGTAAGTAAATTTACTAAATAAACATTTCTTCAAGCCTCATGAAAGGTTATTAACTGGGCCTTGTGGTGAATGACGTCACAATACGCCCCACAACCCAAGCAGACGTCATCAAACACTACACAATCTGGAGTGCTTATTGATGGTGATAGTTCGTGATGCAGAACTGGGCCACTTCACTGGATGGCTTCAGCAAGGAAACATAGAGAGCTCTGGGTGCTGCATCCGAGAAGGTCACAATTTGTATCACGTTTTCCCAATATCCTGAAGTTTTAGGCGCAATCTAGAAGTATCAGATGTGTGACTGCTTCTTCCCCATACTCCAGAATGCTAGAGAAATTGTGTGAGATGGAAATGTTGGCCTTGAACCCTGGGGTAACTTGGCCAGGCAAGTCCTGGGGCATGATAGTGTGAAAGTTGAGCCAAATCTATTTGGCGCACACAATGAATAGGAATGTCCAGTCATAGTTGAAAATAAACACCACTTTATTTAACCATTTAAATTACACTGCAGTAAAAACAGGGCAGAATAGTGGTAGACCATAGACAATGCTTAATTTGAGCCGGTGGTTTCCGGTGCTCAGCACCGTCACTTAATCATAAACACCGGCGCTATAGTTTCATGAGCACCAGTTAAGATCACACTCCTTTTTGGTAGGCACGGGAGATTAAGTTACCTGGGGATGTTGAGCCGACGCCAAGACTCGTACCAGCTTCCCCAGTTCCGAAGTCGGCAGCTCTGGCTATTACGCCACATCACCTCCCCACTTCATGGTTAGTAGTTGATTCTGTTTTAGGCAGCGCTTCCAGGAGAAATGGGCTGGTGCAAGCTGCCTCCTGACGAGAGCCCCTGCACTTATTTTTTTTTTACAAATTAACCACTGGCCATAGGCTAACCTGTTAAAAATAGAGTGTGGAAGACAGCTTTAGGATTCAGGTTGCAGCACAGCGATTTGTTTTCAGTTGAACACATCTCAGTGACCCAGTGATATCTTCTGAGAGTTCAGCAGGTGAGGACTGATCATTAGGGTTATGAAGCAGCCACTCACTTGTTGATAGCCACACACGGGCTCACTTCGCAGACCTCTTAAGCACCATTCAAGTTAGAACCTTTCACATAGCAACACGTTTGCAATCAACGCTCGGAAATAGCAAAGTTTACCAAATGGACCTAGCGGCCTTCGTAACGAGATCTAGGTTTTTGGCACGGGCACGAGATGGTGGCTAGACTTCTGCACAGCCCAGCAGGGGCAAGAGACCCCTAGTTTGGCTTGAGGACACGCTTCTGGCACCCATACTTAATGCGGATGTGGTCATTTACGCAAGCCACGCCAGACTTTGGCTATCTAGTCCTTAGAGACAATAAAGAATGATTCCTACCTGTAACAAAGGGTGAGCCAGAGGTGCAGGCGAACATGCTCACCTAACAGACACCGCTGTCGATGGTCAGTTCACCTGTGATTGGTCTTAATTTGTATTAGCTGGCTACCATCTGTTGAACGGGGTCTCTAGGCAATCTAGACAGGACTTCAGGAGCCATATTACAGTAAGTGCCTGGGGGCCCTACGAGCACGTGTGCCAGCTTTCTGCGCCCACCAAGCATTTTTTTGCATTACAGAAAGAGCTGCAGACATGTTTGCATCCTCTTCGCTAATGCCTCTGCGTATGTGCCATATTATAGACGCAGGTGCAAAGAGGCCATATGCAGCGAAAAAGGTGGCACACAGTCAGTGTGCCCACCAGGGGCACCCCTTAAATGAGGGAAAAGGGGTCCTCTGGATCCCTAAGTCATCCCCTTAGGTGCAGTCACTTACTGCTCCCGCCTGCACAGGAATCTCTGTACCACTGTTAGACAGGCCGTGTTACCACCTGCACAGTGAAAGATGGGCTGGCTGCTTCAAACAGCGGGTCTGCTTTTCATTAATGGGTTGCACTTGTTGCATTGTAATAGGACACTCTGATCCGTCTCCGCCCAGCATGCCCAGTTAAAGTTGCCACTCAGACCTGGGCACTATGCCCTTTACTAAATACGCCACCTACTGTTCTCAAACTAGCTGGCTGTCTTCTCTCTGGCAGCACTTCCACACAAGTAGGCAAGCACTTGGTTGCTTTGTTGCAGCTTAGAGGAACACAGCATGCAGCTCGTTGTCCAGGAAGTCTAATGGGTCCACGCAGGTCGAGTACATTGAATTTTACAAATTGCTAGGATAGAGATAAATGTTATATTTGCAGTTTGAGGCACGTGGGAAGGAGGCTACTGCCATTTGAAGAACTGGCTACATTCAACTTTTTTGGGCACCACCACTCTGGTTATGGGACACCTTTGTGACGTTCTCAATCAATGGATAGTCATGGGCTTACTTGGACTTCCGGATGTTCAGTCCAGCTTTAAGCCAGACCATAGAAACACTACCCCATTTATGGAGTTAACTCCTGGAGTTGCTTTGTAGACTTTGAGGCTACATCCCTGGCTTTTATGGAGAGGCTGCCAATGTCGGAAGGGTCGTGGATTTCCTCCAGGGAGAAATGTTGGGTTGTGACTGTAGACACCAGTTGATGTGGGTGGATCTTTGATTCCACCACAGGGAGGATGGACAGTCTGGGCCAGTCATACTCAAAATACGTACTGAGGGCCACATACGTCCCTCTTGACATTTACATGCGGCCTCCTGGATAACAGCAGCACCGGGCTGCTGTTTCCTCGACTCGGCACTACCATTAAAAATGTTAAATAAACAGCAAGCATTAATTTAAAGGCTAATTGCAGTTAAAGAAAGGAAGTAACTTGGGTGTGCAGCACCGCATAACTTTAGGAACACTACATTTTTAAAAACGGTAAATGTGTAAAAATATGATACACTTTTTGGATGTCGAAGAGACTATTTCATTAACCTGCAGAACCGTTTCACCTTAGCAAATCAGATTATAGCAGTGCATTCAGAAGTCTTTTTTTTTTTTATTTAAGTGATAGTTTTCAAACATGACTTTAGAGATGTTCATGCTTACCCCCACCATGATAACAATTCCATTAGTGATTAAATCCAAACACAGGAGAAGGTTTTGTACAGCAGGCATCCTGAAGTCATGTATTTCAAGGTCCTCTTATATGTAATAAGGAAGAAAAAAGGAGTGAAATTGAAATAAAACAATTGCCCAGGATCACACAATTTGGTCAACTGGGGGAGCCGTGATTCATCCTAGGTTTTCTGGTTCCACATTCTGCAGTTCAGTCACTAGATGTACATACTTCCCTTCCCCTACACCCACTTTACCCCGTCCCCCTGGCCACCAACCTGCTGGCATCTGTGCGGCCCTTGGTCACACCCAAGACCAAACTTTTCGGCCCCCTGGAACATGTTTGCGAGCACCCATGGTTTGGACCCATTCTGGCTGCACACAGACCTGGCTTGCCCCATACATGGGTTGGCTGAGAACATGCGTCTGTTAGGCGATGCCGTAAACCTTGTAAAGAAGAGCGCAGTGGCAGCCACTGCAAGTGGATCAGAAGGAGGTGAGATGTGAACACATTTGGATGCTGGTGAGTCGCTGAGCAGCTGAATGGAGTATGTTCTTAAGCAGGGCCAGCGAACAAAGCTGATAGTCTGACAATGAGGACAGTACCATCTATTAATGATGAAGTTCGAGATCTCCGCACTTGGGGCCTTATTTAGCGTTTGGCTGACGGATACTCCATCACAAACGTGGCAGGTAGCTGTATTACAAGTGCATTAAAGCCTATGCTGTAATGCGACGGAGGGGATATCAGTCTCGTTTTGATGGAGTATCCTGTCTGTCAAACTCTGAATAAGGCCCTTAGTTTTTCAGCGTGAAATTCCGCCGGTAAGACGGTACGCGCCACATGCTAGATCCCAGCATTCATTCAGCCTCATCCAACTGGAGGTTTCAAAATTCGAGATGTTTACTCATTAGATCATTCATGCCCTGAGATGAAGTAAATCTTTACCAAATGGGTCGTTTCTCACTCCTTATCTTCTAGGGTTCTGAATTGCGCCAGCATGGATAAGGCAGCCCTTGTCTTCCATCACGTAATATAGATACTGATTTAAAAATGCAGGAAATGGCGGATGCTTCCAGTGATTCCATGACCTCTCAGAAGACTAAGGCATCTTCTTTTTCAGTAACCTACCCTGAACGCCGGTCGGTGGGGGCACTTGCCAGCATTCAGCTTACTCCTCTCCAAGCAGGGGTCCTTCCCACTCTGGAAACCCCAGTACGCCTTCCAAAACAGATATTCTGTTGATGTGAATAACAGACGCCCTCTTGTCTGAATGGATGTGTTTAGTGTAAAACTAGGCAAAAGGTTGTGGAGCACTACATAGGATGGCAGGCAGATAATCAAGGGATGAATGTAGGTGGGGAAGGCTGGACGAAGGATTATGTGGCAAATCAATAATTATGCGAAAAACGCCGCAGCAGCATAATTGCATGATTCCAGTGGCCCTGGGCATATCACACGTATGCCAAAGATCAAGCGAGACCATCTCATGACCTCCTGTGATTGAGGAGTCAGTCTGATCTGTCACAACTCTGCTGAAGCGGGCAGAATGTGCTCCAACAATAGTGACATATGGAGCCCTCAGTTCATTGTTGCCTACAGTATTCACTGATCAAGGTGATCAGTATTTACTTCTAGTTACAAAAATGAAAAACCCGTAGACACCACTGCGTAGTATCTAAAGGCAGCCAGTATACCTTCGGGTTTAAGCTGTGCAGTGACAAAAAGGCGGTGTGCAGCACTTATTAAAAGTCCACAGTGGGTTTGATGAGGATGAGAGGTTGGGTTTCCTTGTGAATACCCACAAACCCCTGTGCTACTTGGACCCATTGTCCCGCCTTGTGCTCTAATATTCATGCGCGCCTTACCTACGAACAGCTCAGTCTGAGTGATTATAGAGAAATTGCCTGGTGACCATCATAGTCGAAACACCACATGGAAATTACCACATAGAAATTAGATCTAAATCTACAACTACTGTTGGTTGGAATTGCTTTTTATTTAACATATTTCCAAGCTCAAATTAGAAATGTTATTTGCATGCACGCTTACGCAGGATCAAGCCTTTACTATCCACTTATTACTTTGTTTTACAGTCCTCCCTCGTTTTCTAGGAGCAAAGCTCCTTCTCTGGGTTGAGGGTGTTAACTAGGGATGTCCAAGAGGGAAGGATCAATGCCAGATTTTCATGGTTACCACTGACTATGTAAATTATACTATTTTCAAATGGGTTTAAAGTAATGAATTGTGAGTAAATGTGTCTTACATGGGTGCCCTGAATATTTGGCATGTATCACGTCTTATGTAAGACATGTACATTTGCTAATTATTGGGTGTGCTTGTTTGATAACACACCCATATTTGTAGAGCAACAATTATTTCTGTATTTTCTAGTGTATATGAGTGAATCAGAGGAGAAGATCTGTTTGTTTTCACGAGGTATCTATGGATAGCAGCTTGATGAGTGAACAGGAGAGAGGGGATTATGTCAGAAGAGAATTTCAAATTATTGGTGATTCCACAATAGAAAATTTGTAGTACACTTTACCTTTCCACAGAGAAGAAAATGGATAGTTCCAGCTGACAGAACCCCTATTAAGAATGTGCATACTACAAACAGATATATAATAAATTGAAGGTCCATTTTTTATTCTGTGGGCATGCATCAAACAAAATAACGTAGGGTGTCCTGAAGAAAGCCACATTCAACCACCCCAGTGCTAAAACGTGATGGCTTACATACCTGCAGGGATCTTGAATAATAAATCCTTCAAAATACTGTCTCAGAAATGCTTTTATTATTTTTTTATTTTTTTTTTATTGTTACTTTACAGTGTAACAATATTTTGATAGGAATATGCCTGTTTAGGTAGCTCCACTTGTTTACTAGAAAAGTGATAAGTATGTATGTCTTTAATTATTATCAGCATGATGTTTATGTGATCTTACTCATGTGTTGTTATATATAAAATCATGTTCAGTCATTAATTATTTGGTAGAAGTTTCAATTTTTTTTCTTTGTCATTTTGTGCCCCATCATTCTGTTTTAATATCTGCATGCCTTATTAGCGCTTGCCCAAAATCATTAATTGAACTTAAAACCCCTTCCTTGTAACTGTAAAGAAAGAAACTTTTCAAAGATACTCATAAGTGAGTCAAGTGAGACGGAATATTTAATAATTGATTGTGTTTGAGCAGAGTTTAACCCATCACAGTGCCCTTTTTATACTTTGTTTTTTTAGCCATGTTGCACAATGCTGCTGTATAACATGGCTAAAAAACATTGGTAGGTCCCAAAAGCGAGACCTATTGGCTTTGTCAGTGATTTTGGTGTTTCCTAAAGCCTGCCCTCGGCTGCTTACAGTGCTTCCTATACCGTGCTCTTTGCGCTTCTTGTTTTTTCTGTAGCATGCTTTGTGCTGTTACCTGTACTACCTATACTATGCTCTTCACTTTTTGATTTTTCTCTAGCAGTTATATTGTTTTAATTATTTTTTAGCAGTAAGTTTTTACCAGCAGCATTTTACAGTAACATTGAAAAAGGCACATAGAACATTTTGGTGGTTGACATAGAACCCAGAGAAGAAACCAATTAGGTTATGAACTAAGTGGTAATTGTATGGGCATCACTCGCATAGACTGAATAGTGCCCTTCACTGCTTCTGGCATTTCCTAAAGCATGCACTTTGCTGCTTCCTACATTCCTGTAGCTTTCTCCTTGATGTGTCCATTCCTCGACGGCGGTTCCTCCGCGATAGCAGAGGAGCGTCGCCCCCCCGAAAAACGTCAGGAAATAAAAAATAAAACACCGCTTGTTTTATTTCCTTTTTCCTGTCGTTTTGGGGGCAGGGCCTGGGGGTGACAACACTGAGGGAAATGGTGTGTGCACTCTCTTTACTGCACATTATGGTTTGGCCTACCATCTCAGGCCGGCCAAACCGGCATGCGCAGTGAAGAGCTCTCTCCAACCCCAGCTGCATTGCTGGGGTTGGAGAGAGCAGGCACAGAATCCCAATCTGTCCTGGAGCGCTAATCGAGAGCGCTCAGGCCAATCCTGAAGCTGCTCTTATGCGAGAGCAGCTTCAGGATTGGCCGCAGGGCAGGCTAGGAGCCTGTGCCTGAAGAAGAGGAAGGAGCAGAGGAGCAGAACGCGGCCGGCTGAAGGTGCATTTAAAAAAAAAAAAGTATTCTTTTTTATTTCCCCCCCTCCCTTCGGGACCCTATAAATACCACTCGTAGCAAACACCGGCCGCTACTGCCATTCTTTCCGAAACAGCAGGTGTAGTGCTGCCTTCTGTGTTTCATCTAGCATGCTCTTAATGGCCTTCTGAACTTCTAGTATAATGTTGCTCACTGCCTCCTTTATATTTAGTGTGTGTATATGGCTTTATGCTTCTTTCTATGTCACAGTATGTAATCTTATTAAAGGGAAGGTACCCGTAAGAGTATAACAATATATTTAGATATAAAAACATTTACATAAAGTGTCTATATATTTATGAAGCTTACTAAAGTTTTAGTACCAGACATAAAGCCCTCTATATATACACCCATATGCACATAGAACCAACAATTATTTACATGTTTTGCTAATACATGTATGTTGTAAACTAAGTTTTCCCCAAAAATTCCTAGCCCTATATTAATGTTTCTGCTTATAAATAGAAGCATAGTTCCATGTACAGGGACACGTTTAACGACAAGCTCATCTCCATATCTTGAAATGCATATTTTGTAATTTTCATTATACAGTGTGTGTGTGTGTGTGTGTGTGTGTGTGTGTGTGTGTGTGTGTGTGTGTGTGTGTGTGTGTGTGTGTTTTTCACTCTCATGAGCAAGGAGCGGACGCTCCGAAACGCGTAGGGTGCTGTTGCCTAAATAAAAAAAAAACACGTTGGAATGAAGCAAGGGCTTTGGCGTTATTGGTTTTGGAAAAGTGACGGCATGTTCGGTGGAATAATAGGGGTACGCGACCCCGCCACGGCCCGCCATCATCAAAGAGGCTTGGGTTCTTCGTGAAACTGACTGTGCTGGATATATATATATATATATATATAATGTGGTATGTATAGATGTATGTGTGTGTGGTATGTATAGATGTATGTGTGTGTGGTATGTATAGATGTATGTATGTAGAACTAGATTTATAGTTAGGCCCAAGTTAATAGTGGAAATTGAGTTTTTTGTTTGCTAATAACTTTAGCTCTGTTTGACAAATCTTCACAAAACTTTACACCAATAACAATCATACACCTCAGCTTCTTCCTAGAAGGTTTCATGATGGTACATCAATTGGCGGCTGAGAAAAAGGGGGGCAAACCATGTTTTTCCCATGCAGCTTCCCATGGAAACTTTAGACCACACTACAGCCACAAAGGCTGAAAGGAATTACACAAAATTTGTCAGAAAGCTAGAAGTTTACCCAGAAAGTGTGCTTTTGTGATTTAGTGTAAATCCGTTCAGCTGTTTGAAAGAAATTAAGGTTAAAAATGTATAGAAATCCAGTGATGTGGTACTACCAAGGGAGTACCGAGGTACTAAACGGCAAATTAAGCTTACTGATTTGCTGGATGCACAGGAAACGTTCTGCGGGACCGAGGGCTGTGATTGGTTGTCTGCAACGTTAAGAGAAATGTTGTGGCCGACATTTTAGAACTCGGATACTCGGTTTCCATGTCCTAGAAATAAAAACAAAGAACATATTATGGAGCAAGGTAGGGGTACCCTGATCCCTGGCCCTTGTGGGGGCTAACTATGGGATTAATGTAAAAAATAATTTTGCGTTGCTGCGTACACCTGATACTCTTGAGGTACTCAGTGTAAAAATTCATGGAAGTTCAGTGAAATTACAGCAAGATTACTGTGATACAAAAAAAAACCATACACACAAAAAATGTTCAGTGGTAGGTAATGGGTTGTTGTGTGACTGTGGGGGTTGGCCAACTAAGTGGGGCGTTGGCCATCCCCAGAGGGTTCCATGCACGGCTCAGGATTGGCTGCCCGCAGGGGCGGAGGGTGTTTTTTACACATATATATATATATATATATATATATGTATATATATATATATTACATTTAGACAATGCAAAATATGTATATCAAGGTATGGAGATAAGGTTTTCGTTCTACATGTGTCTCCAGGGCTTTAGGTGGGATGAAAAAACTGGGGGAGGGTCTCTCAAAGGGGCGTGGCTCATATAATTAAGGGTGTGTCTTAAAAACACGTAAGCTAAAGATCTGTGCTTAGCATAGTGTGCCGCCTGACTGGTATTTTGCTGCTTCTGTCATTGCACACATATATATAATACAACAAATAACATTACACCTACAACAAGCCAGGACTAATGGCTTTGTCAATGGTTGTTAGATGAATAAGATGAATATGCAACAATTATGGCTTTGTTGTATATAATATTGAAAATGCTTCAGTTCTGAAATGATGAGACTGAAAGAACTATAACAAGTCTCTTTGAAGTTGCATCATAGGTAGTGAAGGATGGAACTGCTGCACAGTTAAGATTTTATTTTCACCCTGAGGGTGAGGGCAAAAATGGAGAGCCTGATAGGGACCCGTCTCAGCACCTGCTTTTTAGAACTGCTGGTGATGAGTACCGGCAGGACCCGGCCCACTTAAAGCCCTGTGTGTTCCTGTGCTTCCATTTATAGTGGAAACATTAATATGGGGGGTGGGGGGGGTGGGAGGGAGATTTGTATACTTAGTCACAACATATGTCTATATCAGACCATGTAAATATTACTGCTTTTATGTATATATGTGTGGGTGTGTATATATAGAGGGCCTTATGTCTGGTACTAAAACTTTACTAGGCTTCATGTGTACATATGTATGCATGCACATGAGTACATATTTAGATGTGTGGATTTATCTCTATACGTGCATATGTTAATTTCAGTTATTTGTTTAACAATTCTCTTCAGCATTTATTCAATCCCTCCTCTCCCCGACTCCTTCTACACCTTTCTGACCATTATGAACCCCTAAACATCCTTTTCAGACCACCCCCCCTTTTTTTTTTTTACCAAACTCACCCAACTAACAGGTGCCCATTCCTAATCCAATTCCATTATTTTATCCCTACTCAAAACTCTACTACATGCCGAAGAGTTCAAGATCACGAATTTAACAAACTTACATCTACTAATCTACAAGGAAAAAAAGAATCAAACATATTACTAATTTACTTACTATTTAACTGTAATGTTGGGCTCCAGAGTAGCGTGCTATTCGCTGCAAAGTGCTTCAATGCCTCGACAAAGATAGTAAGCACTATATAAATACAATTTACGATAGCATGCTTTTTTGCTGCCGCTTGTATTTCATGCAAGATACCCGTTCTGTGCTGTTATGTGAAATGTTGCTTCTTGTATTTTAGTGCTGCATACTGTTTCATGTGGCACGCTGTGTGCTTTCTCTTGTGCTTCATTGTCCGTGTTTTTTCCGCTGTTTTTGTTTCCTGTAGTATGTTCTATGCTGCTTACTGAGTTTCGTGTAGCATGCTGTTGCGGCCTCCGGAATTTCCGGTATTTTGTTGTTCGCTACCTCTTTTATTTCCGGTCGCATGCAGTGTGCTGCTTCCTGCATTTTCCGTAGCGTGCACAACTGTTCTCTCCCTCTGTTCCTTTTCCATTGCTCTGCTCTTCGCTTCTTATTCTATGTTCTGTAGTAGGTTTTCACCGTCTACTGAGTAAAGAGTCTGTTTGTTCACCTAAAGCAGGGCACTGGAATTGTGCTTTTTTGTGACTGCGGCATTTTCCGCATAATTAGGGATTTTCCGCACTTGCTACATAATCCATCATGTGCGCCTTCATCTGCAGATTATAACAGAGAACATGTTGCTACCTTAACAGTTTATAAAAATGCAGTGACACGTGTGGCCACAGAGTGTGAAGGCCCTCCTCCCCAGAGGTTTACTGGGCATATCTATTGCCTATTTCGGTATTTTGGTGTCAAATCGGTACTAATGAGGTGAAACCATTGCCCAGACAGTGTTAAAATGTATTCAAATGAAAAATACTGATGTAATGTGTTGCTTTATGCTTCATAATGTACTTTTTCTTACCGCATAATTTAGTCGACATGTTGCCTCATTTGTCACCCCATGCCGCATAATTCCGGTGGCCCTAACATAAAGGCCCCTCAAGTCGTCTCTATATTTTAGGCATCGAGCTTCAAAAACTGCGACACTTGTGAGGAAAAACAACACCTCAGATTCATATGTGGTCCTTTCCTGGACGTATGGGCGGTAATATCACAACTGGAGAACACGGGAAATGTCCATTGCTTTCGGTTCCTTATCAAGAATGATCGTTTATTTGTTAGTTTGTAAATATCTCATAAACCATCCCAACAAATAACTCTTCGCATTCAGCGCATTGTTTATTCAATTAAAATGTTAAATAAAAAGTTTACACTTTTCAGAAGAAACGGATTGTGCACACCTCACTCCGAACTTTACACATGCACTCCGGGTGCACCGCAGCGTATGTGTAGAATGCATCACACGTTGCAGCGTTACATTTCTTGTGCTGTGTTCCAGGGGTCGTTCTTCATAAGGACACCCAGTGTGACTGCCTGCACTATTGTCCAGGGTTCAAGCGTCCTTGCACATGAGTACACGCACGCCATGCAGCAGAGATGGGGCCCTGTGAGCCAGGGTCCTGGGCGGAGCAGGGGCGGGCCCAGGAGTCCCTGTACATTAGTACAAGGTTCTTGTTATGTTATGAGTGGATTTGTAAAGCGCGCAGCTACTCAACAGAGTGTCCCGGCGCTGAGATTGAAAAGAAACAGAAAGACTAACAGAGGAGCACATCAGTACCGGGGAGAACGGACTTTAAACTATTTGCTGGAACAGCCAGGTTTTTAATTTTTTCCTGAACGCCAATATGTTCGTGGCCTGCCTGAGCGAAAGAGGAAGTTTGTTCCAGTGTCTAGCCACTTGCACTTGAAAAGACCGTCCACCGCGGCGACTTCTGAGACATTTTGGAGTAATAATTAGGTGTTGGTGTGCTGACCTCAGAGCTCTGCCAGGCACGTAATAGGAAACTCTTCTACAAATATAATGTGCCCCCATGCCGTGTAGAGCTTTGAAGGCCAGGACCAATGCTTTGAAAAGTATTCTGCAACGGACAGGCACACAGCAAGGTTGAAAACTATGTTCCTAGGAGTCCTTGTGCATTAATACAGACCATGTCCTACTCAGAGGAGTAGCTTCCATTGGTGCAGCAGGTGCAGCGGCACCGGGGCTCATCGAACCCTGTTTATTACTGTATTTCATAATTTAAACAGAAGCGAGGGGAGCAATTTCCTTCTTTGCCTCCTGGGGACCACGACACACTAGACATGGTACTGGTCTTACAGGCAACAGGAAGGGGCATTGTGATCCAGGGCTCCTTGAACATTAATGCAAGGTTCCTGCTCTCGCCTCTCGGCCATAGCTGGACCCTATGATCCAGGGGGGTTCCTTATTCATTTATACAGGCAGGGTTCCTGCACACAACAGGAGGGGTGGGCACTGTGATCCAGGGGTCCTTGTACATCCGTGCAGACAGGGTTCCTCTGCTCGTCTACGGGCTGGCATTATGATTCAGACCGGGGTAGACTGGGTTCCTGCAGACAGCAGGGGGTCCAGAGGTCTTTGAACTTCGCTGCAAGTAGGGTGACTGCACATAGCAGAGGTCGTTGGAAACTGTGGTCCAGGGGGTAGCGTACATTAGTACAAGTTTCCTGTGCACAGCGAAGGTGGTACGCTATGGCTGGATCGGGGGTCCGTGCAAATTGCTATTGGCCGGGTTACTGCTCAGTAGTGTTTGAAAGCTGTGGGGGGGAGGAGGGAGGGCAGTGTTAATCCTACATTTCCCGTGTTCTTTCTGACTTGAGTAATGCTTTAATGCACTTGCTTGCGTCATTGAATACTTTTCTATTCGCGGATTCATTCCCTTCGTGTGGGACGACGGGCCCCGCACACTGGGCAGGCAGCGGCCCCTGGAGAGCGCTTCCGTGCGCCCCCTATCTGCGCGCGTGCACTCACCTCCCCTTCGGTGCGCGCGCTCTGCCTCGGGGCCGGCAGCGCATTTTTCCCGAGAACCCCGCTGCGTGAGACGCGGCAGAAGTTCAAGGCATGACTTTCTCATTCCTCGCGTTATTAATGACCCCTGAGGGCATCAAGAGTTCAGAGTTCATTCTCTGTTTACTACATCCCTTGGTACCTCCTTCCTCCCCTCGCAAAAGAAAAGGCAATTTTTACACTAACGTCATACTGCAGCCATTAAAGAAAACCTGGCGCAAGCGTGAATAACAAGGGGTCCTTTGTAGGGTGGGGAAAAGTGGCAGTATAGGATGATGTGAACCTTGAGGGAGAAAGGCTCGGGAGACAGCCTGGAATTGCTGGCTTTTGATGAGCATGGGGTTCGGTGCTTGGGAAACATTGTGAGAAGCACGAGGCGAATTGGTTATTATTATTATTATTTTTGCAGTTTTATATAGCACGAACTCGACCTGAAGGTATTCGAGCGCTTTACACGAGCAGCAGTTAAAATACACAAGGACACATTCATTTTTTTAGGCACAGGGGATTTGCCCAGAATCGCAGGATGTTGAGCCGACGCCGAGACTCCTGGTTTCCCAGTTCCAAAGTAGGCAGATCTGGCCGTTTCGCCACATCCTATCCTTGTTCGTTGACAAGGTTCGAGATGCCACCATGCTGGGGAATTAAAGAGCACGAGTTGAATAGATGGGCCCGTTATGGGAGTGCAAGGTGCCTGGGAGTGAGGTGATTGCAAAGCTCGGCCAGGGCGAAGAAAATGCGTAGAGTATCTGAAATATTGTGGGGAAAAGGGATAGGCAGACTCGTCCAGTGGAGAGCAGCTGTGGGAAGTGCTTTAAATAAAAATATAGAAGTGCAGGTACTCACTATTTAAAGTACCTATTTGCCCCTGAGAAGTGCCAGTATTCTCTCCATTAAATGTATTGCAGCAGTGCTGAAAAATGCAGGGACGCGTCCTTTCAAATTAAGAAGTGCAGGTACTCCGTACCAGACAGTGGCGTAGCTAAGTGGGGGTGGACTGCCCCAGGCGGCACGAGTTTTGGGGGCAGCGGCCGGCCCCCCCATCCCCCTGCTCTTACCTGCGGCAGTTGCGGCCGCAAGAATCTGCAGCACCCCTCCCCAACACCCCTCCCCCCCGTTCTTACCTGCGGCCGCATGACTCGCCAGCACCCCCACTCTTCTACGATCAGGACGCCGGGGGGGGGGGGGTGGCAAACGCAGGGGCCGCCTAAGGCTAGCTACGCCAATGGCACCGGAGAGTACCTGCCAATTTAAAGCACCAGTGCCATGCACACAGTGAGCCTGCTGAGGTTTTGGGGAACAGGGTGGGCTGTCTGAAGTGCTGGGAGAGCCCAAGGCATTGTGGGAGGGTAGGTGAGAAGAGCTCGGTTGGTGAGGGGGGTTTGTGCTGTGCAGAGTGTGAAGGCAGGGATTGTGGAACATTGGTGGGAATAGCTGATGGTGTGGAATAGCACGAGATGGAATGGCAGTGTGTTGGGACACATGGGTGTTGAGAGAGGTGTTTCTGGGAGTATGGAGTCGAATGACGGAGGTTTGTGGTGGGCCAAGGGTACATAACTGGATGCTATAGGAGGCTCGGGATAAATGGAAGAGGTTTTGGGGACAAGGTTATTGCTCTCATTTGTCTCACTATTGTATACATTTAAATTTTTCTTCCACCTACAGGGGTTGTGTAAGTTCTGATTAGAGGTGGGAGAGCCAACATATTAACAAGGCTAGCCTAGCCAAGGGTCTGGCTCGGCTCTTAAGCGTGTGCTTAAGCCGAGCCCTGAAAATATTTACTATGTAAATCATACAACAAACATCATGTAAAATAGGATAGTCCCTTCACACAAAAAAAATAAAAAAGTATTTTTCTTTAACACGTGGAAACATTGACATTGATACATCACATCATAGCACTGCACTGAGAAGTACCCATTAAAACATGAACTTAGAACCATTCCTACCCCCGCATCCACCCTGGCGACATTGCCTTGAGTGAACTAAGGGGTAAGACAGTTTTCATGTGAACCCTGTTTGTGGCCCAGATTCTTAAAGCTAGAGCAACAATATAGTCTATTAAATCAAACACAGTAGGTTTTTGTACAGCAGGCATTCTCCGTGTTTTCGTATTAGATAGTGAAGGAGTATCAGTAAAATTAAATGTTTGCCTAAACTCACACAATTTGGTTAAGTGGGGAAGCTGCAATTAATCTAGGTTTTCTGGTTTCACTTTGTGCAAATAAGACATTCCTTTTTAACTAAAATGGTAATGGTTTGTTTTTACCTCTTTGCGCATGAGAGTGTAATGAGGGCGCGGGCAGAAGCCACATGAAAGCTTGGCTCATTATGGGTTTGAGGTTCCAATGAGACCTCGAGCTGAGCCATAGCCAGGCTACAGGATAGAGCTTTCAGCAGCTCATCCAACTCTAGTTCTGATATTACCCTTTGTTGTGTCTCTTTGGGGGCTAGCAGTGCTATATTAAAACGTTTAAAATAAAAAGAAATAAAATAAAGGTTTGTGTGATTTAGGTGCGTGTAACTGAACGACAGAAAGGCTGTGTTTCACAGGGTGTTTATAACTGGGTGCTTTGGCAGCGTGGGGCACCATGGCTGAGGTTCTGGGGACAAGGATTGGAATGGTTGAGGTCTGAGGGAGCATATTGGTTGAGGTATGAGGGAGCACGTTGATGGATGGCTGAGTCAAGTGGTGTAATAGTTGTGTTCCCTGTGCAACACAGGTTGGGTCCCTTTCGTGTTAATTGCTAGGTGTTGGGTCTGTGGGGTTGGCGGTAGGAATGAAGGGGGACTGAAAGTTAAGGATGCTGGATGTTGGTAGCATTGTGAATGTTTAACTTGATTGCAGGCGTGTTGAGGAGCAGGAGGTGTTCTAGAGTATACAACGCTGAAGGACCACTTGATGGCAGTGATATTGATGGACATAGAGTAGGAGTGCACGTGTTTTGAGGAAATTGCGGTGTAAGGGGGTGCAGGATGTTGGAGAAGCATGGGACAGGATTGTCGGGGTGTTGAAGAGCATCGATGTTATGGGGTGCAGGGGATTGGAGATGCTAATGGCGACTGTGGTATCGTTGAGCACAGGTTTCAAATGTATACATAAATTAAAGAATTTTTGGATTGGCTCGTTTCCTCCTAAGAACTGTAGGGAAAATGGGTGTCAAATGATGTGTTTTAAGCCATACCGACTATGCAACCTTGGTCAAAAGAAGATGAGATATAAAGATAATTTTAGGGGATTTCCATGGTGGAGGGCTCATCCCTAAGGACATTAAGCCAGTAAAGTTGTTGACATATTGAGTGATCTTCGCCAACAATTGTTTGGAAAAAGGAGTGTGGCAAGCGAAAGTGCAGTGGCCAGCAGTTTTCAAGATAGAAAAACATGCTGGTGCAGGGACAGGAAAAAATAAAAAACAACTCTGATAACAATGTTTTTATATGCCATATGTTGCACAGCGCAAGTGAAGTATCTCTAATGCTCAAATATCCCAAAGCAGGAAGTTGTGTATAAAATAAGCATGGCAATAGCCTCTCCCCCATCCTTTAGTCCACATCAATAAGTATCCAGAATACCAGTTCTTCCCTCTAGCCCCCTAATTGAGCAAGACTAGAACAGTGGCGGCCGGCACGGATCTGGGATGGTGGAGCGAGGGGGTAAGGGAGTGTAAAAAAAGAAAAATACACTTACCTCCTCACCGCTCTGTCCCATGTCGTCTCTCCTCCGTCGGCTGAACAGGAAGCAGCCAGGCTTCCCTAAGCCAATCACAACTCTTGCAGCGTTGTGATTGCTCTGAACGCTGTAATTCGGCGCTCAGACGGGGATTGGGGGCCTGGGCATGTTCTCCACCCAGGCTGTAATGCAGCCTGGGTGAAGAACATGCTAAGTGCGCATGACTGTTTGGCCGGCCCGAGACGGCTGGCCAAGCGTCATGCGCTCTTCAGTGTGTCCACCACTCCTCCCCTGCGAGCAGAGTAGCCCTGCCCCCATGTTGCCGCAGCAAGAACAAATAAAATGATAACCTCACGTTATTATCATTTTATTTTTCCTTTCATTCACTGCTGCAATGCAGTGGGGCGACGCTCCTCCGCCTTAGCGTAGGAGCCGCCACTGCTAGAGGAAATGACAGGGATTTCTGGTGAATTAAATACTTAATTGTTAGGACTAGTGGGAAGGCTGTAGGCTGAGTCCCCTTTCAATTCATATTAAAAAAATATTCAGGAGCTGGCATCGCCCGCCATGGGCTGGACGGTCGTGCTTTTGTTGGACATTATCAACATTCTTTGAACAGCTGATATACTTATAATTAAGGCTCCCGGTTTTCCTCTTTTACGGATTTATACAAATAATACAGACGGAAACCAATCTGTTTCCTAATTGTATTTATTTATGTAAACGGAAAAAGATGGAAAATACCGAGCATGTTTTATTTCTCAGTGGGGCGTGTTGGACAGGTGAAGAGTTTTGGAGGGTTCATGTCAGTGTGAGTTAAGATGACATTTTGATAACTAAACTATATTCTTGAAACAGTAATATCTATTCATGCTTTAAGGTATGCAAGTTAAAAGAAAAGCGCTTTAGAAGTGTGTCAGTGAAATTGACCACATCCTACAGAAACAGTTAACAAACTTTATTCTTAAAGAGAGTGCTCAGGGGTTCAGTTTCTGCTGCTGTGACTTGTGTGGAACCTCCATGTAAATGTTTCAATGAGAGTAAAATAGGATAATGCACCTGCTGCAAAAATGTGTTCGTGTAAAGTCAAACTTATTTTTTTATTTTGTGTTAAATATCTAGTGTCAAATGAATTTAACTCCAGCAGTTTTATTGTGACGTATCTCTGTGCTCCCTTAAGTTTCCAAACAACCCTTAAAAAAGATAAACAAGTGAAAACTTCTTCACTTGTGGTAGAAATGCCCTGAAGCACAATTTTTGAGTGTGAAAAGCTTCTTTGTTAGAGTCATCAGGTCTTCACCAGTCTTAATTACCCTTTGTAGTCCCCTGTCCTTTGGAGACTGTGGTGAACTCTGATCTTTTATGGTATTGGGTAAGTCTTTAACTCACTGAGACCGATGTTTCACAATGGACCCAATGTACAGAAGCCCTTCACATTCAAAAACTATCTTTGATATCTTTCCTGCAACTAGTGAAAAATGTACACTTGTTGATTTTTGATGGTCTATTTGAACACTTGGAAGATTAGACACAGTATATATGTTGTGATGCAAAGGTGGTCATACATGTTCTCTAAGGGTGGGATGCATTGTTATAATGTAGAAAGTTTGTTTGTATAATAGTCATCAAGCCTCCATGCATCTTAACTCAACCAAGTAAATAAAAAGTTAATAGGCATAAATACAGACGGAAATGTTAAAATAAATACCTTAAAACCGGGAGCCATACTTTTAATCAACCATATCTACACTACTCAGCAGGGCTATCATAACTACCATTTGGAAAAAAACAAATAAAGTGATGGGTGGGATGCCTGAACTGATCTCAGCCACAAGGGCTGCATTCCAGTCCAGCTCTCTCTGTAATGACAGTGGCACAGTCTCAGCATTTACAGCAGGACACAGAACCAATATTTCTAAACATGGCTGCCTTAGCGTTTACAATAATAACTTATTTGTACTTGCCACTTCATCTCATGGCATTGTATTTGCTGTTTCTAAGCACTGTAAATGATACATGTAATGTTACTATAACCCAATTTATGATTCATTAATACTTTATTTCGGCCTCTTGGGCCATTAAAGTGCATCAGTAAAACAAACAGTATATACATCTAAGTTAAAAACACTAAATACTGACAGAGATCTTCATGTACAATAGTCAACCCACAAAAGAAAAAGCACAGAACGCACACTACATAGGTGCAGCAGGGATGTGAAATATATATGCTATAACATAGACAATTAAAATACAACCAGCCAAATAAAAAACTGTTAAAAACAACCATCCAATATATAAAAATATGCAATTAATAAAATCTTATGCTAAAATAGAACTGTGGGGCAGCAATGCAGGGCATAAGGCCTAGATATGGACATGCTCGCCCTTCACCAGTTCTCTTCAACCCCCTGAAATCTACTTTAGGTAGGCCCGACGAGTATGCCACATACAATTTAGGAAGCGCGAAACAGCGAAGACAATTAGTGGGTGAGTGTCGTACTTTAGAACTCTGTAAGCCTCTATGGCGCGCACAAACCCTAGGTTCTTACATAGTTGGATTAACCAACGCTTGCGCGGCAGCCGATAGGCAGGGCAGAGGAGCAAAACATGTATTTCAGACTCCGCCTTGTATTTACACGCTGGGCATTCACCCGTTTGGTCTCTCACCCATTTGCTGGTATATGCTGCAAGTGGGAGGGTCCCCAGTCTCAGTTGCATATATAGTTACCTAGCCAATGGGGGTTCGACAAAATCTAAAAAGGTTTCCCTACTATATACATCCTTTATCACTAGGAATTCTGCAGTTAGACGACCACTTTAGGTACTTTCTCGGGTGGACCTTAACTTGGCTGCTCTATAGGAATTAACTAGGTCCAACCTGGAAAGCTTAGCACACGATGTCTCGGGCGTACTCCAGAGGTCCAGCTTGCCCAACTTCAGGGCGAGGTCCCTTATGTGGCAGAGCCATGGGATTTTCTTTATGTTGCAAATAGATAAAAACTCAGATAGTTCAGCCCTAAAGACAGACAGCTCTGGAGTCACCCACATCCTCCGCCAGAAAGTTAGGGGTCTCAGGGCAATTTCTTCATCAAGCGGCCTCATTCCGAGGTCCATACGAAGGGGAGTTAAAGGGGTGCTCCAGGGTAAGCCTAGTAACTGTCGCATGAAATTATTCTCTACCTTTGTCAGGTTGCCAGTAGGACAATGCCCCCACAACTCCACCCCATAAAGTGTAGCACCCCTCGCTTGGGCTTTATAGATTTCCACCACAGGGGCGGCTGGTTTAAAAACTGAAGATCTACACAATTTCATTATACCACCCATTGTCTGTGTTAATCTAAGCCTTGCTTTATCCAACTGTGGACCCCATTCAAAATTCTCTGCCAAGGTAACTCCCAGGTAATCAAATATCTTAACTCTTTCTAATACCGTGTAGAGAAGGGTTTGGCCGGGTTGTGTGGGGAGGGTTGAAGACCATGTATTTCGTTTTAGCTAGGTTGATCTCCAGCCCTCTTAACTTACAAAAGATTTTAAAACCATCTAAAATGCGCTGAATGCCCATAGGCGATTTTGAAAGTAGCAGAGTATCGTCTGCGAACATCAGCGCAGGGACCTTCCCTGAAGCTAACTTTGGAGCATCATTGTCCTCAATTGATTTAAGATGGTTGATAAGATCATTAATGAATAGACAAAATAAAGTAGGGGCTAAAACACATCCCTGCCGTACCCCCTTTTGGACGGGGAAACGGGAAGTGAGTTCCCCGTGCCTTCCACAGCGCACTTGAGCAAAATTATCAAGGTGTAGCCTCTTAATGGCATTTAGGAAATATGGAGGAATCCCTAGGTCGCTCAAGACCCTCCAAAGTTTTTCTCTGGGTACAAGGTCGAAGGCCGACTTCTGATGAACAAATATTAGATAGAGGCTGCCAACCTCTATAGTCACCGTTTTCCAGAAAAGTAGTTGTAATCTGAATATCTGGTCAACAGTTGACATTTTTGATCTGAAGCCGGCCTGATAAGGACTTAATATTCGCTCTTCTTCCAGCCAACCCTGGAGGCGGTCCAGGAGCACCCGGCCAAAGAGTTTTTGGGAGATATCAATTAAACTGATCGGCCTGTAGTTGGAGGGTATGAGGGGGCAACCTTTTTTAAATATAGGAACAATCTCAACCCAACGCCAAGTATCGGGAGGGTTCGATCCCTTCAGTACCGCATTGAATAAAGCACACAAGTATGGAACCCATATTGTGGGTTCTTAGCGAAAAAGATCCCCCGGCAGTTTATCTAAGCCTGGGGCTTTGTTGCTGTGTAGCTTATTAATGGCGTTCCTCACTTCAGTGCTAGTAATCTCCATTTCCCCCTCTAGTTGGGGCTCGGGTACCATGCTGGTGGTGATAATGTTGGCAGAGCCAGCATCCCTATGGGAGTATAGTGATCCAAAATGGGTCTCCCATGCTTCGGGGGCTATGTTGGGCTCGATAGCCGATCTCCCTTCCCTATCGCCCGTGCTCACTATTGCCCAGAAGGATTTCAAATCTTTATCATCCAGGGCACTCCTGAGCATTTCCCACCTTTCTTGTTCCCAGTTCTTTTCCCCCAGCTGTATGGACCGTTTGTATCTAGCCCTAGCAAGTTTAATTTGCGGCCTGTCATTGGCCTTGACTGCATCCAATAGGCCCCGCTTGGCCTTGCGACACTGGTCATTAAACCAAGGGCATTTATTGTGGCTATTTTCTCTAACACGGATCACCGGATAAAAAACCTCCCCCAAATTCAAGGAGAGCTCAGAATGTATTTCCCCTACCTTATCTAGGTCCGTATTGAGACCCTCCTCATGAACTGCCTCCCACATTTTGACTAAAGATGGCATTGCTAGCTGATAGATTTTCGCTAACTTCTCAGGGCACTGTTGGATGTGGCCCCATCTAACGTTTCTTCTGTTATTAGTCACTACTAGGGCACTATGGCAATTGGCAAGTATGGGGGAAATTTTGGCAATACCTAGGTCCCACTGTTTGAGGGTTAAGATCAAGGCATTGTGATCACTGTCCCGCCTTTGTTCAATGTAAAAATCAAGGACTTTTCCCCAGAGTCTTGTTTCCACCAAGATGTAACCCAATTTAATGTACTCGATTTAAAAACCTCGGGAGGCTAATAGGCAGAGTTGGCATTGGCAGAGTTCGACATTCTGATGGTCCGGTTACACCACATGTTAGCAGCCAGCTCTTAGCTCGCTTAGACCTTTTTTCCCCTTTGAGTACAATAGCCTGGACCACCACTGATCCAAACAGGTGTGCTATGCTCTCTTGGATTTTACCACCACCACCTCTAAAACAGGGCTACCAGCATTTTCATGGAGGAAATCAACGTTTTCATCTGAGCTGCATTACTCTTATGGACAGTATTAGCATTTTCCAATAATGTGCCTATTTTTTTAATGAGGCTACACTGTCACTTTTGAGTAGGAGAATATTTTGTGACTAATCAGTAATCGCATGTCTCCTCATTCCACAAAACATAAGAATAGAACATAAGAGACCCTTTCTCATGCCATTCTACTACAGTGACGAGATTCTGCAACATCCTTCGTGCTGCATGTCTAGTCGGTGTTAATGGACTCATGAAATAGTGCGAGTGACACAGAATATAGCAAGAGAGGAGAGACGTGTTCATCTGAGGAAGAGGACTGTGTCTAGTCCGACCAGTTGAATGGAACTTTGGCATAGTCGGTCAATATAGTATTTTCCAAACAAATCAAGTCACCTACAAGGCACACGTTTGCAAAACCAGCTGTAACTCACACCATGAATATGTTATGCCTTCACTTCACATTGGTGTACGTTTTGTCTGCTTTCCTTCCTAAAAAACATATGATTTCAGAAATTCTAACCTAAACCTGTTAAAAGAAACACGTGTAAGTGACAGATATGTGTACACAAATGACTTAAACCTGTTTTCCCAACCATCTAGGTGCATAGTGTATGGATTGAGTATAATTGATGCATAGGGTTAGAAGGTTCACAAAACGAAAGACCACATTTGAAATTCTTTGCAGTTTTGAATACCTTTTACTAAATTTTTTTTATTTCGTATGATTCTTGTGACTATTGGGGCCATTGGAGCATTTTTCCACACTTTCAGCAGCACTTAAACCTCCATTTTGGTTGGATCTTGTATGTGCTGAAAAGTGTGAGAACGGTACTTTCAAATGTTTGAAAATACCCACTAAATTAAAAATTATTTTTATCTGGCGGGGGCAGTGTCCAACCAATTCTCGATAGGTCGAGGTACACGACAGGGGTGTCCCCTCTCCTATTCGCCCTGGCCATTGAACCACTAGCGGCATGGGTGAGGAGAGATTCATTAGTACAGGGATTTGAGTGAACGACGGAGATATCAGATCCCATTGCGTTATACGCGGATGATGTCCTCTTCTTCGTGACAGACCCCCACAGAACCGGCCCAAGACTCCTTTAGATAATGCGTATATTTGGCGAGACGTCGGGCCTCCATTTGAATAGATCAAAATCTTCCATTTGGGAGGTTAAGGGGTCACTGGGGCACGGTCGATGGCTGGAAGAACTAACGATAGAGACTGACTGTCTACAATATCTTGGAGTATACCTGTCTGACACGCAATCAATCTCATGGGTTAGAAATTTGGGTGTCCTGACGGATCGGGTTAGGGCAGAGGTACGCTCCTGGTCCAATCTTCCTCTCACACTGTATGGCAGATCGGCCATCTTTAAGATGGTATCCCTTCCCCACCTACTGTATCAATTGCAATCTCATCCATACCCGATCCCATTGACATGGTTTCGACAAATAAACACAATACTGGGCCAGTTCTTATGGGGGGGGGAGGTATAGCACGAGTTGCTCTGCGCACATGCTACCAATCCACGTACTGCGGCGGCATAGCTGCTGCCGATATACAGTCCTACTACTCGGCAGCTCATCTGCAGGTCATAAATGAATGGTGTTACGGCTCCAGACAGGAGCCACCGTATAGGGTAGAGCAATGGATTATGAATGACCCCTCTCTATAAACGTATCTCTACAATAGAGCTGAGCCTAAAACTCTCCCCCGCGACTAGGGTGGTGATTATGATATGGCGTAGGTGTCTCCGCCGTATGGGCTGGTGGGACCGTATCACCAGGGAAACCCCGCATTGGCAAAACTGCCTGCTTCCACAGGTGGCAGCACTACGAGGGTTCCTACAATGGGACCACATCGGGATCTCTATGATTGGGGATGTGATGAAGAGCTCCGTCCTTAAATCATTCCAGGAACTCCAAGAAAAGTTCTCTATGCAGCATTTGCAATTCTATAAATACCTCCAACTACGACATGCCCTCTACCCATATCTAAAAGACTTAACATCAATCCCTGAGTTTATCCCACTGGAAGGTAAAATACTGATGGGAGACCACAAAATTTGCGAAGATTTATCAATCCCTGATTACCAACAACCCTAGCACAGTAGAGACCCTGCGGGCAACATGGGAAACAGATGTTGGTCCAGTAGATGAGGATGATTGGACCGAGGCACTTGAATCACCCAGAGGAGCTGCGATTTCAACCCGCCTGAGGCTCATACAATTCAAATATCTTCACAGGGTGTCTTATACTCGGCATAGATTGTGGAGAGCGAGAATGGTGGCATCCCCACAGTGCCTTCGTTGCTGTCACGACTAAGGTACATTCCTACATATGATATGGACCTGTGTGGCACCAGATCGCTTCTGGCATGGCGTACTAAACTGCTTGACGGAAGTGCTGGCATGGGACCTCCCTAGATCCCCCAAGCTTATACTACTACACTACACTGCACTGAAGGTATAGGAGGGAATAGATGCAAGCAAAACTTACTTTTCCTGGGCCTAACACTAGCAAAGCGAGACATAGCAAGACTCTGGAAAGCGGAGGCACCACCCCGCTTAGGTACATGGAAGAAAGGCATGGACTTCAATATGAGCCTAGAACTCCCCATATTTAAGGCACGCGGCTGCCCACAAAAACACAGCAAAATATGGCAGAGGTGGGCAGATTATCGGGGTATAGTACTGGAACCCCATACTCCAATAGAAAAACGACTAGAAGATGAAACCAGGTCACTTGAACACAACCAAAGATACACATCTTAGGTGAGGGACCTCATAAAAGCGATTATAGGATGGGAATGGGACCAAGAACACTTCTGTTGATGCGCAATGTTATATACAGTTGGATTGTTATCTGTTTTTACATTTTCAAATGTGTAACAGCCATTCCCGGTGAGGAACCGGAACCGTTAATATCATTGATAACAAGCATATGTATCATTGTTTCCGGATCATGCCAACTTATATGGTATGAAAACTCAATAAAATATATTATGAATTGTTTTTTTTACATTTCGTTATGTTTTCTTGATTGTTTGTGTGACACTCATCTTGAAGTGACACAAGTGTAAAGTACACAAAAAATGTAGGCTTGATTCACAAAACTCTTTTTCATATCTAAGTTGTATTTAGGTCTGCAAAAAGCTTTGTCTATGGACACCAAGGACAGAGTCTGAGTCATGGAATTAGGATCCGCAGACATTAATTCATTCAAATTGAAGTTATGACAAAGGAATGTTTGCAAGTTGAGTGAATTTTCCCGTTGTAATAGGATCAGTGGTCTTGGAGTAGCCATTGGGAGCGGGGTTAACATTCACAAAGTTATAATTCATTCCTAATTTTTTCACATGTGAATTTATTTCTAAACAACGTTTGAGTAAGTATGCAAATATAATGGCTAAGTTAGCAAAAGCCCAATATTTTGTGATGGTTTCAGAGTAGGATTTTATCAGATGGAAAATATTACCCATGTGCAGAATATGGTTTAACAAAAAGTTATACATCAAAATGCATAATCGTGCCATATTTACGCCTGCTAACACTATGAACGTTGCACAGGAGTACATAAATTGGCAAAAGAGTATTATTGAAATCTAAGATTTGAGCAATATATAAACAGTCATCATGATCCTAATAAAAGAACCTGCTGCTGAGTTTACACTTGTTTTCTATAGTTTGTTTACATAAATTACTTTGTTTTCTTGAAATATATGCCTATATTGCTATATACAATTGTTTATGCATGAAATGAGGTACTTGTACTCTTTTTTGTTCTTTGTTCTTTCTCTTTTTCTTCACGTCATATTGTATGCTTGGTACTGTTTGTTTATATGACGATATTTGATTATTGATCACTGTTTATATAATTTTTTAAAAAGATAAAGAATTGAGATACAAAAAAGAGAACAGAAATCTACGATTTGCATAGATTTCTGTTTGCAATAGTGTGGATTTTTGTGAATCCTGTGATACCTAAATGTCCACATTTTCTAAGATCTCCCTTTATGTCCCCATTTTTAAGATCCCCCTAAATGTCCACATTTTGTAAGATCTCCGTGAGTGGCTCTCAACAAGTGTGTATATATTATGTGCATGAGTGAGTAAGCTGTGCATCCATATATCTCACTCTGACACTTCTATTTATGCCTCTGTGAGTCGTTCTTAAATTATGTATGAGTATGTTGCCGGCATAAATCAGTCTTTCACCTGGAAATGCCATTTGTAAATCGGGCTCACATACATTATAGCATCCATTACACATATGCAGCATGTTACTGCCTCTGTTTTACCGTGTATAGATCCCTGTTCCATGGTGATATTGATAGGTGGCCAGACACGAGCAATTTTATTGATCTTTGCCTCATAGTAAACAAATGGAAATGTTTGCTTTCATAGAAATGTGTGTTATATAAATGTAGTGCAAATGTTACTCTATGTTGTTTTATTCTTATCCAAGACGATAGCATTTGCTTTTAACCAACAATTTTGAGCTGCTAGCATTAGCTTCACACAGGGTCATTTGCCGAGGCCCAACCTGAATGGCTGCTGCCCAGCAGGGCTGGATTGCAGGGTAGCTAATTAGTAGGAGGTGTTAGGGCTGCCGGCTGGTGGAAGATCATTGGATGACGAGCTGGGGTGTTAGGTAGCATGTGATGTTGGGGTATGCACAATATTGGAGCAACATAGGATGGCTGTGGTTTTAGCACGTCTATTGGAATTATGTGGGAAGGAAGGGTCAATTATGCGGCAGGGATGAGTAAATTACGCAGCAAGAAAAGGCAAATTATGCGATATCACGGAGCACAATTTAGGCTAGTGTCACTTCATTGTTTTTGTCATTTTTGGACATGTTCACACTGTCTGGGCAAAGGTTTCACCTCACTAGTACCAGTTTAACATCCAAATACAGTAATAAACATTTGATAGATGACCTGTCAACTTTTGTATAGGGGATGGGTACTCGTAAACATTTGCCCGGGGGCCACAAAGTATGGTCTGTGGTCTGACCAAGGGCCGCACTGTGGCAGTGGGAAGTCCTGGGTGGGTCAGGGAATGTGTAAGGAGGTCTAAAAAATGTTAAATAAATAGGCAAGCATTAATTTGCAGGTTAACTAAAGTTAAGTGGTTCAGAACACCACAGTAGTTACTTCATTTAACCTGCAAATAAATGCTTGCCTGTTTATTTAGCATTTTATCTGAATATTAGTGCTCAGCAAGTAAACAGTAGCTTGTGCTACTGTTCACCAGGGGGGCCGCATGTAAAGGTCAAGAGGGCCGCAGGCCGCCCCTAGGCCGTACTTTGAGTATCACTGACATAGGGCCTTACACTGTGCGGCAACATGTGTACCTGTGATTTTAATAATGTTTTATCTGTTTGACCTAGAAACATTTTTTTGTTAAAATCTGTAGATATGCAGCAGAGGATAGTTTGAGGAAAATAAGGCAAATCCATAATTATATAATTATGCGGAAAATGCTGCAGCCACAGAATCCCATAATTTCAGTGGCCCTGGATATTAGCGAGTACTTCATTGCAAGGTACTGGGAGCAGGCAGCATTAGGGAGTGCAGGCTGTTAAAGTAGCATTGATGGCTGTGGTACTGGTGCGCACAGGACGGGGAACCGGAGTTGTTGAGGAGCTGACCGCATACATGCAACATTTTAGGAGAGGAAAGTGGGAGATTTAAAAAAAATAATCGGGAGAATGTATTTCCCCCATTGACTTTTATTGAAGTAGAGGCACTTTCAGGCAGGACTGCACTAAATGGTGAGAATACGTTACGCCTTGCCACGCCGACGGACCCAATTTATGAAGGGTGTTGCCGTGATAGAACTAGCAAGGCCAGGAATTTGGAAGGAGTGCAGCAGGTTCCGCCCAAGAGATCATGTCAAAAAACGACGCTTAGGAAAGAAACTTCCATCATTGAACTACTTGTTCCTTTAAATCATCCTCTTTATCCAGCATAGTTGAGCAGATACGCCCTGAGATTTACACGACAGGACGCATCCGAGGTGGACGGAGGCATTAACCCCTAAAATTGTGTTTAGGATAGCAGTATTTCCTCAACAACCACGACAAGAGAATTTTTATATCTCTCTTTTTTCAACAAGTAAATACGAGGTATTTTTATTTTAGTTTCTTCATGCAAAATCAATTAACTAAGTAAGTCACAGATACGGTCTTGAAAAAGATGGTGTAGTAATCTTTTCCATCGAAACGCGTCAACACTTCACGACATAATCCGTCGAAAGGCTGGAACCACAGACTACTAATCAATTCTGTAGTATCGGGTTCCAGTGCCTATTATTGTTGTTCCACGGATGTGTGTTTTGTTTATGACAAAGTGCATTGTCTTTTGTGTGTACTCTCTGTCAGGTTGTAATGTTCGTTTATTGTGCAATATTCCCATGAATTGTTTTTAGACCTCGTGTTAGTCTTGTTACAGGTGAACACTTAAAACAACGTGTGTGAATTCTTCTACTATGTGTTGTGATAAACATAGTTTTTAAAAACAAAGTTATTAGGCTGTTTTTAATTTAAGAAGTAATTCGTATCTTTTTTGTATATTTTTTTGACACAATCATTAATAAATAGATCTATTTTTACTATTTTGTATTTTGACCTTGGGCTTACTATTATACTCCCCTCGTGTGTATGGTGAATGAGCAGTGGTTTTGAGTTTGTGTGACTATTGTGAGCATCGGAGGATGTGGTAGGTAGTAAAAGTTATTCTTAGAGTATAGTCCAAAGGAAACCTTCTTTCTGATACTTTCAGGCGGGAGACAGCCAAAATAAAGCAGTTTTTGGTTTAAAAAAGTCTGGAGTATCTCGCCTGAATATGGCCTGTTGGCACGTATGTGACAGTGTTAGGGGTGCAAGACTCCGGGGGAGGGTGGGATGGTTGTGCTACTGGTGAGCATGGGATTATTGGGGTATTAAAGAGCATGAAGTGTTGGGGAGTGCACAGATTTAAAGGAGCACAGGAAGGATGTGGCCTTGTTCTTCATGTGGTGGGATTGCTGGGGTTTTGGATGGGTCGAACTGGCCTATAGGGCAATCATGCAGTCCCTGATGGGCTGATCTGAAAGGTCAGTGTGTGGGTCCGATTTTTGGCTGGTTGTGGGCCTGTTTTATGGTCTACTGCGCTGGTTTTAACTGTTGATTTCCCTTATATTAAAAGATACACTGCCAGCAGAAAGCTCATATTCATGCAGTCTTCCATACTTTGCAAAACACATATACATCATGTCTTTACAAATTCAAAACTGCCCCAGCTTTTAAACATGGGCCACTTTTTTAGCTTTCACATTCACTAATGATGGACATCTTTATTTCGGTGCCTGGGCCTGTTTCCTGTCTTATTCTGACTCTGGTTGTTGGGGTGCATAAGGTTAGGGAGCATAGGATGTTTGAGGAGCATAAGATGTCTGTGGTGTTCCTTAATATGTGTGTTGATTAAAGACACTCTTCATACTATAGTTTGTTAATCCAATAAAAGTTTGCGAGTCTTGGTGACTTCCAAAGCTGTATCAGTGCCCCATTCATGTACCAAGTCAATTGCAGGACGTATTTCAATTCAGAAAGGAGATCCACCGCTCACTATATCATTAAGTTTTTAAACCCAGATTAGGCGGTTTGCATCCATATTATCTGGCCTTTAACCCGGCCTAGGTACCCAATAGCTTTACCGCAAGCTATTTTTTTTTTTTTAGGAGGTTTCTATTATAGGGTATTTAAATCAGGCTCAGACACCTCATATCTATATCCACATAAAATGTTCCCATTACAGGGTATTTGAAACCCAGATCAGCCTCTTCATAGTTGTATACTTGAGATCAGCCTCTTCATAGTTATATACTTGAGATCAGCCTCTTCATAGTTGTATACTTGAACAGTCTTTGAATGAAGTTCATACTATTAGTATTGAATCCAACATCTGACGTCCCATAGCTGTACCATCATACCTGTATTTGTATGAAGTCTCTCTACTGGGATTAAATATAGATATAAGGTTACTATACAGTTTCTATTATCAGATATTTAAAGCCAGATGAAGCAATCTCTATCTATACATATATATTATATACTCTATATATATTGGATATTATAGCCTTAAAGCCTGCCGTAGCGGGCTCTACTGCCCATTAAAGGCCCGCTCCAACAAGTGAGAGGGCCTTTAATGGCCGGTAGAGCCCACTACGGAGGGCTCTAAGGCTATTAGAACATTCCACTCCTAGCGGGAAGAAAGTTCTAATTTGTAAAACAAAGGCCTCACAGAGCCCAAGGGGCTTGAAATCCCCCTCTGGCTCCGTGAGGCGTTTGTTCACAGCTGTTTCTGTGAACAAACATTGGAATGTTGATGCTCCGGGCTTCTACCAGCCATTAGCAGCTTGGAGCACTCCATTATCTTCAATGGCGCGCTCAACATTCCAGTGTTCTAATACAACCTAGATAGGGTCACCATGGCAGCACCTGCACACCATGTTGGGTATTTAACATTGCGATCTCCATCTCAGTGTCCTTTTTCTTTTTTACATATGTGCTTATGTGCAGAGTGTAATATGCAATTTATTAACATTGTTGAGTGTGGAGGTGCCATGACTAACAAGAGACTTAGGGGCCGATTCCGATTCAGGCCGGAAATCACTCCGACCGAGCCGGACCCGGAGAGATTTCCGACCGAATCGGACTCTAGCAGCCCGACCGAACGAGTACGATGCCTACGCATGCTATCGGACTCGATTCGGTCGGACTCCCATTGAAGTCAATGGGAGCCGGTCGTACAACGCGTACGCGGGCTCCCATTGTCTCAATGGGTGCGGAGCGAACAAGGGCGCCCCCTACAGCGGGTACGCGTCGATGCGAATCGCGCCGTACATGCACAGGTAGGGGGGACCCATGGGTCCCCCCTGTGTGCGACTCGCGCGGCTACGCGCACAGGGGGGTCCGACACGGACCCCCGAAGTCCGGCTCCGACTGCCCTTTGGAGCCGGACGGCGCGAGTCGGTCGGACTGCTTGAGGCGCGCATCGTACTTGCCCGGCCGGGGAACATCTCCATTGCGCGGTGCGAGACGTGTCCGTGCGAGTCGGTCGGAGCGGGTCGGACCCGCGTACGAGTCGGTCGGCGATTTCGCGTGCGCTTGCATCGTACTCGCTCGCCCGGACGCACTCGCCCGGACGCACGTACGAA
The DNA here is from genome assembly GCA_963921515.1 of Calotriton arnoldi. Lineage (NCBI taxonomy): Eukaryota > Metazoa > Chordata > Amphibia > Caudata > Salamandridae > Calotriton > Calotriton arnoldi. The sequence continues at coordinate 2,143,886 of CAWUFW010002396.1, read as the reverse complement.
TCGGTCGGGAAAGAGGGCTCCGAATCGGATCCGGTTAAGCCGAATCCGATTCGGTGCCCTACCGGCCGAGATCGGAATCGGCCCCATAGTCTTGAGTGGGCCATGATGCCCCTCCCCCATCAATGATAACAAATAGCATATTTCATTATGCACATCTGCATTTATGGTTTGTTCTATATATATTCATACTATGTGATTTTATTAGTATTTATCTTATGCTTTTATAGTCTTTTGCTCTTATTTCCTACATTTGCACTTGATAATTCCCATAATAGCACTGTCACTTTATGAAATTAACAAATGTTGAATAAGCTTAAGTTTTAGTTAATTTTTTTAACCCCTTATATACGTCACTTATCTATTTGTTTTGAGCATATTTTATTATATGTATGTTGAATTGCAAAGGTTTTTATTAATCATGCAATACATTTATAATTCATTCACTAATTATATATAAATATATATATATTTTTTCCACTGAAGAAAACAAAGGTTAAAGTAACATCATAGTGAGGTGAAAATTTCAGTGACAACATAACGTTTTAAAGGCACAAAACCATTGAAATTAACCAGTTATTATCTCAAGTAATTATTACTCATGCCCTAAGGTATCTATAACCACCATGCACAGTTTTCTCATCAATAGTTTAATTGCAAATGTTGCAGTGATATTATCAATGATGTCAAAGATGTTGTGAGTGATGTAATATGTGGGGTAATTAGCAGTGCATGGCAAGGGCACGAGTTATAGTTACTTGAGATAATTATAACTGGTGAATTTTAGTGGTTTTGTATGTTTAAAACGTTACCTATCACTGACATTCTCACCCAAGTATAACGTTACTTTAACCTTTATTTTTTTCACTGAATTTCTAGTTTTTTTTTTTAACCAAAGTAATATTTTATTACCATAGGTAAAGCCAACCCCCAGCTAGGTACAGCCTTTGGCTTGTGTGGTGGGAATTGGATGCTGGGCCTGGCCACCTTGGGCCAACCCCCCCAGGCAGCAAGCCACAGGCCCCGCAGTCAACCCATTGCCCCCTCCCCAAGCCACTTTGGGTCCTGGAGACTCTGTCCCCATGGGGCCTTTTTTAAAGGGGGGGGGGGGTGAGCAGCCCCAATGCCCAAGCTGCTTCCGGCGCCGGTCTTTGTTTTTTTTTGTTTAAGGGAAGGGGGCACACAGCCTCCCTCCCCAAGCCACTTTAAGCCCCAGGGACCCCAACCACGGGGCCTTTCTTTTTTTTCTTTTTATTAACAGGAGGGGACGCATGACTCTCCCATAGCCACTAAGGGCCATGGAGACCCTATCCCCCTGGGCCTTTTTCCAATTATGGGAAGGGGGGGGGAGCACGGCACCCCTCCCCAGTAGGGGCCGCTGAGAGACAATCTCCTGGGGCCAAAACATATTTGTTAAGGGGAGGGTGACACGTATCGACCTGTCCCCGAGGCACAAGGGTCCCTAAGGACCCCATCCCCTAATATATATATATATATATATATATATATATATACACACCTTTTTATTCTTCACATCGAGGCAAGGACACAGCAGCACAGCCAGGTTTCACGAAATCCTGGTTTTAATTGAGTGAACATCACCATCGGGTGCGGACATGAGACCAAAGCGTTTCAGCCGTAAAAAAAAAACAGGGTCATAGTTTTATATGTGCAGAGTGTGCTTTTAAAGGGACAGTTCCCTTATTTCCACCACCATCAAAACCAATGACTAGACTGCTGCCTTCCTTTCAGTTATAACACAATCTTTCTAATATATTGATTACCATACATTTCTGTGGCTCTCCCACAGCCAATTTCACAATTAATTGAATGTACACTTAAATACAGATTTATATTCTACTTTTTTCATATTTTTCTATTCCGTGTTTTTTATATACTTTTTCTGAATTTACGGTGGTGTGTGTGTACATATATATATATATATATATATATATTCACTGAAAAAACCATAGGTTTTAGGGACAGTTATAGTTAGTTGGACATTGCACTCGTACAAAACCCGTGAAATTCCCCGTTATAGTTAGTCCAGCTAACTATAACTCGCGCCCCGCAATGCACTGCTGATGACGTCACATATTACATCACTCATGACATGGTCAGTGACATCACTGATGACATCACTGATGACATCTCAAATGACATCACTGATGACATCACTGATGACATCATCCAGTGACTGTGTGTTTCTGTAAAGTTTAAATATTTTTAATATATATAGGAAAAGACGTATTGAAGAATGAGTGGGTGTGTAAGTGTCTGTATTGTTGATTTAGTAGGTGCGTGACTGACTGTATAAGTGAGTGATTTAACGTATCTTACTGAATGCATGGGTTAGTGACAAAACTGGGTGAATGTCTGTATGGCTGCCTGAGTGTTTGTGTAGATGTGAGAGTGAGTCATTCACTGGGTGCATGATTACAAGAGTGCATCTGTGATGGACTGCTTGGGTGGGTGAGTGTGTGTATGGGTGTGTTAGTGAGTGAATGTATATCTCAGTGGTACATGTGCGAGTAACAACATATGTAAAAGGCAGTATATATGTGTGTTAGAGTATTTAAATGGCTATAAGTGAGAGTGTGTGATTGTGAGAGCGGCTGTATGGATGCGTGTGTGCTTGTATCAGTGATTGTATAAGAGTAAGTATGTGTTTGTTTCTGTTTGAATAAGTGATGTGGTGTGTGTATAACTGTATAGGTGAGTAAATGGTAGTGTGTTTAATTATTTGCATGACTGACTAGGTGTGTGAGTACCTCTATGGATGAGTGGCGGTGCTTGGAGTGTCTATATAGGAGTATGAGTGCATATGATAGTCCTGTACTGAGTGACCGTAAGTATGAGTGACTGTACGGGTGAGTGAGTGGATGTGTGCGTAGACCTAAGAATCAGTGAGTGGGTATGTAGTTATTGGTGTTGGAGTGTCTATGATTTTACGAATGACAGTCTGTAATTTAGAGTGGGTGTATGAAAGGTTATATTAGGGTGTGAGAAGATGCATGAAATTATCACATGGATGATGTCATCAGTGATGTCATCAGTGATGTCATCAGTGATGTCATCAGTGATGTCACTGACCATGTCATGAGTGATGTAATATGTGACGTCATCAGCAGTGCATTGCGGGGGCGCGAGTTATAGTTAGCTGGACTAACTATAACGGGGGAATTTCACGGGTTTTGTACGAGTGCAATGTCCAACTAACTATAACTGTCCCTAAAACCTATGGTTTTTTCAGTGAATTTCAAAGGTTTTTTAAATGCTAATTTGTAACTATAACGTCCCTGAAACCTATGGTTTTTTCAGTGAATTTCAAAGGTTTTTAAATGCTAATTTGTAACTATAACATGTCTGAAACCTACGGTTTTTTCAGTGAATTTCAAAGGTTTTGTAAATGACAATTTTTAAATGTATTAATTGTTATATACATTTTTTTAATACTGATTTACTACATTTTTAGAAACAATTTTTTTTTACATATTTTATTTTTTAAATTACATTGTAATTACATTATACATTACATTACAAAAAATACTTTCTCAGAATGAATTACTTTAGTTTAAATACTTTGCACATAGGCAATAGACTTTTAAGTACAGTAGTTACAGTTGTTGCAATGGGCAACACATTTTCAAACACAATGCAACATTCAGCTCAATGTGAATTTCTAGTTAAATGCAATTAGTTACTTTATGGATTACTTTTCTAACCAAAGGACTGGATCCTAGATTCAGTCCTGGTACATCTCCTGTAAACAGTTGAGTAAAAGCGTTTTGGTTACAGTCGTGATTTTTAAGGAATATTATTGTATTTTAAAAGTTGACACTTAGAAACTTTTTCTCATAGAATCACCAATGTTATCCTATGGAAGGAAATTCACTTAGCAGGTAAAAACTGTTATCGCTACTTTTTCTTACTCCGTGTTGGATCCTGGATTAAGCACTGGTGCATCTCCTGTAAACAGTTGAAAGAATGCGTTTAAGTCATACAGGCGATTTTTTAGGAATATTTGTAGTTTGTGAAAATCGACACTTTGAAACTTTTCTGCTGAAAACCAGACAATGGATTCCTATGGAAGAAAATATAAGTTACTGGTAAGTACGGTTAAAATTACTTTTCAGGGTCAGTGCTGGGCTAAAAGATGCAGCACTGGGTTCTCTCCTGATAACAGGTGAGTAAATTGGTATTCGTACTTTGGTTGATTTTAGAGGAATATTATAAAGTTCCAAAACTCCACACTTAGAAGAATTTCCAAGTGAAACCAGTCAATGTTAGCCTATGTAGGAAATTCAAGTTACTGGTAAGTACGGTTAAAATTACTTTTCAGGACCAGTACTGGGCTGAAAGATGCAGCACTGAGGTCTCTCCTGATAACAGGTGAGTAAATCGGAATTCGTATTTCGGCTGATTTTAGAGGAATATTTGTATGTATCAAAAATCAACACTTAGAAACTTTTTCAGCAAAAAGCAGGCAATGATATCCTATGGAAGGAAATTCAAGTTACTGGTAAGTACGGTTAAAATTACTTTTGAGGATCAGTACTGGGCTGAAAGATGCAGCACTGAGGTCTCTCCTGATAACAGGTGAGTAAATCGGAATTCGTACTTTGGTTGATTTTAGAGGAATATTTTAAAGTTCCAAAACTCCACACTTAGAAGAATTTCCAAGTGAAACCAGTCAATGTTAGCCTATGGAAGGAAATTCAAGTTACTGGTAAGTACGGTTAAAATTACTTTTCAGGACCAGTACTGGGCTGAAAGATACAGCACTGAGGTCTCTCCTTATAACAGGTGAGTAAATCGGAATTCGTATTTCGGCTGATTTTAGAGGAATATTTGTATGTTTAAAAAATCAACACTTAGAAACTTTTTCAGCAAAAAGCGGGCAATGATATCCTATGGAAGGAAATTCAGGTTACTGGTAAGTACGGTTAAAATTACTTTTCAGGACCAGTACTGGGCTGAAAGATGCAGCACTGAGGTCTCTCCTTATAACAGGTGAGTAAATCGGAATTCGTATTTCGGATGATTTTTGAAGAATATTTGCACAATGGTGAAGGGAGGGGCGGGGCCTGAGGTGACATCTGTGCAAACGCGCCCCGTGGCGCGTTTTAAGTTGGGGATTAAGTCCCCTTGAATCCTGAGGGTCCCTAGGGGCCAACTAGCCCACCAGGAACCTCCAATATGCGCCAGGGGGCTGCGTTGCAGAGATGTGTAGAGAGGCCACACCCCTTTTACACCTCTCTGCAACGCAACTCTGTGGCGCTTTCTGGATGTACCTGTTGGGCTAGTTGGCCCCAGGGACCCTCAGGATTGAAGGGGATGTAATTCCCCATCTTAAACGCGCCACAGGGCCTGTTTGCACACATGTCACCTGAAGCCCCGCCCCTCCCTTCACCACTGTGCAAACGCGCCCGTGGCGCGTTTTAAGTTGGGGGATTAAGTCCCCTTGAATCCTGAGGGTCCCCGGAGTCCAACTAGCCCACCATATACCTCCAAAAAGCGCCACAGAGCTGCGTTGCAGAGAGGTGTAAAAGGGCGTGGCCTCTGTACACCTCTCTGCAAGGCAGCCCCCTGGCGCATACTGGAGGTTCCTGGTGGGCTAGTTGGCCCCCAGGGACCCCCAGTATTCAAGGGAAGTCGTTCCCCCTCTGCAAACGCGCCAGGGGCGCGTTTGCAGAGTGGTGAAGGAAGGGGCGGGGCCTGCGGGCCCGATCGTTTTTTTTTTTTTGTCCCCTGAAGGGGGCTGTGTGGCCCCCTTCCTTTTTTTCTGTTTTTGGGCCCTGGGGACCCGATCCCCCAGGGCCTTACCCCTTTTTAAATTTCAAAATAAAAAAAAACGGGAAGGGGGCCGCGTGGCCCCCTTCCCCGGGCCTGTATTGGCCCCGGGGACCCCATCTCCCGGGGCATGGCCTCTATTTTTATTTTTAATATTTTGAGGGGGCTGCGTGGCCCCCCTCCTCTGGCCATTTTAAGGCCCGGGGACCCCATCCCCGGGCCGGCCATACCCTTTTTTTTATTTTTTTATTATTTTTCAAAACTTTGGGGAGGGGGCCGCGTGGCCCCCTCCCGGGCCACTACTTGCCCGGGGACCCCATCCCCGGGGCTGACCCTCTCGTTGGGGACTGTGGGGGTCCCCAAACCCCCACAGTCCCGCCGGCTCCCCGTGTCCTACGGGAGCCGGCATTGCTTTACACATGGGGAGCAGCTAACATGCTGCTCCCCATGTGGAAAGCAATCGGCTTTGGATATTGGAAGAGAGAGCAGGTTTCCTGCTCTCTCTTCCAATATCCAAAGCAAGTTTGCAATGACAGGACGAGAGCCGCGAGGCTCCGTCCTGTCATTGCAAACAGCAGTGTCCCGGGGGTAGGCACCCCGGGACACTGCAGGAGCCGGCCCTGGGGGTGGCGGTCCCCAGGGCCACCACAGACTCCAGGAGGGGGCCGCGCGGCCCCCTCCCATCGTGTGCACAGCCCCGGGTAGGTGGTGGTCCCCGGGCTCTGGGGTCCTAACGGACCCCCATATTTAAATGTTTAGTGCCCCGGGGAGGTGGCGGTCCCCGGGGCGTGTGGGGGCTGGAGCCCCCCACACAGGTTTTTCATTTAAAAAAGAAGCCCCGGGAGGTGGTGGTCCCCGGGGCTGCGGGAGGGCTCAGAGCCCTCCCGCACCATTATGCATAAAGCCCCGGGGGTGGCGGTCCCCGGGGCTTGAGGGCCCTTAGAGGCCCCCACACATAAAATTAACCCCCCCCAGCATGCCCCCGGGACTTGGCCCACCCGGGGCCAGTGCTATCGAAGCGCGGGAGACCGCGCGATTTGATTTTTTGGTAGGATTCGCGCACCCTGAGCGCATCCTGCCGATTTTTTTTTTTAAAATGCTTTTTTGCCCAGGGGGTCCTTGTGGGACCCCCTGAGCAGGCCTAGGGGTTAGGGTGTTTCTACCCTGCCCCCTTTGTGCGTTTTGCGCACTTGTTTCTTTTTTTTTCTCGGCGGGATACGCGCACCCTAAGCGCATCCCGCCGATTTTTAAAAAAATAATCTTTTCTGCCCAGGGGTCCTTGTGGGACCCCTGAGCAGACCTAGGAGTCAGGGTGTTTCTACCCTGCCCCCTTTTGCGCTTTGCGCACTTGTTTCTGTCCCTCGGTTCTACCGAGGGACAAAATGGCTGCCAACACTTCTTGATTTGGAGTGTTGACAGCCAATTAGCATGCAGCTCGTGATCGGGAGGGTACGCGGATCCGACGCGCCCATAGATATATATGTGATTTTAATTGTGAATTTCTCAGGAACTACTGAACGGATTTACACCATTTTAGCAAAAGGCACCAGTCTGAACCAAGGGCTACCTCTTTGCCAAATTTGGGGTAATTCCGTTCAGCAGTTCGGGCTGTAGCTGCGACTAAAGGTTCCTATGGAAAAATGAATGGGGAAAACGCGTTTTGGGACCCCCCTTTTTTCTCGGCCCCCGCTTGACGTATCACCCCGAGACTTTCAGGGTAGGAGCGGACCGGAGCGCCCCAACAAGTTGGAAGCTTTCGCGAAGATTCGTCAACCGACGCCAACGTTATTGCAAATAGAATGTCGCGGATTTCCTATGGATAATAGGTTGTAACTATAACTATCTACTGGCGACCGCCAGTAGATAATATATATATATATATATATATATATATATATATATATATATATATATACACTTGAAGATGAAGGATCACAAGAAAACAGCCAGCCAGGGCAAAAATCTGGATCCCAAAGGATACAATGAGTCACAAAGAAATAAAATATCCAAGAAAGAAGTGACTCAAACAGATAGATTCACCAAAGAACAAAAATATATTTCCACTACAACGTTTCAGCTTCCGCCTTCCTCGGGTAGTACAAGATGGTTTGCTCAGTGGCTGCACAGATGACACAGCTGAATTTTCAAAAAGCATCATGAGTGAAGATTCCATTTGGAATGTGGAATCAATGCATTCCTGAGAGCTCTTGAGATATGCAGTAATCAGGTTGTATTATCAGTAATGTTCAGTCCATCTGGATGCAGTGATTTTAAACGGTACATCCAGAAGTTTTCTCTGGAGTCCAGTAGTTCTTCCTTTGAGACATGTTCCACGGGGAAAATCTTCAAATCTGATAGTAAATGATCCAGAAGGTTAAAATGATTGGCTACAGGCTGGTCAATTTTCTTATTAATTATTGCCGATTTGTGGTTCCTGAATCGTGTACGGAGGTCATTCACTGTTTGGCCTACATATTGTTTTTTACAGCTTTGCCGTTGGCACTGAATCACATAAATAATGCATGTTGAGCGACATGTAAGATGCTGTCTTATTCCATAGGTCCTTCTCGTAACAGAACTAGTTACTGATGATGTTTGTAAAAGGTATTCACACGTGATGCACCTTTTAGAGTCACAGCAATGAACCCCTGCATTTGTTACAACTTGCTTGAGTTCAGCTCTCACAATAAGAGATCGTAAATTTGGAGCTCTGCGGTAAGCAATGACTGGCGGTTTTGGAAAAACCTTTTGCAATTTTTCACAAGTAGACAGTAAGGGAAATGTTTTTTGCTTTATATTTCTGTAGTTGGGAGCTGATGGATGATAGTCAACCACAAATGGAGTTCTGTCACTTTTGTTTCTGCTGTTGGTATTCCAAATAAGTGCTTCTCTGGGTAACTGCAAAGACTTGTCAATTTGTTGCTGTATGATATGCAGAGGATAGCCTCGCCTTTTAACTAATGTAGCAAGCTCCTGTAGATGGTCTTTACAGGTTTCCTCATTGCTGCAAATGCGTCTTATTCTGAGTGCTTGGCTGTAGATGATGCTCAGTTTAGTGTGGTGTGGGTGACATGAAGTCCAGTTTAGATACAAATGAGCATCTGTAGGCTTGTGGTACAGATCAGTTGTAATTTTTTGTTCATGAATGGTGAGTAGCACATCCAGAAAAGGGAGATGATGCTTCTGTTTAGTATTGCTGCTGGTAAATTTGATGGTAGGATGGATATTGTTGATATAAGCTGTAAATTGTTCCAATGCTCTACTTCCTGCATTCCATATTATAAATATGTCATCAATGTATCTTAGCCATACCAGTGGTTTGATGCTATAAGTAGCAAGTATACAGTTCTCTAGTTTGCCCATGAAGATATTTGCATAGGATGGAGCCATCCGAGTGCCCATGGAAGTCCCTTGTATCTGCAGATAGTGTTTACCATTGAATGTAAAATTGTTGGATTTAAGGATAACTCTTGCAAAGTTGGTAAGCACATTTGTTGATGGCTTTTTCACAGTTCTTTTATTAAGAGCTTCAGATAATGCCATAAGCCCATCCTCATGTGGTATATTGGTGTATAATGATGTAACATCAAATGTAGCCAGAAGAGTATCATCATCAAATGTGTAGGTTTGGTTTAATTTTTCAATAATCTGAAGGAAGTGACTGGTATCTTTAACAAATGATGGAAGTTCCTGTACAATGGGCTGGAGGTGCAGGTCGACAAATAAAGATAGTCTCTCAGTGGCTGTGTCATTGCCAGAGATGATGGGACGGCCAGGATTGTTCATTTTGTGAATTTTGGGAAGCATATAAAATCTCCCAGGTCTTGGTTTGGGATGAACAAGTATATCTGCTGTTGCTTCATCAATGAGGTTTAAGCTCCTGTACCTTACAACCATGTTCTTAATTTCTTTGTTTAAGTCTTCTGTGGGATCAGTTTCTAAAGGTTTGTAAGTGTTGGTATCCATTAGTTGTCTCATTCCTTCCTCAATATAATCACTTACTTTCAAGGCAACCACTGCACCACCTTTGTCTGCCGGTTTTATAATGACATCCATTCTCTGTTGAAGGAGGTGGAGAGCTTTTCTTTCTTCTCGGGTAATGTTATCAAAAATCCTCTTAGGTGTTGATTCCTTGATGAGTTTGTTGATGGATAAAATGTATGCATCAAGAACAGGATTTCTACCACATTGAGGAGTCCATGATTTGGGATGGCGGAACTTCTTAAATGGATCTGGAAGGTAGCTTGGCAGACCAACATTAGAATTATTGTAAAAGTATTCTGCAAGTCTGCATCTTCTCTCAAAGGTTTTTAGGTCTCTCATCATGTTGGCTGGCCATATTATGGTCCTTCGGTACAGGACAGAAATAGAGGCCTTTGCTCAAGAGGTTGAATTCACCTGGTGATAGGAGCCCTCCAGTCAAGTCAATAACTGGGTCGGATGTCTGGAAGGGTTGTAACTGGCTGATGCTATGCAGCTTTTTTTGTCTTATAAATCTTCTGTTTTTTTATGCTGTTTACTCACAGGGCTTACACTGACAAGAAAATCTCCAAAAACAGAATGATTTAGGAAGCGGTGAGTTGGAAGAGGAGGTATATGAAATCTTAACATATCTCTTTTTAGTTTTGCAGATTTAATTTCAATAGCATTCCTGGCAGTCATCTTTTTACTACTGCAACCCTCTGTAGTATGTGTGCCACTTCAGAGTCACTTTTTGTGTTCTTTAAAAGTTCCAGTTCTTTTTGTAGCTTGGCTTTAAACATTTGCATTTTTTGAATGGTTACTTTAATAGATGCCAATAGTAGGGTCATTGATGAGTTATGCAGTAAAATATTCCATGTAGCGGACCATTATATATATATATATATATATATATATATATATATATATCGAGAGAGATTTTTTATTTTGTTAATAACTTTGGTGCTGTTCGAATCTGCACAAAACTTTAAAAAAAAAAAAAGCCAATCTGCTTTGGATACTTCCTGGCAAGTTTTGTGCCGATCTGTATGTGTGGGCAAGAAAAAGGTGGTTCCAAAAGTGTCAGTTCCCATTTTAAGTCCCACAGCATTTTTTGCTTTTCGATACAGAAAAATGTGGAATGGAATTGCACCAAATTTGGCATTAACTTCATTTAAGGAATATGCTTTTCTTGGTGTGTTAGTTCAGCAGTTTTGCAAAATTAATGCTTAAAAAAGGTGCTTTGTTTGGACATGAAGTAATTAAATTGTAGAGGTAGCTGGAGAGTTAATTCGCAGGGGATACACAGTACCAGTACTGCAGACCTCCGTGTCTCCAAAATGCAAAAAATACTCTTGATTTGATTGGCCAAGAGAGCTTTTTCTCCCATTAAGTATTTTGGTAGCTTGACTCCTATGAGAAATCCGTGATATTGCATCATCAAATCGTCTTTATTTTGATTATCATAATCATAAAAGACACAGTTATAAAAATAGTTCCATATAAAACTGTATAAAACATCAAGTTAAAACAATTTAAAAAAATTAGAATCCATACGTTAAAATCCATACTCGAATAAAGTGCACAGTGCAATTACAAGACACACATGCAATTACTGACATGTCTATTAGCATCCCTGTATGCCCCCTCCTATATAAAACAACGTGCACCGATACTATTTGTTTTAACCATCCACTAAAGTACTGTTCCAAAATCTACACTAATGGTTAACGTTATTAGGTGCAGCCAACATAGTTTAGTAAATCCTCATCGAGGTAACTCGTATAACCCACATCCAACCCAGAAATTTAGCAACAGCAATCACTAAATACTCTTGAGTACTAGACTTCAAAATTCTCAAAGCCTCAATACTGGATCTTGTACCCAGTCGTAAACAAATCGGTTTAAGCCACTTATTCCTAGGAGCCTTATAGGCTGGACATACAAATAGGATATGGGCTAAAGATTCTATGTGGGCAGGGCACATAGGACATTTGTCATCCTTTTGGGAACGCCACCCACTGGTAAAAGTTTTTATTGGAAGGGAGCCCACCCTAAATTGGTGGAACAGCTTCCTGTCACTAGGCTTTGTGATAAAGTCCCAATATGGTTCGTACTCAGTCGCCTCTTTTAACTTCAGGAACAACCCAGTTAGGGAAGACCCTGGGGTTGCAGAGTACTGATCGGACTTTACCATGTTCCAGTAGGCTGACCTAAGGTCCTTTTTAGAGGGAAAGGGGCTACCTGCTGGGTCTTCCCACGGATTACTCATCCCCATTTTGGCTAATAAACTCTGGATTGTGTTCAGCCAAACGATCTTCCCTGAGCGATCCGCCCCCTTTACATCAGCTAACGCCTTTGTATACATGGTTAGTTCTGGAGTCGACCAAAGCCTTCTCCAGGACGCTAATGGCCGAAAACGAGCTGTGTCGGCTATTGCATGACAACCCAGATCCATGAAAAGTGGTTTGAGCGGGGTTGATTGAGGAAGGCCTGTTAATGCTCTCATCATTTTATTCTGAGCTAGGTTGTCAAAACCCCATAATTCTGCACCATATAATATGGAGGTGCAAATCTTTGTATTGTAACTTTTTAACGCCGGGCCTATCGGCTTTGTCTGTGAAAGCCTCAGTTCTTTTAGAAGGGCACCAGCCAACTGGGCATGTTTTAGGGCCAAAACATCGATCTGCGGCTTCCATTGCAGTTTCCTACCTAATGTTATCCCCAGGTATATGAATATATCTGTTTGTTCTAAGAGTGTATTATTCATGTAGATTTTCCCTTTTATCGCCCTACTTTTATGAAGAACCATAAACTTGGTCTTCTCCACATTAACCACAAGCTCATGATCGCGACAAAACTCCTCAAATCTAACCAAAGCAGACTGTAACCCCTTTTGCGTCTTTGAAATTATCAGAGTATCGTCTGCGAACATGAGCAGAGGGATTTTCATACCGGCCAATGTGGGGGCGTCTGTAGGATGGGTCGTGAAGTATTGGACTACCCTATTAATGAATAAAGAAAAAAGGGTCAGTGCCAATACACACCCCTGGCGTACACCCTTTGACACTGGGAATCTATCCGTGGTATTGCCCTGCTTACCCCAACGTACCTGTGCAAAATTTGAATCGTGGAGTTTAACCAAAAGTGCAAGAAGCTCTAAAGGCATCCCCATTTCCACAAAAACTCTCCACATCTTATTGCGGGGGACTAAATCAAATGCAAATTTAAGATCTATAAATGCCGCATAGATTGTACCCCCACCAATGGTAAACACCCGCCAATAGATTAGCATGAACCTGAAAACCTGATCTATAGTTCCAGTATGGGGGCGGAACCCAGCCTGTAATGTGGAGAGAATGTCATTTTCCTCAATTCAGGACTGAATTCTACAGAGCACTAGTCTGGCAACAATCTTTTGGATTGAATCAATAAGGCTAATCGGCCTATAATTGCCAGGTAGCATTCGATCCCCCTTTTTAAAAATCGGGAGGATTTCAGCTCCTTTCCAGGTGCTAGGGATTGGTGCGCCACCAGCTATGGCATTAGCGAGAATATGTATATATGTTGACCAATTATCTTGATCGTGTAAAAACAAATCAGCTGGTATACAATCCAAACCAGGGGCTCTACCTCTTGAGATCCTTTCCAGTACAGATTCAACCTCCTTGATAGTAAAATATAGTGTAGAATCCGGAGTGGGGGGTTGAAAAAGTTCTACACAATTGGTAGCTACCGCAAACTGGGCCTCATAATAAGATATCCACTGCTCAGGCGCAACATGGTTAAGTGGTATTGATGATGACTCTCCACTTCCCCATTTTACCAGCTGCCAGAAATTAACCATATTTTTCTCCTTACTGGCAATGAATAGATCTTCCCACCTGGACTCATCCCAGTCCTTCTTTGCCTGTAATTGGACTCGTTTGTACCTAGCCCGTGCTACCTTAACTTCGCTTAAGATCTTGGATTTAATTGCTCTTGATAAGGCCTTATAGGCCTCCCTACAAAAGGCATTATACCAAGATCTTTGCCTGGGGCGAGATTTGGGAACCTGTTTTTTGGTCTTAATAAAAAAGTTTTTAAGTGCAAGGAACATTTCGTTATGGACCTGTGTGGTGGTAGAATTAATAGCTTCCTGAGACTCACATTTGAGGAGAGTCGCAACTGAACCAGCAACCACGGCCTTCATCTTGCCCAATATCTCGGCATTCTCAATTACCTGTGCCCATTTTACTCTTCTGGTATCGTTTGTGAGCATGACATCAGCTGTCACTATCTCTTCTCCCTCCATATCTTGTCTGGGTATACCCACAACCTGCAGTGATAATATCAGTGGGTTATGGTCACTTTCAATTCTCTCATATACCACCATATCTAGGAGGGAAGACCAAAATTCAATATTGAGCAGAATATAGTCTATACGACTACTACGCAACCCATTATTAAAGGTATGGCTACCAGTTTTATCAGAGTGAGACCTCCCATTGGCTGCCCTAACTCCCTGTTCCAAACACAATCCTTTTAATTGGAGAGCTGCCTCCGTCCATTTTTTTTATAGGACACAGATCTAAGGATGGGATGTTCCACTGTGCGTCCTCCTCTACACTGAAATCACCATTTTCTAGATCTAAAGGTTCAAATGTACAGTTGAAGTCCCCAGCTATTATCAAGTTACCACTATCCCTATTTTTGTTAAAAAGGTTTCTAAAAGGGTAACTACATGTGAACTTTACCACCCGATAACCCCCTGGCATAAACATTAACTATCAGAATATCGGTTCCTTTCCCAATGACAAGCGGATAGCCATAATATCTGGGCTATCTATAAACACTTCCTCCACCTTAAGCCCTGCCTGTTGTCTAATCCATATGGAAAGGCCACCAAAAGGGTCGACCCCTTTGTCCTCTGTATGCCGCTTTATAAAAATTTAAGAAACCAAGATGGAAAATTGGATCAAGCGCCCAGGTCTCCTGAAATGCCCATATGTCATAGTTTTCAACAAAGACTGACCAATCAGAGGAAGAGGTTTTTGAGGCTAAGCCTGCTATATTCCATGAGACTATTGTCAAATTTGGCGTTTTGTGCCCTGGTTGCCTTGTATTTATAGAAGACCGGGTATTTAAACTATTTAAACTGACCGTTGTACTTGTAACAGAGTCACACGATAAAGGCTGCCAAAGGGCTGGGGAGCTGTTTAAATGGCCTTCTTCACCCAATGCAGTGCTCAATTCTGACCCTTTTTGTTCTACAACACCCTTGTCCCTACCATCACATACAGGTGTTACCCGCTCCTCTTCCTCTGGGGTGCCCCGACTTTGAACAAAAGGTACTGCGCTCCTTAACCTTCAATCCACCTTTTCTAAGGAGGACTCCTCACTAGCGCATCTATTTTTGGGGTTAGAGTAATTGCTGATGTTATTGAAAGCAGGGGCATTTTTGATCCTTATATTCGAAGTAATCAAATGCGAGGTTCTTAACTCAAACGCCACCAGGTTGTGGGCTAGGTCTGCAGACCTAAATGTTAATCTGACACAATCTGTGCTAGAGTCCTGAGACTTGATTCTAGTGGCAGAAACAATATCTTCTCTAATTATTGAGCGACAATTCCTCACTTGCCACAACCAATGTTTACTTTTGTTGATCAGTGTCTGCTCTGCTTCAAAGAATGACCTTTGTAGTGCTTTCGGGACATTAGTCAAGTAAATTTGGGGTTGAGAAATCTGTGTGTTTAACTCTGCTTGACTTCTTCTATGCTCCTGCGGAGCTAGGCTAGAGCCTCTGTTATGTGCGTGAAAAAATAGGGAATGATTCACTATACCTTTAAACTTATTGTGGACACTTCCTCTACTAGGCTGCTCTAGGCCAGCAGAACCATATCGTGTCCCTTCGTTCGGATGGCAAACCCTGTACACTGTTTGACCTTGAAATATCTGTGGGGGGATTGGGTCAATAATCGTTTTACCTCTATGAGCCACACCTAAAGTACTTTCTGGGGAAATATTTTCCTTGGTAGAGGTATCTGTTGAAATAACATTAACAGAGTTTGATACTGGAAGTGACACATGATGTACAATATTTTCCACAAATCCAGATAGTTGCTTAATCAGATCCCTCAGCATAGATATTATATCTTGTATACCCCCTATTTGGGCGACTTGATCAGTCGACCTTGTAGATGAAACACCTGGGCATTTACATGTACATAACGGTTCAGAATTAGCCTGAACATATACATCCTCAGGATTGTTATTAATGGGGGATTGGGGTGACCTAGTGTCATCCGTTACACCTAATAATGGTAAAAATCTATTTGAGCAGACTAAGGCAAACTCTGGGTGGGATTCAGCAAAGCCAGTAGATAAAGGAGGTGCTGACACATCCTTCCTCTACCCCTGCTTCTGTACTATTCAGTGAGCGCTGATAATGCTTTTTAAACATATACGATATGGAATTTACTTTACTCGGGGAGGAAGGAGTTTTATTAGCCACTACCCCAGTCGTACCTTCAACCAAACCTATTGGTGTCAGCAAAATCTCCTCACATTCACTTATGACGTTCTCAATACGGTTCAAAACACAATTATTGGTTAGGACCGAGCCTCCCTTCATCCCTTTTTTAGACTTCTTCCCCTTACCTCCCCCCGGTCATCCACAGCTTTCCGTTTACCCATTCTTCCGCAGTATCCTTATGCCACAGTAGTACCACGATAATAATACCTTACTTAAAGTTGGAATTTTAAGGGGAGTCAGGTATAAATACAACCGATATGGGTTACAGCAAGCTTTGGGACCAGGGCGATACAAAAGAGATGAATAATAACAGGACCTCTACTATAAAATATACTTGGCCTGAGTCAGGAGTTACAGCTATAGCCCTGCCCTGCCACCTCCTAGCACTGGCGAGCACGGCCCGGATCGGGTGGGGCGGCAACAGCGTAGACACACAAGTCAGATTAGGAAGTGCTCAGCCAGGAATGCTAGCGTGACCAGTTCAATCAACCTGTAGGACCAACGTAACGTCACCAACAAGTCCCGCTATTAAACCATCAGTACATACAACAACCGAACTAGCCGGTGACAGTACCTTAAGGTAAAACACTTAATGGTAGCCTTGAAAACTCCAGGCCAGCGATGAAAGGGGGGTAGCCCAGCCCAGCCTCTTCCGGGCGATGACGGGCACAGGACGGGTCCGCCCTTGGCCCGGGCTTCGCGCGCGTCCCGCACCACGGGGGGAGAGGCAGTGCTTTATGCGCGATGGCAGACGCCTCCCCCTCACAAGCGGCAGCTGTGGGTGTCGCGCTGCTCACTGGGACTTGTAGTCTCCCTCCGTGTCAATGCGCTAATCAGCCAGGCAGTTGTCAGCAGCCCAGGGACTCCAGTCCCACCAAGAACCGTCACAGGCAGCAAAACCCCCACTGGCAAGCGAGGCAAAAGCCGGTGAAGAGCAAAGGCACGACCCGCGCAGCGGGGGGAGAGGCAGCGCTTTATGCGCGATGGCAGACGCCTCCCCCTCACAAGCGGCAGCTGTGGGTGTCGCGCTGCTCACTGGGACTTGTAGTCTCCCTCCGTGTCAATGCGCTAATCAGCCAGGCAGTTGTCAGCAGCCCAGGGACTCCAGTCCCACCAAGAACCGTCACAGGCAGCAAAACCCCCACTGGCAAGCGAGGCAAAAGCCGGTGAAGAGCAAAGGTAGCTGGAGAGTTAATTCGCAGGGGATACACAGTACCAGTACTGCAGACCTCCGTGTCTCCAAAATGCAAAAAATACTCTTGATTTGATTGGCCAAGAGAGCTTTTTCTCCCATTAGGTATTTTGGTAGCTTGACTCCTATGAGAAATCCGTGATATTGCAACAACCACATTACTTGGCCGCAACATTGGGAGAAAATGTTGCGACTACCATTACAGGACTGAAGCCATGCACCCTTCCCTGAAAGTGAAAAGAAAGAACAGAGAGGATGTAGCCTTAGGGCTAGAGCGGTCGGCTTCGAGGCTGGGGAACCGGGTTCGAGTCTCGGCAACGACGCTCAACATCCTGTGATTCTGGGCAAATCACTTAATCTCCCCGTGCCTAACAAAAATGAATGTGTCCTTCTGTAACGAAACTGGTACTCATGTAAAGCGCTCTGATACCCGATGTCTCGGGTCTAGTTCGCGCTATATAAAACTCAAAAAAAATTTTTTTTAAAACACATAAGGGGGCTGCGTCAGCACACCCTGACCTCAGGCCTGTGTGTGTGTGGAGGGGGGGAGGGGGGCAAAGAGACCAGTCAGTTTTGCTGCAGTGATTGAGAATCCAGCAGCTGAAGCCTTGTTTACCAGCAAGTCCCCCCTCTCACCTCCCTCCACCCTTGTGGCATTGGTACCAGGGTGAAATGTTTGCGTTTGATACAGTAGATCCATTAAACTATTAAAAGAAAAAAGGGCCTAGCTATAGACTAGGCTCTGCGTCCTGTGCTATGGAGTGGACTGCTTGTGTAGGGTTGAGCATAGGGCCAGGCCAAAGACCATGCACAGCAGAGTTGGCTGTCTGAGGAGGGATCGGTGCAGGGCCTGACTGGAGGCCAAAGTCTGTGTGCAGTGGATGTTGGCCACCTGTGGAGCGCTGGGCATAATTCATGATAATACATTCACAATCTCTGTCAGAATAGGAAGGGTAGTGTAATGTATACTGTCATTGGTAAGGTGACGTGATATGTAATCTCATCTGCAAGATGATTTACTTTTTGTAATTGCATCTGTTTCATTAAGGATGAGATCATGAGCATTGCATTTGGTGTGCGAGTTATGGTTTGCATGGCTGTTGAGCGAGTTAGGGATTGTGCTTCTAACTAGAACTTGCAAATTTTAGTGATTTTCTGGTTTTAAATCATAAGCAGAACTGGAATGTAACTGTGTTTTTTTATGTAAATGTATAAGGTTTGTTTAAACATACGGTGAGGTGTTAGAACCAAAGCTAACCATAATTATACTTTAACCCCGTAATCTGATATTTAATCCCAGATTGGGCTCCCCAGGCACATCTTCATATAAAGGCTGGTCTTGGATATTTAAACTGAGATTGGGCTCTCCTTAGCCTTACCTGTGACTATTCTTTACATAATTCAAACCCAGATTGGGCTGGCAATGTAAGTAACCGCTATATTTCCATACGAAGTTGTTACCATACCATGTTTCATTGATGGACTCCTTTGAGAAATCTCCGCTCGGGACATCATAATTGGGTAATTGTACCCAGTGTTCGGAAGAAGAAATGGAGAGGTAGAGCTTCTCGGTTGCAGCAGCAAGGATCTGGAATGCTGTTCCTCGTTACCTCACGGGTCTGAAGCTGCATTCTTCCTTCAGGAAAGCCTTAAAGTCCTGGCTTTTTACCTTGTTGGGAGACATAGTTCCTTTGGCATCTTTTGGAACCAGCATATCGCTGAGTGGCATAGCAGGACTTTAGCACCTTGACACCTAAGGGCATTTGTTGCACTCATATATATCTTCTTCATATCATATCAAATTCTTAAACCAAGACCAGGTACTCCATAGTAGTACCATGCCCCTTTCCCAAACACAGCTCATGCTTTTGGATATTTAAATCCAAATCAAGCATTCCTCAGCAATGCCCGTGCTCCCACCCCATAACTCCCATTTTCATATATTTAAACATATATTAAGCACTTTTCAGCAATGCACACTCCCTGTCCGCATATAATGCTTATTAGGTATTTAAACCCAGAACAAGCAGTATCCACATACCATTACCCACATAGAACATTTTTCAGATATTTAAACCCAGAGCAAGCTCTCATAGGCTGTGCCCATGCCAGTACCCATATGATCCATTAGATCCCACTTATTCGATATTTATACCCTGATTGCTCTTTCTTTACCAGTACTCGCACCTCATCATCATATAAAACACTTATTTGCCCCGGATTAAGTTTGTGATAGCAGCACCTGAACCTAGTTCCTCATATAAAACCCATTAGTGGATATTTAAACCCAGATTTTCAGGTACTTAAACCCCGCTCGAGTGCTCTGTGCCCGCGCCGATCCCTATAAACCCCCGATTTGGTAGTATTCAAACCCAGCGCCCGCGCCGATCCCGATAAACAACCCGATTTGGGGTATTCAAACACAGCGCGTGCGCTCTGTGCCCGCGCCGATAACCCCCAATTTGGTGGTATTCAAACCCAGCGCGTGCGCTCTGTGCCCGCGCCGTTCTCTATAAACCCCCGGTTCGCTGGTATTTAAACCCAGCGCGAGCGCTCCGTGCTCGTGCCCGTCTCCCCCACGGGCGCGCGGCGGCAGCCCGTCGGTTGACACGTCATTTGTAAGGCCTGACGTGAACAGATGGGCGCGCATTGTCAGGCTCCGCCTGTATGTAAATGTGAACCGAGATTCACCCGGACCCCGGCGTGGCCTGACCGCGCACACGCACTCAGTCAGCCCGGGGCTGGGTATGGGGGGATGGATAAAAAATGGCGATGGGATTGTACCAGCGGCAGGTCAAGTTTGCCATCGCTCTTGCGGCGGGCGCGAGATGGCAACACAGCGATGTTTGTTTCTGTGCGAGTGTCGCTGGCGGGGAGCGCTCCATCACCGCAACCGCCTGGTGAACCCTCCGCGGATGCAGCGCTGCGGAAACTTCACAGCGCTGTCCTTCTGAGGAGGGGCTGCTGAAACTCTGGGGCCCCACCCCTGCCTTGAAATACGGGCGCACACCAGGGGTATGCTACAATGCAAGAAGATACCCAGAGGTTATATACTCACTTACACGTGCTTTTTTACCCAACTCACTTTACCTTGGAAGGGCAAACCCCCAATTCGTCATGTCGGGTTTCGAGTCCCAAGAGCTGTATGTGGTACATGGCAGTGATTGAAATGGAAATATAAAAGTCCAGATACTCATTATCTTGGTTTACTTGTTTGCTCTGATTAGGATTATTGAGCCACGCACATTCAGCAGAGGTGTAGTGTATAGCGGGTGGTGCACTTAGGAGCACACTATAACACATTACTACTCTATGGTGTGGTACCCACATTCATGTACAGGCGGCACATTTCCATTGAAATGTCCACTAAATTTGCAGAGACTTTCAGTTTTACTGATAAAATAAATGTTCACATAAATGATAATGTATGAAATAGAGTTTAGCAAATATTTATCATTTGCGCATCACTAAGTAAAGTGCCTTGATTTGTTTTGATTGTATTACAGTCTACGTTTCCATCAAACTTACAAATTGCTTTATTTATGCTTTCCTTGCAGCTGATGTATTTTGAATAATTTGTACAATTCATTTACAGGTATTTTAATTTTGTTGTGTGTTGAAAAAAATTGATATCCTAGAGTCATCCCTTTCACACTCCCTGTACCCCGGTAAGATTGTTCCACAGTTCACTTTACAAAATGCTCACACTATGTAGCCAGAGAAAGAAAACGCCAATCCCTATGTTAACAGAATAAGCAGCAATTTTACAGAAGACATAACCTGACATTTGACCTCTGTCTTTGAACGCCCAGTAAATGTGACAAAATAAAAACAAAATTTAAAGGCCTCTTTATTGCTCATTCACTTTATGAACTCCAGCATGATTATTTTGGGGGTGCTGCAGGAGCCCTGCCCCCCCCCATACTTTCAATGCCTATGGTACCTGAACTTTCCTTTTAAAGGACTTGGTATGCCAATTTCTGCTTCATTCATTCCAATCTGCCGAGCAATTTTGGCAGCTCTATCCCTGTGCAATGGCTAGGTGTGTGGTGCAAATTACTGATATTCCAGAATCCTAATGTTGTTTTAATTGGAAAAAAGGTTGCAGATTTTGTATCACTCTTAGATTCTATAGTATTATTCTCTGGCGCTTACAATAGTCACTCCAACCATGCACTAACTGAACTTGCGTTCAAATTATAAGTGCCCTGTTAGTTTTGAAAACAGACCAGCATAAACCTGCCAGTTTTAGCAAATTAGGCAGCTGAAGCAGTGGAAGATAATCTAATTTCCCTAAACTTTCATTTGACTAAGCACACAAGCTGTGATTAGAATTCGGGGCTATTGGTTCCTCATATCCTGACCAGAGATGTTTTCTTTTCTCCCCTAAGGGTTTCTGGTCTTGAAAGACTCATTTGTTGGATGTGCTGACCACACCTGAAAAGCGATGCTGAATGTACAGGACTTGTGGTCCTAAGCAGCATCCAAAATCCATTTTAAGCTGATTTTAGACCTTTGCAGATGTCCCTCTGGAGTTCGACCCATCGTTGAGCGGTAGCAGATTGCACTCTTTGACAATCAGCATAAGCTCTTGGAGTGGTGGTGGTTTTCAGCCCTGTCTAACAACGCTTCTATTCAGGTTCCCTATTAGAATGGAAAGTACCAAGTGTCTGACAGTGGGTGATTGCATTCTAAACCACAGACCAGCCACACAGCAGGGGCTCTATAAACCTAGGTCTAGGGCCCACTTTTATAGATACCCTAAAAAAAGTTGAATTTTTGCCGCTGTTAAGAAATCCTAGAACCCAAATTGGAGCCAGCATCTCAGAGGTGTGTCGGCCTAACCTAATCAACGAGTAAGGTTTTGTTCCTGAGCAATTTCCTGGCTGCCATTTCTCTCTGTTCAATATACAAAGATGATACAAGTCATCAAACTGCACCATTCTTAGTTTGCATGCTGGCACTCTTGGAGCTTCTCCACTTGAGCGAAAACCAGTGAGGAAGTCCAAGATTCCTGGACTGAATCGCTACTAGATGAAGCAAAATCGCTCTGCATTAATGACCGCAAAATAAGGTTTCTTTGCCAGTAACTTGGCCAGTACATAGAGAGCTTGACTCATCCCTGATGGAAAAACGTATTTCCAGTACGGGGTTTTTCCGGAATAAGTCATCATTAGGTGTGTTCGTTATATTAATTAAATGGAACTAAACCAAGACCACAGTATGTTAGGTTGTTAACTGAAAGCTTGGGACTTGAATCTGGACCTTGGGATAGCATGGAGTGAGGTGTCAATCCCACTTGAGTAAAAAGTTATCTTGTCCCCCGTTCTATATAGGGCGGAGGGCTAGGGGACCAGATTCAGTGGCCGAGGCGCCATAAGATTGTATCTCACCTCCAAGCCATTTGTGGGTGGCATGGATATGATTTATAAGTTTACCATATCTGGACTACTATAACAAAATTCACAGAACCGAATCCACAAAGCTCCTCAGTGGGATGCAAGAAGTTCAGAAGTCAGTGACCAGGCTGTGCATGAGCATTGAAAAGTGAGAATAAACAAATCCTGTCTGAAACCTGTGTCTTGGCTTCTGGTGGAATACATGAAAAAATACAAGGTCTTTGCGCCTTACTCCACGCCTTCTAGAGTGAGGACTAGGAACCTGGAAATGTTTTCTCCCTCCGCCCATACACACCGACCAGGACCCTAAACCAAGCAGGCCCTGTCCGTTAACTAGCTCAGGTTCAGGCACTTGAAAACGTCCCTTGGAATACAGACCACTGTCTCCGAATAAAACCAACCACCTGCTGTTCAGAAATATTTGTAAAACCGAAGTGTCCAAACCAGCCTTGCACTGTAACCATGAATTGGGGTCCTGTGATCAAACACTATGTCATTATAAGATTTCTATTACCGCACTCTAAGGAGACTACTTCCAGACTCTGTCCCACCAAATCTACCTGCTCACCTGTTCTGCTAACCCAATGGTTATTCTTACCAAAATGTAATGTCGAGGCTACCAAACGTCTGATAAGGCATAAAAGTACAGCTATAATAAAATGGATGCTGTAGGAATCATCTTAATGTACCCTTTTTATGTTACTTCTAATGACAGCTTTAGCTGTCTCGCCAGCCTCCTGAAGTCAAAAGAAAATCCTAACTAAAAAAAGCATGCATTTATAGAAGGGCTTTGGGACAGCCCTCTTCATCCATTAGTCTGTTCAAGTGCCATTCACATTTTGATCTGCCCAACATTGTGTACAGAATTGGCAATATGTCAGCCCACGTTAGCCATTAGTTCTTTTACGCTGGGAGTGACAGCGTTTCTGTCCTGATCACATGCACATCCACCTAAAAAGAAGTGCACTCCGTGCCAGAGGTTGGTGGGGCAATACTATACTTTGCCATTGCTTTATTTTTTCTTCCTATTCGTTATACTTTTTATTTTTATTTATTTTGATCTAGAACATTTAAACTGTTTTCAGGTTACAGCAATTCAAATCCAGTAGTACCTTTCCTTTGGTAAGAATTATATTTTCTGCCAGAGATCTGGATTAAGAAGTAAAAGGATTTCTATACCTGGTTGAAATACAGCTGTCTGCAAGAAAACCCCTGCGCAGCTCTGTTAAGATTATATGCAGAGATTATTTATTTATTATTATTTTTTTTTTATTTCAATTAAATGGCTACCTTGTTTTGGTGGTGGCATATTTATTTTAATATTCCATTATTTTTATTTTTGTGACATTTTATTTTTTGTGAAATCTCATGCAATAAAAAAAAGAAAATGTAACCATTGCACCAGCTTTATCAATGCTTGTTAAGAGGTTAACGTATCTATAGGGTAACGACTATTACTGTTATTCAACTCGTTGTAGCCACAGGGCAAAAAGTAAAGTCAGCCCTGCCTGATGTGAACCTGCAGGTTACAATGATCTTTACAGTACGTGCCCAAACCACTGATCTGCCTTGCCGGTCAGGAGACATAGCTAAGATTCTATAAGAAGTTCTAATTTTTTTTCCTACAATGACTCGTGCCCAAAAGGGAAAGTGGTGTCGAACAAGCACAAGTCGCCCTCTCAAACACCTGGTCAGAAAGGAGCAAGTAAACAAGCTTTTCTCTTAGTGGAATGGTAAATGGGGAATATTTTCTGGGGGTACTGTCCTCTGTTCGTGAGATTGTTGTTTTTTTTTGTTTCTCGGTTTGTTTAATGGTAAGACAACCTTTCTCACTGGGTTAACTGAATGCATTTCCTGGGTCATCTTAAGGCTCACTCCTTTATCAACATGCACAGTTCACAAATTACTTGTATGGTTTTGAACGTTTTGGCTTTGAGTACATTTGCAAGATTTATATATTTGCATCTTTAAGGTGAAATATATTGTAAGTTGTATGGAATTGATCTCTGGAATTAGGGTATGGAATGCATTACATTTTTAGGTCGCAGCTACCAGGCAGCTTATAGCTGTGTTTTTATGAAAGACCTTATATGGACCATACCAAAAGTGTACAATGGGCTGCGAGCCAGCCCATTGCTTACCATTGGTTGGATTACTTGTCACTTTCATTTCCTTGCTTCTTATTCTTTGGCTTTCCTTCCTCTTCTTGTGTTTGTCCCTTCCCTGGAATATAGCCTCTTTACCATCCTTTTGATTGTGAAATTTCGGGAGCAACCTTTTTGTTTTTTGTTCACTCGCACGTGTGGTGCTTTCCCCCTTCAAATACCCCTCGCTGCGCTCTGTGTTGCTCACTCGTCCCTACACCCCACCTCGTCCATTGTTTTGCTGACGCAGGCTCTTTCCTTACTTTTTTCCATTAACACCATCATTTAAGCTCCTTTATTGCTCCCCAAATTTCCTTTGCTTCTACCCCCTCACACGTTGACTTATCCTGCACACCGGCACTGCTCTGCCACCTCTGATCGCATTTTTTCTTTTTGTTAAATTTAAAAAAAAATCCTGACATCTGCTAGTTTCTTCCAGGCTTTTGTGCAAGTATTTTTTTTATTTACCAGTAAATTTCGTATGTGCACCAATTCACGATGGTGTACGGGCACGCATTTGTCTTCAGAGTGCTCACACACACTGAATGAAGCGCTTTGTGCCGTATTGCTCTTTTTTTGCCAGTGGAAAACTGGTAGAAGGAAACAGCCAGCAGTCTGTTGCATTTCTGCTACATAGTAGAGATTACCTGAACTGCAGTGCCTGACTTTCTTTGGGCAGAACCTGAAGGTCCCTTGAGCACTGTTTCCGGTGGGTGCACGGCAGAGGCGGAAGGTGGGTTTGGGAGCTGGCCCATGTACAGAAATAGGAAACCCACTTCCCGCTAATCCTCTGCAGCCCAAGTCCCACAAGTAGGGGAAAAAAACTGATCTGCCCTTATTGAAGTCTTTCTCAGAAGATAAGAGGTGGAGCTTCTTTTTATAAGGGTCGTAGTTAAATACTGGGAAGAATTCAAGGAGGAGATATGGTACTTCTTATGATCATACTCTATTTAGCTGGTTACTGCACTGAGTTGTCCACCTGGAATTTTGTTTATATTTTGAGTCTTGAGCTGGCATGATTGGAGAGAGGAAAATATGGATAGATCTGCTGGGATTGGGTTTGTTATTATCCTTCAGTATCTGCGTATCATTGTGAGTGTATAGTTATTTGGAACCTGCAGTGGTGGACTAGATTAAAGTCCTCCTATTGAACAGCCGTATGTAGGTAAATAAGTAGCTGTGCTGCTGGTTGTATTTTATTTTAATCTCTTCCTGTTACTTGCCTGATGAATTGCGTCACGTCATGGCTGTGACCACACTTCTTTTCTATGGTGAGATCACAAGATGAGCGCATCCGTGCTGCTTCTAGCCTGGTTGGAGGTCCGGCTCTCTAATATTCCCTATTTACTTGGTGCCAATGTGGTGTTCTGCTTTTACAGCGTTCTGCATTTTAGGAGGTGCCTGACTCTACTGATACTTTGGTGCCATATTGGAAAGTCCTCCCTCCATTTAGTTTATTTTATGAGTTTTACCTTTCTGACTTTTAAGTTGGCTCCTACTGATTTTCCAGTAGACTTACCTTAAAGGGATGCTTTTGAGGGTAAGTAGGAGTAACTGGACTCCTGGTTGTATTTTATTTTAAATCTCCTCGTCCCTTGTTCTTTGCCTGACACATTGTTTCACAGCTGAAACCATGATCCCTTTCTATACCAGGCATTTTAAACACAAGATGTGGCCGTCTGCACAACAGGCACCACGCTGGCGTACCAAAAACATGCCTGTCTGTGCCCGGACACCACCAATGGCCAGGACTCCTAGCTCTCGAAATCCAGTCTCCCTGACATGGATAACCTATTCTAAACAAGTCATTTATGAATTTACCAGATGTGGTCAATCTAAAGCGTGCTGTCCTGCTGTTAACCCTACAAGCATTCAGCATTCTGATTGTAAAATCAGTGGGTTCCATTTCAACTTCTCCCCTACAGGATAATGGGCTTCTGATATTACTTTGCCCCAGTTGGGTAAGGATAGTGCATCCAAGTGTGCAAACTCCTCTAACTCTGATAAAAAGCAAGAAGTTATCTCATGCTTTCTCTTGAACACCAGATCGATGGTGAAAAACAAATTTGAGGAGTTTGTTCAGATGCATAAGTTGGGAATTATGCTCATAACTAAAACATGGTTGCTGGACTCTTCTGGTCCTGACTAAGCTGTGGCTATTACTACTGGACATTCAATACTTTGACAGGATCGGATAAATAAAATGGGGGCTGGGCTAGCAGTGATCTTTATGGATACGATTAAAGGATCAATTTCTAAACTGGAATTCCCACATTGTGAAGCAATTTCATTCACTCCTGAGCTTAACACATTGAAGCCCTTCTCAGGAGTGCTTATATATCCTCCTCCTGGCCCTAGAATTCATTTTGTGCAATCGATAGGTTCACTCTTGGGACCACTGATTCTTAAGCCCAATTTCACCTTTTTGGGAGATATGAACTTGAGCTTAATCCGAATGCAGATACAATTGCCTTAAATGCCAAGATGACAGCATTGGGGGTTTCTTGTGGCTGCCCAGTGTCGTTGCCGCCATCCCGTGTTGCTGACCACGCAGGGGGAGGACTGCCTGGACCATCCAGCACCGCGGCAGGAGCCGCGTCAACAGCTTGCGCCAGCCGGCGCTATAAATTCCGGACCTGACTCCCGCAGCGTGGGGGTTTCTTGTGGCTGCCCAGTGTCGTTGCCGCCATCCCGTGTTGCTGACCACGCAGGGGGAGGACTGCCTGGACCATCCAGCACCGCGGCAGGAGCCGCGTCAACAGCTTGCGCCAGCCGGCGCTATAAATTCCGGACCTGACTCCCGCAGCGTGGGGGTTTCTTGTGGCTGCCCAGTGTTGTTGCCGCCATCCCGTGTTGCTGACCACGCAGGGGGAGGACTGCCTGGACCTTCCAGCACCGCGGCAGGAGCCGCGTCAACAGCTTGCGCCAGCCGGCGCTATAAATTCCGGGCCTGACTCCCGCAGCGTGGGAGTTTCTTGTGGCTGCCCAGTGTCGTTGCCGCCATCCCGTGTTGCTGACCACGCAGGGGGAGGACTGCCTGGACCATCCAGCACCGCGGCAGGAGCCGCGTCAACAGCTTGCGCCAGCCGGCGCTATAAATTCCGGACCTGACTCCCGCAGCGTGGGGGTTTCTTGTGGCTGCCCAGTGTCGTTGCCGCCATCCCGTGTTGCTGACCACGCAGGGGAGGACTGCCTGGACCATCCAGCACCGCGGCAGGAGCCGCGTCAACAGCTTGCGCCAGCCGGCGCTATAAATTCCGGACCTGACTCCCGCAGCGTGGGGGTTTCTTGTGGCTGCCCAGTGTCGTTGCCGCCATCCCGTGTTGCTGACCACGCAGGGGAGGACTGCCTGGACCATCCAGAACCGCGGCAGGAGCCGCGTCAACAGCTTGCGCCAGCCGGCGCTATAAATTCCGGACCGGACTCCCGCAGCGTGGGGGTTTCTTGTGGCTGCCCAGTGTCGTTGCCGCCATCCCTTGTTGCTGACCACGCAGGGGGAGGACTGCCTGGACCATCCAGCACCGCGGCAGGAGCCGCGTCAACAGCTTGCGCCAGCCGGCGCTATAAATTCCGGACCTGACTCCCGCAGCGTGGGGATTTCTTGTGGCTGCCCAGTGTCGTTGCCGCCATCCCATGTTGCTGACCACGCAGGGGGAGGACTGCCTGGACCATCCAGCACCGCGGCAGGAGCCGCGTCAACAGCTTGCGCCAGCCGGCGCTATAAATTCCGTACCTGACTCCCGCAACGCGGGGCGCGGGCGGGCGAAGCCCGGGCCAAGGGCGGGCCCGTCGGAGACCGAAGGAGGCCGGGCTGGGCAACCCCTCTGAGACTCGTTAATCTCTACTTTCTGTGACTTCTATGTGGTAAGCAATATAAAGTTAGATAAATATTGCCACGGATAATATCGATGACGTCTAAACGCAATGCTCCGCATAGTTTGCGTACTACTACCACTATTGATAGCATGTTGGAGAGAGCCGTCAGTATTGTTAGTACTGAAATAGAACTGACAGAGAGACGTTTGTCCCTGGGTTTACCAAGTTCGCATATTTCCCCACTAGTTGTAAACAGGGATCTCCTTAGCCCTACCCAGCCGCTGCACCCATCATCTGATCTCAATATGCACTTGTCAGCTCAAGGAAATTGGCTGGCAGCTGAGGGAAGCAATAAAATTGGGGTCACAGGGGGAGTTAAGGATCCTGTTGTTTCAACGTATAGCAGGGATTTTGTCAACTCTGAGAACATTTCCCCGAACCCAGAAATATCCGGGGCTAAGAGAAAAAGGAAATTAACCAAACCAGCCTGTACTAAGAGGAAACAACCCCCACGTTCGAAGATGCAGCGCACCGCTCTAAGCACATGGATCCAGGGCCCGGCAGCTATAGTTGACACAGTCGACACAGCTTCTGTCAGCGCTCATATTGACTTAACCCCTTCTGAGCCGTCAAATCGTTCAATCTCCACTCAGACTGGGTCTTTACCAGCAATGTTTAACAATTTTACACTTGGGGACACAGCAATTGATATTATTATAGATACTGTTAAAGAGAATGTTAGGGAGCTTGTTGAAAGGAATTTTACCATACTCTGGAAACGTTTGGATCGCTTAGAATCTTTGTTTAATAAATTAAGTGTTCCTGTTAGTACTTTCAGGCCAGTATCCCAACAGGGAGGGGCCCCCTCTAATCAACAATCTGTAAGCAGAGTACAACCTGGGTTGATTCAGGGAATTGTAACACAAGATCAGCATCCTATGGTAGATTCATGTAGGAACTGCCATCAAGCAAAAGGATGTCCTGTTCCTAAGCACCCAAACCACAATGTCACACTATCAAAATCTAGCGACCCTTTTAGTCCACACGTACCAAATCAACAGGTTAACAATATTTCTCCTTTAATTTCTGTACATAATGCCCATCCTGCGCATGACATTAACATCATTGCCATTAAGCCCAAAGCAGGCGAATGTATTGAGGGTAGAACTGATGTGTTAAATTTACCTCCGGCATCCTGCCCTTACGTTTTGATCCTTGCAGGAGACCCACCAATAGGGAAAAACCAGCCTGAATCTTGGGACCAACTACGAAATAAATGCACTGACTGGTTGATCAAACATAAAGGGTTTAGTGCCGGTAATATCAATGACATTATAATGGTGCGCAGGGTGGGCTGGGTTGGATTATCAGATAAAATTATAGAGGGTGACTGCGTCGTCATTAATTTTCCGCGACCAGCTTCTGTAAGATTTGTATTATCATCAAAAGAGTGTACTAATGGCATATATACTGATATTTGGTCACTACCTCTTGGTTATTTTTATAAGCCAAACCCTAGACATAACATACTGGATACCAATTTACATTTGACGCAAAACAGATTTATGGCCCTTTCTGGCCTGGATAGTTTAGATTGACTGCAGCCCATAATAACATCCATTGAGCCATCCCTCTCTATAGCTACATCGGTTTCCTCTACAACTGACAGCCCGGAGACACACGATTTGCGTGTGTTAAGTTGGAATATTGCCGGGCTGGCATCTAAAATAGCCATCGAGGATTGGGTAAAGATGGTAAACTAATTTGATGTATTGCTATTTCAAGAGACTTGGGAAACAAAAGAACTGTATCTTGAAGGGTTTGAATGTTTTAATGTAATGGCAAATACCTCGTTATATGGGAGACCGTCAGGTGGCCTCTCTATCTGGGTTAATATTTCCTCAGGAGGCACTGTTAAAATTATTCCTACACATAGAACTAATTTTCAGGCCCTGATATATACATGTGGGGTCTCAATTTGTTTTATTAATTTTTATAATAATGATTTTTTATCTGAACCTAATTTAAATTTTGTGAATCTTTTTAACTTTGTTTCAGAGTTTCAAGACCCAATGAGGTCACATAAGTTAGCTGGAATCTGTTTGGGTGGTGATTTTAATGCTAAAATTTCAGGGGTAAATTGGGCAGGTGCTGCTTATACATTGCAAGCACCCCCATGCAGAAGGGGGACTGAGTTACTGGGTTATTTACCAAAATATAATCTACTTAATGTGATGGATATTGCTGATATAAATTACTGCAACAGTCACCCATTACCAACTTATAGAGGACGTGGCTGTGCCTCAGTAATAGACTACGTCTTTATATCAGACGTACTGGAAAATCTCTTGGTCAAAGCCGAGGTTATACCTACCATGTATGGGGATCACAACCCTAACTTTGTAACATTTAGGGTAGCACTAAAACCCGGCCTTCCCAAGGAACCAGGGGCCTGTAATATAGCATCCTCGACAGACAATTTAAGAATTATATGGAAGGGTATAGATAATTGTAAAGTATTTTCAAAAATGCTGTCAACATATCACCTATCTGTTAATAGTTGCCTGTCGTTAATTGACCCTAACCCTGAGGTAGTCACCGCATTTACCGATTTATGCGCAGGTGTCAAACAAATAATTTCAAGACCCGTGTCAAACAGTAAAAAAAAATGGTTCAACACAACATGCTCACAAGCAAATAGAGAGCTTCGGGCAGCTATGAAAGAGGCACCAAGGGATGTTAACCACATAAGATTGTTGAGGGGCCAATATAAAAAGGTGGTCAAGGAGAGAAAAGATGAAATCTTGAAAGAACAGTGGGACAACTTGGCATGTGCTGCAAGGCTCAATAATACAAAGGGTTTTTGGGCTGTGGCTAAAAACATGAGAACCCGGGCCCTTTCAATTACCCCGATAAGTTGTAACATATCTGCTGAAACTTGGGAAGCGCATTTTTCTAAAATATATACAGCTCCGCCCGACAATGGGGACTATAGTGACATCTATCCTGTGTCAAGAATACATATAATGCTGACTGAAGTCGAGGATGCCATTGATCAGAGTTTAGGGAATAAGGCCCCCGGCCCGGATGGTCTACCGATTGACCTTATAAAGTATAATACAGAGTTTTGGGCACCCCTTCTTCTGAACGTTTTTAATAACTTAACAAACTCTCATATTCCTGAAACATGGGCCTCCAGTATAATCGTTCCAATATTTAAAAAGGGGGATAGATCCAACCCGAGCTGCTACAGACCGATCTCCCTGATCGATAATACTCTTAAGATACTTGGCAGGGTACTATTCAACAAAATCAGGTCCTGGGCGGAGGAAGGAAGTATTTTAAACAAATGCCAGTTAGGTTTTAGAAGTAACCTGGGAACCGTGGAACA
The DNA here is from genome assembly GCA_963921515.1 of Calotriton arnoldi. NCBI lineage: Eukaryota > Metazoa > Chordata > Amphibia > Caudata > Salamandridae > Calotriton > Calotriton arnoldi. Next base: position 2,111,680 of record CAWUFW010002396.1, on the reverse strand, counting down.
ATGCCTTAATCTCAATCTAATTATAGGTAAATATACAATAGCCCGGCAATCCCCAATCTACCTGGCTTTTATGGATTTGACATCCGCCTTTGATTTTGTTAATAGATCGCGTTTGTGGGCATGCCTTTTAAGATACGGGTTGGATGAGGATTTAGTGCACTTTTATCGTATTTACATAGGGATTTAAGGGCAAGGGTTAGGATTAGTATGGCTGGGGAGGTATCAGGGGTTATATCCATTGGTAGAGGGGTCAGGCAGGGGTGTGTACTGGCCCCTCTCCTATTTATTTTATATATCAATGAGTTGCATAATACATTATTAACTTTGAACACAGACGTCCCAATGATCAATGGTAATAAACTTCCTGCTCTATTGTATGCGGATGACGCAGTTCTAATGGGTCGCACCCCGAACTCTCTCCGCATTTTAGTTAGGGGTTTTGATGATTTTATGAACGGATTAGATCTTTGCACTAATTTTAAAAAATCTTTTTTAATGTGTTGTGGCCCCAAAAAATATTCTATTAAAGTTATTAATTTAGGTCCTGAAAAATTGATAAGCACTTGCACTTTCCCCTATTTGGGTCTAGTATTCTCTGATAACGGTTCCTGGGCGGCCCATTCTGCATATGGCCGAAGTAAATTCTCAAAATCGGTTAACTCAGTTTTGAGTTTTCCCCAGCCTAGAAGATCTGAGGTAGTGCTATCTTTATTGAATATTTATAAAACTCAGTGTCTACCCATAGTAACATATGGGGCAGAGATATGGGGTTATACAAATAGTAACAGCACCCAGATCGAGGAAAATAGATTTTGCCGGAGAGTATTGGGGGCACCGATCTCTTCATCATCCTATATCTGTCACAGAGAGTTGAATTTGCTATATGTGGAAGATTATATTAGGTCTCGCCCTGCCGTATTTTGGTTAAAAGTATGGCAAAATCCAGCGGCTGCACTGAGCAGAGAAATTATAACTGACTGCCTTAACTGTGATAAGGGCTTTGATATACCATGGTTGGCTGCTGTTAGGACTAGCTTGACTAGTATAAATCTCGCACATATTTTTATAAACCCAAATCATTTGGAAGGCATCAATAAAAAGATTATTCAGAAGGCTCTGTATAAACATTATGAAGGTATTGGGTATGAGCGAGAATTCTCCGAAATCTACAGTATTTCGCTACATATCCACGGTAGAGGGTGATGTCCCCCGCCCATACTTGCCAGCTGGTTATCTTTTAGAAGCTATTAACCGCTGGGATCGTAGTTTGCTCTTTCGCCTTAGATCAGGCACCCTAAAATATTTATTGTGCTTCCCTTTAGGCTTCAACATAAACCTTGAGCAAACGCCATGTTATTGTGGCAACCATGGAAACCAATCGATGTTACATTTTATATTCTTTTGTAACTACTATCGAAAATACAGTATGCAATTATTGATCCCTTATTTTAAAGCCCTGGGTATTGATGATTTCAGAGAAGCCTATAGTGTTATTCTTAAACTTGATGGGGAAAATTTAATTTTTCGTGTTAGCACATTTTTGAAAATGGCTGTCCGCTCACGTGCCTCTATGGACATTATTTAAGCAAAACTTGAGTGTATTTTTTATTACTGTTCTCCCTTTTGGATTAGTATTTAAATTTGGATTCCGGTTGTCGTAGAACGCATTCTAATGACTGATATCGGTTATAATACATGCACTTTACTTATTATGCTGCTATATTTTTATGTAACATCCTATCTTTGCAGTGTCGTCTCTTTTTTAATAGTGTATATGATATTATTGTATTTTATTGTATCAAATTAGGTATTTATTGTATGTTTTAAATATATTAATGTATGCTGGTATTTTGCTTTGTACTTTTATGGATATTTTGTATATTCGAATAAAGGAGATTGAATTGAATTGAATTGACAGCATTGGGCTTTAACAAGCTAGTTCATTTTCCTGCCCTTAGCACAGGACACACACCGGATGCTCTTTTTCCCAGTCACAAGCTAGGCACCCCTGTCCCACTGACGTAGACTGATCATTTAGGTATAGGCATCAATAATAATGTACCTGTGCCATTCAAAAAGCCTGCTATTTGTTCTTCTCATCCGTGGGCAAGGTAAAGCAAGAAAACGTAACCATGGCTCTTCTAGCGAATCGAACTACTCGGCAGGATAATGATGACATTGCGACTACTATTTTTGATAATTGAGTAACAACAGCGCTTGACACAATCGCATCTGTTCATGAAATGAAACAGAAAAGGTTGTGTCCTTCCGCGCCATAGTATTTGAATAACATTAAAACCTGCATACAGAAATGTAGATGTTAGAACAGAGAAGGAGGAAAGAATATCAGACTGAAGATAAAGTCAAATACATAGAAGCTATATGTAAATACAAGCAGGTGATTTTCCAGAAAAAAATCTCAATATTTTAACCATAAAATAGAAATCTCCAAGACGCCGGTTGTGGATCCATTTACGGTGGTGACCAAGCTGTTCTCTCTGCAAATGCGCTTACCAACCCTCCATCTGAATCTTTGTGTGCTTAGCTAGCCACCTTTTTTTTTTTTTTGAAAAAAATCGAGGATCTTTATTTAGACTCCCAATTAGATTCTCTCCCTGATTAACGCAAATTCTGAAGGATGATCCAGGAATACCCTGGTAGCATTACTCAGAATTTGGCGTTCCTTATAGAACTGAAAGTAAAAAATCTAGTTCTTATATCGAAATCAGGGGCTCCCACTAATTCCTACCCACTTCTCATCCTGCTCCTTGCCTATGACATTATCACAATCCATCTTACAAACCTATGTAATTGTGTGATAGATGCTGCTGTTTGCCTGGAAAGAAGCCACAGCAATTCCACTTAAAAAAACACCCCTCTGCTGATCCCAAGTAGCTAAAAAAACTACAGGCGCTGTGTTCAAGATTGAATGTGGCTCAAAATGTGGCAGCTCCCTTCATTCTAAGCAAACCCAAACACTACGTCATTTCAGCTGATTTGGCTACTGGTCGACAAATGGTCTTCGTTCAAAGTGCTCTGCGTGATCCATAAAGCTCTCCAGAAAATGGAACTGGTTTAATTACCGTGAAGTTTACTTGTTATGTTCATGCTTGACACATGAAATCTTCCAATAGGGATAATGTGGTAAATCCCAGAGTCACATGTAGTAGATGAGCTGGGAGATCTTCCTCCTCATGGTGAACTTGTGGAACTCTCTGCCAGCGAAGATCAATCCAAAAGATGCTAACATCTTGCTTAGAAAACCTATCAAGGCCTGGCTCTTCTCTTTATAGGCATCTAAGGGCCATATTATGGAAAGTGCCCCGGTGGCGCAACAGGCATGTGCTCCCGCTTTGCGCGCTCCTGAGGCACTTGGTATTACAGAAAGGGCTGCAGACGCTTGTGCCGGCCTTTCTGTAATACAGATAGCGCTGGTGCACATGTAGCGCAAGCACCATCACCAGAGGGTGTTCTCATTTGCATGGGGTCTTGGCCGCATGCAAATGAGGGAATCCCTTTGCCTGTGCACCTGTGCCGTATTATAGACGCGGGCGCAGAGGCAAAGAAGGTGTCAGGAGGCGCACTGACAGTGCGCCACCTAAAGATATTGCATTGTCAGTGTGCCCCCTGATGGGAGCCATCTGGAGGGGAGAAAGGGGTCCCATGGACCCCCCAGATATCCCTTGCAGGCAGGTGCAGTCGCTCACTGCTCCAGTGTGCCAGGGTATCTCTCTCGCCTCTTTAAAGTGGGTTTTCGCCTGCACATTGAAACATGGAGCAGCTGCTTCAAAGCTGCTTCGTTTTTCACTTGAATGCGCTGTCCCTAGGGCAGCACGGCTTTGCTGCTGCCCTGGGGGCAGCGGATTAAATGAAAAAGGGCGCACTTTCCCTGTTAGCACCCGTCGCACCTGTGATAAGGTGTGCCGTTGCACAAATAGGAAAGTGGGCCCTATGTGTAATAGGGCCCCTGGTGTGGTTTGACTAGATTTTCCATATAGGCTGGCTTTTCTAGCTTTTTGTAGAACCCAGATGTGTCTGGGTGTAAGTGCACTGTATAAGTATTTTTTCTTTTCACTTTATTTCCATGTCTGTGGGTTGTAAGATGAAGATTGAACTGGAAGGTGCAATTGTCTTTCCTGGTTATATCCCAGGGATGTAGGATGATATAGTTATCTTGGAAATAGCCATGTTTTAAACTGTCTTCTGAAGTGTATATATATGCTTCTTGATGCTTTGAATATTGGCTCTTAGCGAGTTCCAGAGCTTGTACTTAGGAAGCAGTGCCTCCCATGGATTTCTTATGGTAAGGTGGTATGATATGTGATGCAACTTTGTAGTGCAGTGTTCTGTTCCGTTTGTATTGCTTGAGTTTAACTTATAGGTATAGTGGTCCATTTCCTTGGGAGGCTCTGTGGACAATGCAGAGTGCCTTGAACATTGTCCTTCTAGCCATAGGTAGCCAGTTGAGATTTTGCAAGGCTGGACATCATGCCTTTTCTTGGATAAAGGTGGAAAAGAAGTCTTGCGGGAGCATTTTCGATGAGTTGTATCTTGCCAGTGATGACTTTAGGTGTGCCAAGGTATAGGCTGTTGGCATAGTCAAACTTGGAAATTGCAAGCTTGAGAATGGCTTGCGGTTTCTGTTGACATCCAAGGTATGGGAAGATGCGACTCAGTATTTTCATTGTGTAGAAGGCACTCTGTAACATTGTTAAAATGTGGTATCTAGTATGGGTCTGAATTCCATGGTTACCCCTAGGTTTCTGACTCTCCTTGATTTTTGTCAAATGGGCCTCGAGTTCCTTGGGCCATATGGTGGTAGGCTGGTATTTTTGTCTTGGTCTACAAGTCCGGATCTTTGTCTTTGGGGCATTAAGCTTTAGCTTGTACCTCATCCACCATGTGTTTAAGCTGTATAGGCAGCCATCAAGTCTTCTGGGCCATCCATTTTTTGAATGATTTGGGTGTCATCTGCATAGTTGTGACAAGTGAGGTCCAGTGACTTAATGAGTTTTGGGAAAGGGGTTAAGTGGATGTTGAATAACAGAGGGGATATGATGGACCACAGAGGGACCCCACAGTGTTGGGTTTGAGGAGCTGATATGAAAGGTGGTAAGTACACGACCCTTTGTCGCTTCTATATGAAACAATTCATTCTAGAGTATTCCCACATACTCCAAGATAATGGAGTCTTGTTGCAAGCAAAACAGCATAAGAGTCGGGCAGTGTAGATTAGATGAGGTTTATTATATGTGTTGAAAAGGAGTAACCGCGCACGATGTCCATTGTTTGGCTACTGCTCCAGGCTCCACGAGGCAACTGACTAGTCTGGAAGCCTCATCAAGAAATGCCACTAACAGCATTCCATGAAAGAACATCATTCTGCTGAACAAGATACATGACATGAATTAGAACAACAATGTACTGTACAAGGTACAGGACTTGAAATAAACCCATAACAAGATTCAGCCCATAACAACTCTGGGTAGTAGTGTGTAATGGTGGACAGTGTCAGATGCAGCTGATAAATCGAGAAGCAAACGGGCAGCTACTCTGTTCTGGTTCACTTTGAGTTTGAGGTCACCCCAAATTGATATAATGGCTAACCCTGTGCCCCTGCCTGGCCTGAAGCTGGTCTGTTGGTCTGGCATTGTCATTATCTTCTGTTAAATTTGAAAGTTGGATAAATAGAAATGGCCACCCACAAAAGAGTAAGCATGTTATTCACAAACTGCACTTCTAAAGTTATGACCGGCAAAAAGGAGCCAAAACAGTTGTAAACTTCAGCCCAGCTGTTGAGTAAGTCCAGCACCGCACATAGACACTCACAGGCACTACGCCATACTTCCATATACAGTAATGGAGGCAGGGATTTAAAATAACACCACATAGGATATAATATTAAATTTTATACACACATGCGTGTGTGTGTGTGTGTGTGTGTGTGTGTGTGTGTGTTCATATATATGAGGCGTTGGCCGAGGTGGAGATGAGAACTCGGCGCAGGGGAGTCTGGCGACTCTCTGGCCGGGGACCCCAGTTTTGCACCTTAAGCCTCCAGCCTCACTCAGCAGGCCATTGGAGATATGAGCTGGGCACTGTGGAAGCATAGCTTAAAGCGGTGAGGTCTGAAGCTTGTACTTGATTTGCTGAGAAGGCTTCTCCTGGCCTTGTAATCTGCAATTACTGTGTCGCCTTTCTGCAGTGAAGACTTTTAAGTAAGGCATCAGGATACATACCTACCTTTGATGTGGTGTCAGGGTGTTCGAAATGATCGGAGGATGCCTCGGACATTATTCATTTGATTTGAAGGGTTTTGATAAACATTATACCAAGTAGGTGCGGCCTTGTGGTCCGAGACTTTACAAAGACATATCAATTTGGTATTTCACTCAATGGAATGCAATAACAGTGGTTAATTGAGTGTTGATTATTATAATCTGTGCGTAATATATAGCCACTTCAAACAATTTGCCATTTATTTCGTTATAACTTACCCATTGGGGTTTGAGTATGAGGCATTGTGGGATTGGTAGTGTGTCCAATATTAATGACATGGAGCGCAGAACCAAATGTTTGAACATGTTTACACTCCCGTACAGTTTTTTTCGTATGCGAGTGAAACTCGCAGATATGACAGCAGGAGAGGAAAGAGGCACTGTTTTGAATGTTTCAAAATGAATACAATGATGCTGTGAATAGTCTTTGAAAGGAGGTGGCCCTGCGGCCTGATATTAAAAGGAGGCACGGAATGCATGAAATTGCTGTTTTGAGAGAGTTCTCTCTGTTTTTTAAGATATTTAAATTTCCCAGTACAGTTTTTGATTAATTAAGTTAGGGGCTACATACGCATTGTACCAATATAATATTGCCATTTCTATATACAGCATCACATTGTTTTGCATAGTATGTCACATATGTGTAACAGTTCCACATTATAATAAAACTTGTAATTACTGCAAGGGGTAATGCGTTTATGTTCATGATTCTGGGAGAATATATATTTGTTAAACAAAATGGCGTTTACCAGATTGATAAAGGTTGGGGACACAGCCGAAACGTGTCTCTCTAAATTGCCAGATGGCGAGAGGCCCAACACATTAAATAATTTTTGATTAGTCAGCCTTCGTGTGCATGCTCTCTTCCTTTGAAGGAGTTGGGGATGTATGTATATATATATATATATATATATATATATATGTATAGATGTATAGATGTATATAGATATAGATGTATATAGATATAGATGTATATATTATGCAAATAAGGAAGCAGGGAACTTTGGGTAGTTCCCAAGTTTAGGTGGAGAGCACCTCCTATGTAGAGCTCCCTTTCTAGCTAGGCATAGATGGCACTGTGCTAATCTTATGCCTAAAAACTTTGCTAGAAAAACAGACATTTGAGGTGAGGAAATTCAGAGTGTTGCTGGTGTTGTAGGGTGCTCTTAAAGGAGCTGCTCTTCACCTAAACTTGGGATCAAACCAGAGTTCCCTGCTTCCTTATTTGCATAATTTATGCAGCACTAAATATTAATTTAAATTAAACATGATAGGGTGGGATTATTTTAATTATTTTAAATAATTGTAAATTAAATTAATATATTTAATACATTTTATAAATGTAATTATTAAGTATTGTATTTGGTGAGTTCATATGCTGAAAGATTTTATTATTTTAGTTATAGGTTAATATTATTTCATGTAAATTTACATTTTCATTTTATGTTACATTTTTAAAAAAACCATAATAATTATTAAAATGTAATATACTTCATTATACTTTACTATATGGAGACCATTGCCCTGGTGGTGGAGACCTGTGCATACATGTGTAAAGTTACTAGTAGAAATTTTACTCGTGTAAATTCTGTTGTAGCAGGCTACACCCCTATTTCTAATGAATTGGAGACATCAATCAATCAATCACAGAATTTGTAGAGCGCACTACTTACCCACGAGGGTCTCAAGGCGCTGGGGAGAAAAAAGGGGGGGGTGCTGCTACTGGTCGAACAACCAGGTCTTGAGTAGCCTCCTGAAGGTCAGCAGGTCTTGGGTCTGTCGTAGGCTTAGTGGAAGGGTGTTCCAGGTCTTGGCGGCGAGGTGGGAGAAGGATCTGCCGCCGGTGGTAGTTCTTCGAATGCGAGGGACGATGGCGAGGGAGAGGTCGGCGGAGCGGAGCTGGCGGTTGGGGACGTAGAAGAGGAGTCGTCTGTTGAGGTAGGCTGGGCCAGTCTTGTGGAGTGCCTTGTGTGCGTGGATGAGGAGTTTGAAGGAGATTCCCCTGTCGACGGGGAGCCAGTGCAGGTTCCTCAGGTGGGGGGTGATGTGGCTGTGGCGTGGTACATCGAGGATCAGGCGTGCGGAGGCGTTTTGTATGCGTTGCAGTCGCTTGATGAGCTTGGCCGGGTGAGAGGGCGTTCCCATAGTCAAGTCTGCTACTGACGAGGGCCTGGGTGACTGTTCTTCTTGTATCTGTCGGGATCCACCTGTAGATCTTGCGAAGCATGCGGAGGGTGTTGAAGCAGGAGGAGGAGACTGCGTTGACTTGCTTGGCCATGGAGAGCGTTGAGTCGAGGATGACTCCCAGGTTGCGTGCGTGGTCGGTGGGTGTCGGGGCTGCTCCTAGTGTCGTTGGCCACCAGGAGTCGTCCCAGGCTGAGGGGTTGGAGCCGAGGATGAGGACCTCTGTCTTGTCCGTGTTCAGTTTTAGTCGGCTGATCTTCATCCAATCGGCGACGGCCTGCATTCCTTCATGGAGGTTGGATTTGGCGGCGAGGGGGTCCTTGGTGAGGGAGAGGATCAGTTGAGTGTAGTCGGCGTAGGAGATTATGTTGAGGTCGTGCTGTCTGGCGATGCGTGCGAGCGGGGCCATGTAGATGTTGAACAGTGTTGGGCTGAGGGATGATCCCTGGGGTACGCCGCAGATGATCTCGGAGGCTTCGGATCGGAATGGTGGGAGGCGGACTCTCTGGGTTCTGCCGGCGAGGAAGGAGGTGGCCCATTCCAGGGCCTTGTCTCGGATCCCTGCGTCGTGGAGGCGTGCGCGTAGAGTGCGGTGGCAGACAGTGTCGAAGGCGGCGGAGAGGTCCAGCAGGATGAGGGCTGCGTTCTCTCCGTTGTCCAGCAGGATCCTGATGTCGGTGGCGGCGATGAGGGCAGTCTCAGTGCTGTGGTTGCTGCGGAACCCCGATTGGGATGGGTCCAGGATGCTGTTTTCTTCGAGGTATCGGGTTAGCTGTTTGTTGACGATCTTCTCGATGACCTTGGCTGAGAACGGAAGCAGGGAGATGGGCCGGAAGTTCTTGAGGTCTCTCGGGTCCGCCTTGGGTTTTTTGAGTAGGGCGTTGATCTCTGCGTGTTTCTAGCTCTCTGGGAAGGTCGCGGTCTCGAAGGAGAGATTGATGACGTTGCACAGGTGGGGTGCGATGGAGCTGCTGGCTTTGTTGAAGATGTGGTGCGGGAAAGGGTCTGACGGGGAGCCGGAGTGTATTGTGCTCATGGTCTTGATGGTGTCATCGATGTTCACGCTGGCCCAGGCTGGCAGGGGGTCGTGGTCGATGGTGTGCGGCGGGTCTGGTGCATCGATCTTAGTTGGGGCTGTCTGGGTGTTGAAGCTGTCGTGGATGTCGGCGATCTTGCGGTGGAAGAAGGTGGCGAGGGAATCGCACAGGGCTTGCGACGGCGGGATGTCGTTGGTGTCGGAGCTGGGGTTGGAGAGTTCCTTCACGATGTTGAAGAGCTCCTTGCTGTTGTGTGCGTTGTTGTCGAGGCGGTCTTTGAAGGAGATTCTCTTGGCGGACTTGATGAGGTGGTGGTGGTGGTTACGGATGGCGTCTTTGTGGGCTGCGTGGCTGTCCGGTGTCTTATCACTGTGCCATTTCTTCTCTAGTTTCCGGCAGGTACGCTTGGAAGCTAGGAGTTCCGAGGTGAACCAGCTGGCTCTTTTGGTGGTGTCACTGTAGGTGAGTTTTTTCAGCGGGGCGAGGGTGTTGGCACAGTCGTCCATCCATCGTCTGAGGTTGCAGGCAGCGTCGTCGGTGTTGGATGGGTCGGAGGGAGGGCTGAGAGCGAGGTTTGCCCGTAGTTGGTCTTCGGTGACTTTGCTCCAGCAGCGGCGTGGGATCTGTTGGGTGCGGTGGTGTGTGATGGGTTTCTGGAAGGTGAAATGGATGCAGCGGTGGTCGGTCCAGAGGAGTTCCGTGGTGTGGCTGAAGGAGACGTGGGAGCTTGAGGAGAAGATGGGGTCAAGCGTGTGGCCGGCGGAATGGGTCGGTGTTCTGACGAGCTGGCTCAGACCGAGGTTGTCGATCAGGGTGGTGGAGTTGCTGTCGTTGTTGTTCTCCAGGTGAAAGTTCAGGTCTCCGAGGAGGATGTAGTCGGTAGAGGTCAGGGCGTGCGTGCTGATGAAGTCGGCGATGGAGTCGCTGAACTGGGGTCTGTAGACAAGGGTGCCTCTAAGGGTGGTGTTGGGGTCCGTGTGGATCTGGAAGTGCATGTGTTCGGCGGTGCTGAGTGTCGTCGGTGCTGGTCGAGACCCTGATGGTGTTCTTGTGGACGATGGCGATTCCTCCTCCTACTGCTTTGATGCGGTCTCTACGGGTGATCTTATAGTCGTCTGGGATGGCTATGGCGATGTCGGGGGCGGAGGAGTCGTTCATCCAGGTCTCTGTCAGGAAGGCGACGTCTGGTGATGATGTGTCGAGCAGGTCCCAGAGCTCGACGGCGTGTTTGCGTGCGGAGCGGGTGTTCAGTAGGATGCATCGGAGGTGGTTGAGGTCCTTCTTGGCGGGCGCTTTGGTGGCTCTGAGGCTGGTGTAGCTGCAGTTCCGGCAGGTGAAGGGACCATGGGTGCGTTTCGGGGCGGCCTTGAATCTAAGTCTGCACCTAGTAGTAACTTTAAATAGGAAATAGTGAATAGCAAAAAAGTGAAAAGTGACTACTAGGTGCAATTGTACATTTACACGTGAGTAAATCTACATGTGTAAATTTACCTTTGTAAATAGGCTCCACTGATTCTGGAAATCTCCCTTGCAAACTCAAGTCAGACTATATATGGACGGTGCACATTGTGCTGAAAGGAACACCAGAATCTCCACACATGGGACAATGTTTTACAACTCCGATCACCTATCCCAGGCCTTGGCCCTTTGCAGTCAGGTTTAGGAATGTCTGGGAATATGTATCTCAGCTCCTGTCACTCACACACAGGATTTTCTTTTACGCAGAGGCCTCGCCTACCTCTGCAGGTTCATATCTTGATTAAGAGTCTGCAGGGGACTAGGATGTTTAGAAAGTGGTTTGCTACTATTTGTAAATAGTAGTTGCAGTACACAGACTATAGGTTGTCGCACCTTAGCATCACCCAGCAGAGGCGCATTGGGACCTCAAGTGTATCTTAACCAACTCTTGTGGCACTGGATACACACGTGTGCTGTGGGCGGCAGGGTCATGAGTTCATGAACAGTACGCCCACTGTGTAACAAATGATGAGGTTAACGTGGTAATGTGTACGGATATGTACAAAAGGATGATGGAGATGCCTTGAGACTGGGTAAGGGTATAAAACGAATGATGAAGATAGCTTGGCACTGTATAAAGCCATATAATGAACGGTGATTGGAATATCATGGGACTTTGTAAGGGTATACAATGAATGATGAGCGTTATTGAACTGCAATCCGTCCTGCCGCCATTAAGTGCATTTGTTCAGCACACCCTACGCATGGGATCTCTGTAAGATTCAAAAGAAAGGAACATTAAATATATAGACCAGCAGAAAAATATTATTAAGTCTATATTTACACAATCTATCAAGACAAATGGCACAGTGAAAACAGATGGGCTGCTATAACTTATTTCCCAGAGTGCCCATGGCCAGGGCGCAGGCTAAAATGTACCGGAAGTGAAGTCCCGTCGTGTGGTTGCAGTTCCAGTGGAAGAACGAACCAGGGTTTGTATATAAAGACTTCCTCCAGCCAATGTGCATCCTGCTGTTTCCCTTCGGGGCATAGTGGTCTTGAGGGGGATGCACATGCCTGCTGATACCATAGAAAGAGGACAGGAGCAAGGCTGGCCACCTCACTCGCTGTCATCAATGACACTACCTTCCCAGTCCTGGCCTTTAACCTACAAATCATTGCTGTTACGGTGTGCAATCTATAGCCCACTGCCAAGAGCTATACTGGTTGTTAATGGCCCTGAGCCTGACACAGGCCCGAGCTGTAGGCAAATGCCTATTACCAGGGATTGGGTCTTTAACAATTGGTATAGCCGGAAGCAGATGGACTTTAAGGCTATTACAACATTCTGCCCACTTAGGGTAGAATGTTCTAAATGAAAAAGGGAGAAGCAAGGACAAACATTGGAATGTTGTAGCAGAAAGCTTATACCAGCCATTATAAGCCCGGAGCTACCTCATTGTCCTTAATGGTGCACTCAACGTTCCAATGTTCTAATTCTAATTAATTAAAGGGAATGCGTCAGTGTCGCATAAAAAGGACTGCAAATAGTGTCTGTGATGACGTGGAATAAGCTGATCACGCTAGCAGGTGGTCGCGCAGCATATAGATGTCACTGCACGTGGGGCTCGAGATGAGAGATGATATAGGCTTTAAGCGGAACAGCATTACTTGTATTCTCAGCTTCCCCACATCGGCAAATTGTGTGCTCCTTGGTAAATCGATTGATCTCGATGTGCTACGTTTCATTCTTGTCCAAAAACCGTAGGTCATATGTTGAAACAGACAAAAACCTAGTCATTAATAATCGGTAACTTAAAGATTGGCCTCTTTACATGCAACATTTTATTGACTCTGCGCCTCTAATTAAGGGTGTGCACCCTAAATACATGAAACAGTTTAGAGCTTCTCGAAATGACGATCAAGCTGTGAACATCTAAGAAGGTCACGTGTTCACAATTGCACTAGAAATCTTGTGTCTCAGCAGTTATTATGTGCTATAATATTGGACAGCAGGAATACGTGCAGGCCATACCAAGAAAGAGGCTGCCATGTTCTGCTTGGTGGTGTCCAGAACATCATCCTGCCATGTCCTGGCTCGGGGATGCGGTTCAGGGCTCGTGCGACAAAACTCGCATGGCGTGGAGCCCCTAGACTTATGATTCGGCCTTCGAGCCGCTTTACTCTCGTGTTGCCAGGTCAGACCCCCAAACCCGTGGAAATCACGCCCTTGCTCCCCTTGTTAATAAGTGAACAGTGGGCTGGGGCGCAGACCGCACTGACAGGATGTGGCTGTCTGGGGGGAAGAGCAGGGCGGCTGGTGGTGTTGTGCTTCCTGTGGTGAGCACCGACCCCAGGGGGCCTCCTGCACAGAAGCCTTTGTTATGTCTGCATCCTGGCTGGCTGCAGTTTCCATAGCTGTATCCTCTTAAAGGGGCAGCGCGCGGTTAATGAGACCACACCAGACTCGGGAGTAACACAACACAGCACTGCTTTATTGGCTACACTCACGGGTTTACAAGTGTGGCCAGCACCGGTATTGTTGCATTTTTAAGTAGCGTGTTTGTTATAGTGTTGTGCTGCCTCCTCTATCTCCCCTGAATTTCCACAGAATTATGTAAATCTTGTACTCGCTCTTCGGATTTCTGAAGGTAGCTTTTCTTGGGATGAGTTTTTCATTTGTGAGTCTGACTGTTGGCAGATCCGGCCTGTCTGTGCTCTCCTGGCCAGGCTGTCTTGTCCTCTTTCCTTCTCCGCTCTGTGATTGTAGATCCTGTTCTTGGTCACCAGTTGCCTGTTTGGTGTTTTTGAGGTGGATAAAGATTCTGCTGGAATGTAGGCCGCTCTCACATATGTTCACAGAAAATTAGGTAAGTATATGGAACTTCCAACAGGGATTGGCGGATTGCTTCTAAGAAAAGGGAGGCAGATATTTGACTTGCGACCCGCTATGCACAATGTTATCAATGATGTCTTTTCAGATCTCAGTATGGATGTTATCAATGATGTCATAGTGCATGTCAAGAGTGGTGCAGTATGAGAAGGTACAAGCAGTGCATGGCAAGGGTGCAAATTATAGGTACTTTAGGGCACGAGTTATAGTTACTTGAGATAACTTTAACTGGTGAATTGCAGTGGTTTTTAAACTTTAAACTATTAGTTTTCAGATAACTATAATGTCACTTTGATGTTTTTTCAGTGAATTTCGGCATTTTTGATGTGATTAACAATATAAAGTGGTGCAATTTTAAGGAAGCCTACTGGCTTTGTCTAAGGGTGAGAACACCAAAATACTAAAAGAAGAACTATTTGCTTTATCATGAGGTGAAACATCAACATATATAAGGCAGACCTGTTGACATTTTCAAAAAAGTCACAAATAAATATAATTAAATGTATATTTTATAAATACACAAATTTCATTGTTTAATAATTGTAATTTTTCCTAAAATTTTATCAATAGAATGATAAAATATATATATATTCTGTGACCCAGTAGACAGCATTTTTAAAAAATGTTTCTAGGGTGAGCTGCGGTGCTCCCTACGCCCCCCTCCCACACAACATTTATAAAAAATGCTTGGTGGTGCTCCTGCCCCTTCTAGAAGCACCACCAGCACTAACAAATATTAATTAAAAGCCCTCGCAGGGTATTATGGGGTGCTCCTTTGGAGGAGCAGTGAATAGTAAATGAGCAGCTCCCGCCGCTCATTTATTATTCTTTCTCCTTATTTATTTATTTCATTTTTGTCGGTGTCCCAATCTCACCAGGGACATGTACGACTTGTGGTTTTTTTTTTGTTTGGGGCCACTGGGAGAGCCTCGCTGCCCTGCCAGCTCCCCAGCCAGTACCAATCCTGGGTGCAGCAGGCGCTGGCTTTGCTCCCTGTGGGCAGAAAGAAACATTTGTACTTCCACTCTGGGGGAGCATTTCTGCTGCTCACGCTGGGTGGGGGCACTGAAGTCTATCCTGCTCACACTCTCGCAGGTAGGGAACAGTGTCCCGTGGGATGGGGTCCTGGGTAGACCAGCACTAAGCTGGCCCCAGAGGGATAGGGTCCCCGGGGCCATACCATGGCTCAGGGAAGGGGTCCCCACACCCCGTCCCTGTTATGTAGGGTGCCCAGGCGTCCCGGATTTGCCCGGACGGTCCCGGTTTTTCACCAGCTGTCCCAGCAGATTCCAGGGAATGTAGCTCCTGTCCCTTTTTTTAGAGAGGGGCGACTGAAAACGGCAGGAGGTGCTTTTTAATGTTTTACAAAGCAGGGAAAGATATCAGTTGTTTCAAGAAAACAATTTAATTATCAGGCAAGCTACTGGGTTTTAAAAAATTGCTTTTTATGTATGTTCTAACTGCCTGCTCTGTAATTCTTTGCTGAGGAGCGCTGTCATTCTGTCCGCTCGCTTGAAGTAAAATTGTAGTCCTTCTATTTCCTTGAAATGTCCCGGTTTTTGGCTTTAAAATTCTGGTCACCCTACTGTTATGTTATGGTATGTTAACTGGGATTTGTACAGCGCATAATCACCAGCAGGTCTCTTAGCGCTTTGAGAGAGTGGCCCAAACCCACCAGCAATCACAGATACAACACTTGGAGGGGTTTTAGGCTGTGCCCAGAGCCTCCCTAAACAGGAGAGTCTTGAGTTGCTTCCTGAAAGGGAGGAGTGCGGGTTCCTTGCGAAGATTCTCGGGCAGTCTATTCCAAAGTTGAGGAATTAGGACAGCGAAGGCTCTGCCGCCTTTAGATGCGGTCTTGAACCGTGGGTAGGCCAAAAGGCCTGCCTCGGACGATCGAAGTGTACGTCCCGGCACATAGTTCCCTAGGCGCTCCTTGATATAGGCTGGGGCCTGGCCATGAACGGCTTTATGAGCGATGCAGAGACCTTTGAACTTTGCTCTCTGCAACAGGGGGGTAGCATGGGCCCATCTGGGAAGCCTAAAAATCAGCCTCGCTGCATCATTCATGGTCACCTGTAACTTACTGATAAGTTTCTCGGGGAGACCAATATATAAGGCATTGCCATAATCCAGTCTGGACACGATCATAGCCGACACGACCATCTGTAGCGTGGCAGAAGAGAGGAGAGGGCAAGTCTACGCAGCTGTCTCAAGCCCGTGCAGGTTCCGACCACGGCAGACACTTGATTTGCCATGGAGAGATTGGTGTCAATCTTGATGCCCAAGCTTTTTACGACCGGAACTGGCGTTGGGGTGGTGCCAAGCTCTTGTGGCCAGAAGAGATCATTCCAGGGATTGTTTTTAGAGGGGATGACAAGAACCTCAGTTTTATCAGGGTTGATTTTTAGTGAATTAGCTGTCATCCAGTTCACAGTGTGTCTGAGTATGTTTTGCACACGGGCGTGGGCTTGAGGGCAGTTATCAATCTGGAGGATTAGTTGTGTGTCGTTCGCGTAGTTAAAGACTTGGCAGTCCATGCAGACCAGAGCGGCCACTAGTGGCTGGAAGTAGATGTTGAAAAGGAGAGTGGACAGTGCTGAGCCCTGGGGGACGCCACAGGTGAGTGCGCCAATGCTCGACACCTGCTCGCCCAGTTGGACCCTTTGGGACCGCCCTGACAAGAAGGACCCAAGCCATTGGTGTGCCAACCCTAAATCCCTAAATTAAAATACTAGGGCCCCAGGGAATGGAGTCTCCGGGGCTGTCCTCTCGCTTTGGGATGGAGGCTGCACACCAGTTTCATCATTAAAAATAATTTGGCCCGGTGAGTAGGGTCTTCGGGGCCTTAAAATTGCTGGGGCGGGCTGCGATCCCCCGCCCATAAAAAACAATATCAGCCCTGTGGCTGAGGTCCCTGGGGCGTTGGAAAGACTTGGGCAGGGAGAGGCCTGCATGTCCCCCTCCCCTTAATTTGTCACACCCCGGGTTTGGGAGGCTTGCATTTAAAATAGGGTGGAAGCCTGCCCTTTAAAAAAAATAATAATAATAATAAAAAAATTTTTTAAATGTTATTTTTTTTTCCAAGGTCAGTCAAACAGTACAATTTAACACAGTACATATCCATACAATAATGATGATAAAGCTTACAGTGAGTTTGTACATTAGCATGTTACGACATACCGCCTTGAGTATTACCAAAGGTACATTCTTAGTCCCTCATACACTTAACAAGAAAAAATATTTCAGTGCAGTCACAGGAGGGCAGTGTGCAATGGCATTAGGTCCGGTAGCCGGTAGGTGTATATACATGTAGGTATTACCCATTACCCGCCAGTGGGAGTAGGTGAGTCACACCCTCCTCGCCGCATATCTTGCCCGTAAGCCGGGCATCGTCTACAGTCAGCCCTCTGTTTGCGTGGATAGGAGGTATTGCACTAGTGGGTCCCAGAATTCTCGTGGTCTAGAGTATTGGGGTAAGTCTTCAGCATAAGTATCTAGCTGGGTTTTACAATATGACATGTCCTTGATCCAATCCGCGTGTTTCGGGGTCAGTTTACTGCCCCACCTTAATGCTATTCTTCTTTTAGCCAGTAATAATGCTACCGCCAACAGCTTACGCCTACGTGCCAGTTTAATCTTGTAGATGCCTAGAAGGCATACTATGGGTGCATTCGGGATACGCTCGCCTAGCATATGCGTGACAGTGTCAGTAACACCCTGCCAGTAAGATTGGAGTTTGGTACACGCCCAGGCCATGTGTAGGAAGTCTGCGCCGGGGGCCTGACATCTGTGACATTGGTCAACAACCCGAAGCCTGTATGCATGTAGTTGCTTGGGTGTATAGTATACTTGGTGTATGAACTTAAAATGTATGATTTTCAGGTTACAATTAGACGTGAGTAGTTGTAGTTGTGTACACCCAAAATCCCAGTCTTCTTGTGGAATGGCTATGCCCAATGTTGCCTCCCATCTTGCTAGGGGTTTATTCGCCGCGCGAATCTGTTCATGTTGTGACGCAGTATATAGTTTAGTGACTAGGCGTTGTCGTGTAGCAGAAGTCAAAAGTATCTGTAGCGCATTGAGCGCAGGTGGTTCACTCGGGAAGGAGGGGTATAAAGCTCTGATCGCCATGCGTAACCGCAGATATGCAAACATTTTTAGAGGGGTTTGAAAGGCACTAAGAGCTGCAGCGCCCTGTGGTATGTATTCTGTATCAGGGAAGAGATCACCCATGGTGCGGAGTCCCATCTCTTCTAGTTCTATTGTCATTTTTGGTTCTTGTGTCACTGTGAGCTGTGGATGGTGCCGAAGGGGAAGTGTTGGGGCATATATCGGGAGTTTTTGTGCTCGCTTCGCCAGTGTGTGCCAGGCCCTCGAAGTGCAGAGCGCTGGATGTATCTCCTAGTTAGGGGTGTACTGACGGGGGGAGGATATAAGTGAGAGAAGTGGGGTGGGGTGCATGCTCTCGTGCTCCACCGCAATAATAATAATAATTACAGCGGATCTGCAGTACTGTTTAAAAGCACACAAAAAATGTTTGACCAGTGGGCGGGTGTATCCCTGAGGAATGTGAAATATACATATGTTTTAATCCTTAATTTCTTAAAATCTACTGAACAGATTTACACCAGATCACAAAAAGCACGCTTTCTGGATCAAGATCTAGCTTTCTGCCAAATTTGCTGTAGTTCCATACAGCTGTTTTTGTGGTATTGTTCAATTATCCTATGGAAAACTGCATGGGGAAAATATGCTTTAGGATCCCCCTTCTTGGTGGATCGCCTTGAACTTTCCAGGAAAGCACTGAGGTGGATGAGACTTTTTTTGTAAAGTTTTGCGAAGATTCGGAAAACTGCAACAAAGTTATAAGCAAACCAAAAAATCACTTTCCTATTGAAACATTGTCCTAACTACAACTACCCGGTGGTGACAGCCACTGTTTTATATATATATATATATATATATATATATATATTATATATTTTTTTTTCTTCAATAACAAGTACTATCTCCAAACCCAGGGGAAAGCAATGGGGACATCTTTTGCCCCAACCTATACTAACTTACTTATGGGGCTCTGGGAAGCGGAGGTAGTATGGAGTGAATCAAACAAGGAGAAGATAGAGCAGATGATATTGTGGGTCCGATTCATTGATGACCTCTTCCTAATATGGGAAGGGAAAAGATTGGATCTGGAAACCTTTTCGAGATCATTGAACCAGAATGCACTTAATCTTCAATTCACTTTTGATATACAAGATCAGGAGATTAATTATCTGGACACCACAGTATATGTCGAAAACAACAAGATCTGCAGTAAAATGTGCAGGAAGCCCCCAGTACCAACAGTATATTGCATGCCAATAGTGGACACCCCTTACCCTTGAAATGGAGTGTCCCATATGGGGAATTTTTAAGAGTCAAACGATGATGTTCAGAGGAGGATGACTTCAAACATCAAACAAAAGACATGTATACAAGATTCTTGAGTAGAGGTTACCCAGAAATAGTTTTGAAAGATGCTCTGAGTAGAGCTAGTGCGAAGAAACGAAAAACACTATTGACACCCAATATAGAATTGAATCAGACTAAAGGAAAGACTGAACAAGATGTGAGGTTTATAATCAACTATAACACATCAAGTGCTAAAGTAAGGAATATACTTAGGAACAACTGGAAGATCCTGCTCATGGACGAAGATCTAAAGAAGGTCCAGCCTGAAAAACCTAATTTCACGTACAGTAAAGCACCCTCATTGGAGGATCTTCTGACTAGTTCCTACATGAGACCAGTGGACTCTCAGACTAACATATCAACATGGCTCCCAGCCACCACCCTAGGTTTTTTTAAATGTACAAAATGTAAGGCCTGCAGACATGGCACAAACAAGAGCTAATACAAAACCATCTATGGCTCAACCAATAAGATACAGGAGAAGATCACTTGTGAAATAGAATCTGTTGTCTATGTCTTGGAGTGTCAATGCGGAATTTGATACGTGGGCAGTACCATCAACAAGCTCAAACTGCGCATATTGCACCACTTAAGGGCCATTACTAATAAAGATTATCAATATGCCATGGCGAAGCATATATGGGAAAAACATGATGGCAAAACAGAAAATATGACATACTATGGCATTAAGCACGTACAGAAAAAAACATGAGGAGGCAACACGGAATTAGAACATCGACGTGAAGAATCTAAAAAAATCCTCCTGCTGGGCACAGAGACTCCCAATGGGTTAAATACCGATGCTGAACTGTACATTTGCATTTAAATCTACACCTGAGACCTTTTGGAATCTCTAAATGACTTTATAAGGAGCAGTAATATCCTTTGATCTCCATATATAGCTAACATCTAACATCATCTGGGGACATGGACACCTATACAAAGAACTATATATAGATATATCTATGAGCTATTAAGAGAGATTTTTGTATGGGTTATAATCCATGAGTTTAAGATAGCCCTTGGTGTGTGATCCTTGTGATTTTAATATTGTATATGTCTCAAAATTTCTGACAAATCAATTTTCGAAAGACAATGATTTCTGTAGGGGAATGGACGTGACCAACATATAACTGTGATATAATGGATTATATTGAAAGATATATTACTATGGGATGCTGTGACAACCTGAACTCTTCTGCATATCCCACAGTAACTATTGACCTATAACAATTTGGAATATTTTAAACTATCAGGGTTACGTCTTTTATGATACTTTGAGCATTTTGACATTTTACCATATTTGTCCTCCCTTTTTGGTTTTGTTTAGGTTGTCTATTTAGTACTTTACAATTTGGTAATGTCCGTACCTTTTAACAGGTTATTTATTATTGCTGTTACTTTTTACCTCTTGTGATCTATCAGTGAAAAGTAAAAAAAATTTTTTTTATATATATATATAACACTTTTTATTGTACAAAGTGGACTAGGTTCTCTGTAAAATAGATGAATTGATTAAACCTGGATAACACTACATTGTTTACAGCACTTGGCACTTTATGACAACTATTACATTTCATGAACTTAAGATCACACCATCAGTGGTTGAACAGGAATATCATTTCTTAAATAACTTATACCCTCCTCTTCTAAATGGAGATAATAGAGACTAGTTTTAATGTTAAACATAGTCCTGCCAATAGCACTTTAATATCAAAGTACTGTTCATGGACCTGAGATGGTTTCAAACTACAGCAACAAAAATAGGTAAATGGATATTGCCTACTGACATCCATTTGACAATCTCCCACAGACTGATAGTTTGGAGTTTAGGAGGAGTTTCCTAAACTATCCCCCCTCTCTTTCTTATCTCTCATTATATAGCTTTCTCGTATACTTTGCATATCACTATTTACTAGATTATGTTGTTCTTGAACAGAATTACAACACTTTAGCATACTTTCTCGTCCCTTTCCTCTGTCTTTTTGTCAGAACAGAGCATAGAAAATATACCTCATGAACATTTAGTAAAACTAAACTAAACCGTCTATATTCCTATTTTATGACAATATGTCATGACAGTAACGCTATTAATAGGGTTAGCCTGGGTAATAGTCAATTAGTATATCTCTCTGCTTCCCTATCATCATATATCCCCCATTTTCTTCAAAATCAAATGCATTAAACAAATTCATCTAATTTTTCTAATTCTCTTAATATATTTTTTTGTAAAATTAAAATGAATATAATAACCCTATTTTTAGTGAACCCGCACCTTCTACTTTTTGAAACACCTCACCAATTCCCATCAGAGGCATTCTTTAATTATTATTGACCCACATAGTGACATGATTAAATAAGATTAAAAATATACGGGTACTTTACCGTAATTAGAAAACAAAATGAAAAAGATATAACAAAAACAAAATCCATTTGTGGGTAAAATAGACAACTTATTGCCTCTTATTTACTTTATTGATTGTACAGTGTGAAAAATGTTTAAAAAATGAGTATGTGTCCCTTTAAAATTGTGGAGGTCATTTTGGAGGGAATTTCCCTTTAAATGGCTTGTCTATACACACATGCTCTATGACCCTGTTGAAGTCTCGGGACGAAACGCGTAGGTCTCCTCTTTGCCCAGTGGCTAAAATTTAAATAAAAAAAAAAAAGACTTACTGATAACCTGCGGTGACCTGGCTGTGCTGTTTTCTTCTATGCCCTTGGATCGGGGGGGGGGGGCGGGGGGCATTGGTGAAGAGTTACACACACACACACACACACACACACACACACACACACACACACACACACACACACACACACACACACACACACACACACACACACACACACACACACACACACACACACACACACACACACACACACACACACACACACACACACACACACACACACACACACACACACACACACACACACACACACACTCTCTCTCTCTCTTTTTCTCTTTCTCTCTCTCTTTCTCTTTCTCTCTCTCTTTCTCTTTCTCTCTCTCTTTTTCTCTTTCTCTCTTTCTCTCTTTCTCTCTTTCTCTCTTTCTCTTTCTCTTTCTCTTTCTCTTTCTTTCTCTTTCTCTCTCTCTCTCTCTCTCTCTCTCTCTCTCTCTTTCTCTTTCTCTCTCTCTCTCTCTCTCTTTCTCTTTCTCTCTCTTTCTCTCTCTTCCTTTTTTGCGCAATTTATGCTGCACTCTAAACCTGAAAGAGTGCAGCATAAATTGCGCAAAAAAAGGAAGCAAGGAATTCTGGGTAGTTCCCAAGTTTAGTTAGAGAGCAGCTCCTATATAGTGCGCCCTACAACACCAGCGACACTGAATTTGCTCACCTCAAATGTCTGTTTTTCTAGCAAAGTTTTTAGGCATAGGATTAGCACAGTGGCTGCCAAGACCTGGAACGGTCTCCCCCTCCGAACCGCTCTCACCCTGCAGGATTTCAGAAACGGCTTGAAGACCTGGCATATATATATATATCTCCTTACCGCTCATTAGACAGTGGCACCCAAGAGAGCCATGCTATGCAAATCATTCCCATGCATATTAATGATATAAAAATGCATCATGTGGATAGTCTAGAAGTCTGTCATACTTCTGGCCTTCGTAGACATTAGTTGGAAACCCAGCCGTAAACTATCTCCTCTCTTGGGGTCTGTGACGTGCTTCTAACCTCTGGGGACTCGGCTA
Organism: Calotriton arnoldi; assembly: GCA_963921515.1. Classification (NCBI taxonomy): domain Eukaryota; kingdom Metazoa; phylum Chordata; class Amphibia; order Caudata; family Salamandridae; genus Calotriton; species Calotriton arnoldi. The sequence continues at coordinate 2,088,673 of CAWUFW010002396.1, read as the reverse complement.
GGGTCAACAACTTGTTGCACACCTGCCACAAATAATCGCGAGAACAGAGACATAGCGACGTTCTAAACTGCTGATCCATTCTGCCCCACACACATGATGCCCACGTGAGCGTAGGGAACCTTGGCTGATGTTTGAGCTATGTAATATAGCAATAATCAGGGATTCGTGGGCCCCTCTGGGTAGGGTGACCAGATTCCCAAAACGAAAAACCAGGACAGGTCAGAAACATAGAAGTAGGACTACAGTTTACACTGGTGGCTGGCCGGATCTTGGTGCAGGCAGTGGCCTCTGACTCCAGTGAGCAGGGTCATGCTGGCGGTTTTGACAAGCTATTGCACCAATGGCTGGCATAATGACATTCTTGCTGCGTTGTAGAAAGAGAAGGGAAATCTCAAGAGAAAATGTCTCTCTTTAAAGGATTTTCCTTTCCACAACAACCTCATCTGAAGTGAGGTCACGCCGTAACATCTCCAGTAGTGAGAAGTGAGCATGCGCACATCTTTTTAACACCAGTGTGTACTCGGCCACTACTCAAAAACCGGAACATTTCTGTGCTCATCCCAGCCACTATCCAAAAACCGGGACATTTATTCAGTTTGCAGGAAAGTGTTGGGACACCGGGACACTTAACGAAAAACTGGGACCGTCCGGGGAAAACCGGGACGTCTTGTCACCCTACCTCTGGGCCCCAGGGCCACTGCACCTGCTCCACCAATGAAAGCTACGCCCCTGGCTGGCATGAGGAAGTTATGAATCCGTGACCTCCAGTCTACAATCTTGCAGCCGACTCTCAACCAGCCGAGCTATCCAGCTATCCTTCGAGGTTGTAAATTCGCACAGATGGCAGACAGTGTAAGTTTGGGAGATGCATGTTGCAGACTCCGCAGATGTGAAGGGTCGGTACTTAGGTGATGTATGCCTCTCAATATGCATCGCTTATTACCTGCATTTGTATCCATTTCCGGGAGGTTTGTAGCCATTATATCTTACTCAGTGCACTTGGATGTCATTCTGGAAGGTTTACGGCGTTTTTAGTGTTTCGGTTTCACACAAAGGTTTATTTTAGCCCAGCCCAGGGACTTGGCAGTATCAGAGCATTGTGCTTTCCCCTTCCACATCATGAATGCTACCGCTAGTAACGTTTTGAGAAAACCGATTATCGGGAAATTGGGGAGATGTCAAAGAGTTGAGAGCCCTGGGCTGTGTGCACGTGCTTGTATGTGATTCTGGGGAGAACCCTACATGAGGAAACCGGTTCCAGAAAAACTTTCTTCATTAATCCGTTACCTCGATTTTTTTCTCTCCAAATGAGTGGCATTTTTTAATTGTTCTAGCGAACCTGGTGAATGTTTATCTAAACCTTTTTTTAATGTTTTATATAGCGCGAACTCGACCCGAAGGTATTGGAGCGCTTTACATGAGCACCAGTTACATTACGGAAGGGCACATTCATTTTTGGTAGGCACGGGAAGATTTTGTGATTTGCCCAAAATCACAGGATGTACAGCCCACGCCGAAACTCGAACCTCGTTCTCCAGCGTCAAAGTCGGCGGCTCATCCTTTCCGCTTTCGTACTTCCTTTCGGCAGGAGGCGACTTTTCCCTCCCGTCCCTTTTTCTTGCTCCTCCTTATATATCCTCGATTCATTGTTTTCCGCCCTCCAGCTCCTCTCTTTTTTCTCCCGTCCTTCTCTCTTCTACCCTTTTCTTAAGTTCCCATCGAATCTTTGTCCCTCACCTTTTTTATGTATTACTTTTATTTCTACTACTTGTAATACCCCTGCACACCAACCTTCCCTCTACTTATTCCTCCTTTCTTTGATTTCGTGTGTAGTTTCAAGTCCCCCGTTCATTTTTCCTCCACCTCATTTCTTGATTTATAGCGCCTTTATTCAAAGCGCTTCACACACATTAACCTAAATGCTGCAACACACAGTAATAAAAATGAAAATCTCGAGAGGTGTTACAGGATACTCTCACGCTGCTACTGTGAGCAAGAGTTCCTTTAAACTTTCCTAAAAGGAGTTAGGGTATGTCCCGAGCGAATAGCGTTAAGACGAGTGTTCCAGAAGCCTGGTGTAAAAATGCAAACGTGCAAATTCGAACAAGGAGTGAGGGAGACAGGAAGACCGAATTGCGAGCCAGAGTGAAGACAGCAAGAAGGTACACTTAAAGAGAGCCGGGAGCATAGATAAGATGGGGCAAGTGAGTGTAGAGTAGACATTGAAGACAATAGAGAGATGATGGAATCTACGCTGAATAGTGATGGAGGCCACTTAGACGGGCCAGGGTGGGAGAAGTGTGCGTAGGATAGACAAGAGGAGACTGATACAAGAATTTTTAATAGAATGAAGCGGAATACGAAGAAATTTCGGAAGACCAACGTAAACCGAAGAGCAATAGTTGATGCGAGAAAATTGCTAGGCATTGAAGGAGAAGAAGAAAATTAAGAACTAATGATTTTGAGGAAATTAGATGAAAGCTATAATTCTTAACCACAGATGAGTAGTTGTTAAAAAAGAAAAAAAATCTGACGAGTTGAAGAAGAATCCATGATTTGTACCTGAGGGAGACAATGGGATAGGAATCGAGGAAATGTGAATAGGAGGCGGGGTAGTTATGGTTGAAGTGGGAAAGAAGAGAATCTGTTTTCTTAGGGTTGAGTTACAAGAAATACAACAACATCCAGTTTTCAAGTGCAGGGAGACAGACTGATCTGATTAGGAAGAGAATCAGAAAAGGAAGCAAATGAGAAATAAATGTGAGACTCATCAGCACAGAATTGTGAGTTAAAGCCAATAGAAGCTAAAGGAACAGTACAGATGGAGAACAGAATTGAGTCTAACACTGAGCCTTGGGGCACACGGTAGAGCACAGGACAGGAGGAGGAGAAGAATTCAACACTTTTCCAAGAGACTGCGGAGGAGTGGTCAAAGATATAGGAATGAACCTTTGTAAGAAAAGTGCCAGAACTCAAGTTTGGAAAGCGTACATCAGCACAGTGTGATCCATAGTGTCGAAAGCTGCAGAAAGATCACGAAGGATAAGAATAGAAGACTTTTTATTGTGTTGAGCATATAGGATAATGTTTAAAACAGAAGGGAGTTCAGACTCAGTCAAATACCCAGGACGAAAGCCAGATTGAACATAAGAAAGAAGATCATTGATTTGAAGAAAAGAAGAGACAATACTTTCAAGTATTTTAGAAAGGAAGGGAATCTGGGAAATTGGCTAAAAGTTAGAGAAATCATTAGGTTCAAAACTAAGGGGGTCATTGTGATAGCTGGCGGATCGCCACCGCCCGTATGGCGGTGGCGATCCGCCAGCTATTTCCCACCGCCCGCAGTCCATTTCCCCCTGCCATATTACGATGGCGATGGATGGCGGCGGACGGAAAGACCGTCCGCCGGTCTCACAGGAGACCGGGCGGAAAAGGGCTCTAATATGGTGGCGGTGTCTGCAAGACACCGCCATCCATATTAGCATGCAGGCGGAGATGTGCCTTCCCATGGCGGCGTTGCCGCCATGGAAAGGCATTTGGTCTTTGCCTTTGGGGGCCCGTAGCGGGCCCCCAGAAAGTTGGGGGGTGCACATGGGGGGTACCTATGGTACCCCCCTGCATTGGCATGGACAAAGTGGCAGGCACCGCACGGTGCCTGTCACCTTGTGCATGCCAATGCACAACGTATATTCCCAGCATTGTGGCGGGTGGTGCTGTGAGCACCGCCCGCCACAATGCTGGGAATAGGGCTTGCCACGGTGGCGGTGGCATCCTAATTTCACGTGCGGGACCGCCGCACCCCTTGCGAACGGTCCCGCATTCCATTGCGGTGGCGGGCGGACTTTGTCCGCCCGCCATCGTAATGATGCCCTTAGTTTTTTAAGTAATGGAAGGACCATAGTTGCTTTGAAAGAGGAGGGGTAGAACCCTGAAGAGACAAAGATTGAAAAGGAGACCAGATAAACCTCATTACAATGTTGCCTCTCAGCTCAAAACATCCAAGGAATACTTCTTCCATTTAGTTACTTGGCTTCTCCATGTGCAGGTTGTTGTAGACCTAGAAAGCAGACTACTGAAAACAAATTCTTGGTTTTTGAACAGATTGCCCAGAACTCTGCTTTCCCCTTTCTCTGGAAAAAAAATAACACTTCAATAGTTACTGTCTTTATAGTAATTGTTAGACGTTTTCCTTGTGTTTTTTTCTCTCAGATTTTGGATTTGATTCCAGATGCATGTTTTTTCCCCCCACAAAATTTGCTAGAAATTTTGTGGAGACGTTTTTTCGTGTTTTTCAGGCTGTCATCCTGTTTGGTTTTCTCCAAAATGAGGTAGAACCATCTGCATGCATCTCTGCTATGAAATATTGGCCTAATTGATTATCTTTATTTTATTCTTCCTTCATAGTTTCCTGACTGTGCCTCTTCACCTATGTCCTCTGTCCTCCGCAGAACTTGATGCTGGGTCATTTGCTTCGATTCCCCCCTTATTGGCACCTGCCTTTGTGCTGCTGCCTGTCTCTCTCAAACTCTACCACCACTCTTGATCTCTTTATGGTAGGCCGAGTGCATTGGGACACAGCATGTTTACATGGGGTGATCAAGTGAGCAGGTCTTAGTTTGCAGGATGAATCAGCGACACCACTACTACAGCTGGAACTGTAGGTCATACGATGGAGCTCCACCATGGCCAACTCCTTCTTTATGCTTCCATAAGTTTACATACATTTGGTATTGGTAACATTTGTTAGTTGCTCTGCTTGGAAATGTAAATAATGCTGTATTTATAAATATGAATACATATTAATTCAATGGCCATAAGGCGTTACTTAGGATTAATCATAGACTGAAAGGAATTGTAGACAACAGGGTAGTCTGATCTTAGAATAGCAATGAGTTGCTGTATGAACAAGCTATTTTTCTGAGTTTGTTTGCAGGGACAGTCCTGTATTATAATATCTATCCTGGTAACATTATTTTCTTGTCTTGTCTTTTCTTTCTCTGTCTCTCTCTCTTGCTTTGAGTTTTATAAAGCGCTGTGTCACCTTTTGGATATTTCAGAGTGGTGCAGTTTGGCAAATTCTCATATTGTTGACTTGAAGTGGGAAGTTAGTGTCCCGACTGGTACAGGTGGGCATCAGCTGATATTCATCAATCATTTCCCCCTTTTGTTACGAGTTCAGATGAAGGCAGTAAGGAACAGTTCCATTTTGAAGCTGTTCCTGAAATGCGGGTGGTTAGGTTCTGCCCTGAGAGACTGATTCAGTGTGTGCCAGAGTTTGAGACCCTGTATTCCCAGTGATCTCTCTCCTTGTTTTCGCCTTTAAAACTATCGCAGAGTGATGAGATTTGCAGGCTCCTGCTTGGGGCATAGTGTGGGGCAAGTATTTGTCCCAATAGGCTTTTTGGACAGAGCAGAGCATTTTGAACTCCATCCTTGTGTCCACTGGATGCCAAAGTAGCCTCTCTAGTGAGGGTTGATATGTTCCCATTTTTGGAAGTTCAGATATGATCTGGCCACTTGATGTAGCCAATGCAGCCTGTCCGTTACCTTTTTGGTAGACGAAATTGCAGTACTGTCGTAATACATGTTTGCATTTCAAAGTAGGTTAACTAAAAACAGAGGGAGACGAGTTTTCATGTCTACTTATGTGAGACACCTTAGCAACACTCATGCAGAATCAATTTAAGTGGCAAGGATACTGTTTGCCCATGTAGCATTTAATTTCCCTGATTTATTACTTTCTGAGACCTTAGTTCCTCTTTTTGTCTTCTTTTGTGTTGATCAGTGCTGTGCATTAAAGTCATATCAGTGCCCCACGGTCACTAACAAATTGTCCTACATCGATATGTATAGGCTATCCTGGTTGTGGTTTTAGATATCTGGCCAGGAGCGAAGGGCATGGTGCCGATTTTACCTTTGGGCGTTTTACCCTCTAGGTGTGGGATCCATAGAGGCTGGTAGGCTGAAGTATTTTGGGGGAAAATGTTCAGATTTTTAGTTCCTGGGGAGCCTGAGGGACAGAGTTCAGTGCAGTGCCAGAGGTAGAGCTTCACAGATGCTTAAGGCTTTTCCTGAGAAGAATTGTTGAACAGTTTGCTATTTTGGGGCGATCAGAATTTGCAGGCACATCTCCTTTTGCTGCGCAGCTCCCTCTTCCAATTTTTGAGAGTTGTGATGTACTGTTTTGTAAGCGAGTCTGGTATTCGTGAAGACATGTGTGTTCCAAATTAGGATCCTTCAAAGCAGTGACATCTTAAGGATTTGGGGAGCCGTGAGTAAGGCAAATTTTGGGGCCCACTGTCTAGAACAATTTTGAATTGTATTACCTGTTTTGTCCTAAATTATGCCCACATGATGCTAAACAATGCGTAATCATATGCTAAACACTCAGTACAAGTGTCACACAAAACCAATTAAAATATGTCTTGCCCGGGGCACAAAAATCTTTAAGGTGACACTTTGTAGAGAGATGCAGTGTCCGAGGTAGAGGTGGGCAGAGAAGATGGAAAGACGTCAAGTTATCGAAAAAGGTGAAAAAAGGGAAAGTTAACTTTCCCAGGGGGCCACTTAGAAGTTGGGGGCCCTGGGCAATTTCCCACTTTGCCCATGCCTTAAAACGTTCTTGCTTGAGTGCTGATCTTCAACTATATTCACTACTGGTACCTGTTTGTATCATACAGGCCTGTCATTTCATACGGTGCAGATGTGTGACGCACAGTTTCTTTGCTCATCACATGGTGAACCGATGGAGAGTCATTGTCGCACAGCGAGCTGAAAACCCTTACACAGGATAGGTTTCCAGCTTAGTTGTGAACGCCTTGCACAGCTGGGCTCCAGTGGCGGCTGGCATGTATTGAGGGTGGTAGGGCGGGGGGACACAAAAAATAAATAAATACATTTACCTTCCTGCGAGATACGGCGTCCTACTCCTTCGGTCTTCTCTGAAGGCAGGCTGCAACGCGGACCCAGCCAACTCCCCTAACCAATCCTGGCGCTGCTCTCACCAGCATTATAGCAGCACCAGGATTGGCGGGAGCGGCCTCACTCAGCATTCTCAAGAGGACTGGAGGCCTGCGCTTTCTCTAACCTAGCTGTCTAAGAGAGCTAGGTTAAAGAAGTTTAAATGTACATGTCTAGCTGGCCGTCGCAAGACGGCCGGCCAAAGAGACATGCACATTTTAAAGCGCATAGCTCCCTGCTGCCATTTGGCAGCACTGAACCTCCCCCCTCAAACGGAGGAGCCTCCCCTGCTGGGCTTCAATTAAAACCCCCTCAGGCAGTGCTTAATTTGTACAAAAAAAATATCACGTGCCAGGCCTCTCGTCAGGAGGCTACTGCAGCTTGTACCACAGCTTGCCCCAGTCAGCGCTGCCAGTAATGGTAACGACACAACAACTAACCATCACACTATTACAAGTGTGACAATTCGGACTATTTCAGGCCCCGCAAAGCTATAAGAATGGCTTGGGTGGCATGTAATAGTCATTTTTGATGTATACTGAATTAATAATTAACTGTTGTTGTGATCATCCCTAAATTGACCAGGCAGCGCCACCTTGTGGCAGACTGTCACAAGTACTGGTGTTGACAATTAAGTACCACCGGCTCAAATTAAGCACTGCCATCAGGACATGGGAGTTGGCTCCTGATGATTTTGTTCTTGCTGTGGCAGAGGGTAGATGAGACCGGGCAGTGCGGAGGGTAAATGTGATCGGGCAGTGCAGATGGCCGAAATCCCTACTCACCACCAGTTGCCCCCTTTCTAAAGCCCCCACCCCACTCACGGTCACACTGTCAAAATTATTCTAAGGTTGGCAGGTCTTACCATATCACCCTTGCATTCCATGGTAATCCTCATTCGACTGGTAATGAAACCTACCAGATCCACACGTGTTATTCCCCAAAATCCTATCAGTCTCCAGAACACCTAAAAGGAAGTATCCACCCCAAGCGAATCGGATTCCACCAGTATCGGTAACTGCAGGTGCTGGGGATTTTGGCAGAAATCCTACCGACTTGTAATCGGCCCCTTGTTCTGTGGTGGCTCTCGTATGTGAATCCTTCATTACCACCAGGGCCGGACTGGCCGTAGCGGGCACCGGGCGTTTCCCCAGTGGGCTGCCAGGGTGGGAGCCAGTTTTGGGCCCCTGGGGGGCCGTTTTTGTTACAGGGCCGTTTTTGCAGCATAGCTGCAATATCGGCCCCTGTAACAAAATCGGCCGAAACCGGCCCTGTCAAAGTCCTCCGCCGCACCCCCAACCCCCATGGGGAGCCAACCGAGCACTTTGCCAGCGCTGGTTTTGGTTCCCAGTCCGGCCCTGATTACCACCCTGCATGTGTCATCGTTATTTGCTGCATTTACACTCCATTCATCCATTGGCACCAGTCTGTGCCTCCCTGCCCTGGCCATCTTCGGTTGTCGCCCTTACATGTTGTTCATTCATTTGCATCAATCTATGCCACTCTGCCAGTGCTATTTTTAATTGCTGCACCGCATTCTATTCATTCATGCCTTCTTGGTCTGCTATGGCTAATATTTTTGATCATTCAGTCTGCTTATCAATTGACATCAACCTACCCACCCTGCTTTGCTTTTGTTTTATCATATTTAGTCATAGGCCCCACTCTGTGTCACAAAACACTCGACCTCTTAGTGTATTGTAGCTTTTAATTGATAATCTGTAATTCTATTCTTCAAGTACTGCCCACCCATGCCACGCTACTCATACTTTCATGGCTTCCATTGGCAATTGTCAGTCTTTTATTATTTTTATCTATTGCCACCCTTCCGTCTTATGCCTTTCATGCCATCTTAATTCATTTTTTTTTTTATATTTGTCTGTTGAGATTGGTCTGTGTCAGATCACCTAGCTCCTTTGGGCATGCCAAATGTTCTTTCTTATACCATACCTTCCAGCCTCTCTTGGCATGCTGCTGCTGCTACTAATCCTTGTCGACCCTCCATTCTGTTATACACTGACAAGTCTGTGCCATGCCACGTGTGACCACTTGTCGTGGTGTTAAGCTTTCATTGTATTCACCTTTTGGTAGTCTCTACAGCAAGCTACACGGGACCTACCTGTCAGTGTTTCATTCTTTTCACCCACTGGTACCCAAGTCATTCCACCCATACCCTTTTGCTTTGTTGTGCTTTCATTTTATTCATCTATTGGCATCTCTCAGATACTCCTGGTGTGCCACACACATTCGGTGTAAGTGTTTTATCCTTTTTATCATCTGCCATTTATTCATGATCTCCACACAGCCTACTGTGACAGCTACTGATGCCCTTTTATTCAGTTCTTCCGTTGGCATCGGCCTGTGTCATTCCATCCATGCCCCCTTGACCTGCGGCAGCTATTGGTTGTCATTTTCGTTCTGTTGACCAACTAACATATTAATCTTTGCTATACTGCACATGCTTTCTTCATTTGTTGCGCTTTCATTCTGCTAGGCTGTTGCCAGGGTCCGTGCCACGCTGTCTAGGCCCCCCCTGTTGGCGTGCCACGTCTATTCATTCTTATTTTATGCTATTCATCTGTTAGTTACTGTCTGTGCCATACCTTTTACACCCTTTCTGAAATTCAATGTATTTATTGTAAACTGCCTGTGCCATGGACCACACCCTCTGAGCACGTTACATTTCTTGATTGGTGCTAATTCACTATTGCTCAGTGAGTTAACCACTCACATGTGATGATCTGCAGGTTGTGAGTTTGCTAGCCGATAAGGCAAACTCAGCCTTTTATCCTTCAGAAGATTGAACATTGATTACCATTACATTTGGTGATTGTAGCACCGCTTGTTTACAGCTCACAGAAGTGCAACACGAAGCGCTATGTGAAAAACAAATTATTACTATTATTATTGTATCTATTCCACATCAGCCATGCCCTCTTGGCCTGCTGTGGCTGTTACTGATCTTTTATTATATTTGTTTGGAAGCTTTGTAAAGTGCCACATGTCCTCGTTTGATTATTTGAAAGTGGGAAAGTCTACAAAAACACTTTGCTTCGAGTGAGTGTATGGAACATCACATGCTCCTCGGGAGATGGGACTCATGTCCGGTATTATTCCATCTGGAGTCTTGACCTGCGTTCTGCGAAGATTTTAAGCATAAGCGAGTTTGAGATTGAGCCTGGGCCCCTGACAACCCAAGGAGCCGCCTCTGTGTTGCAGCCGAGTGAAGGTGCACTGATTAATGGAGCAGTTACTCAGTGTGTGTACCTTCTGGGAGCATAGAGGGCAGCAATGAAAGAAAGAAGTCTAGGTTTGTCACCCAGTAGTGTTTGTGAACAATGCAGCGCGACTAAATGTGACCCTTGTGTCCACTGAGCGCCAGTACAGCACTTTTAGTGTTGCTTTCATGTGATTGCATTTTGCAGGGATCCAAGCACGTTGGCAACCTGATTTTGCAACCTGTAGACCAGGTTTTTGGGAGCACTGTGTATATGATTTGCAGCTTTAAAGAAGTACCGAGATCAGGGCCCTTGAAACGTCCACAGGTTGGTCAGTTTAGACAAGTGGGAGAACTTACTCAGAGGACAGAAACCCTGATAGTGAGCCCTTGGAGCACTGCGTTAACGTGGGCCGCGAAAGAGTGATTGGCATCATAGGATCCCTGGGTGCCTTCCTTTCAGCGAGGTTGAAAGAGGTATGAATACCTGGGGGTCCGACAACGGCCCCTGACAGCCTCACCACCAGGATCTCAGTCTCTGTATTCATGCAGGAGAAGCTCTCCTGCGTCCAGCGTAGAAGGTGGCCTAAGCGTAGGCCCTGTGCACCACCTTCTCTGGTCTGCTTTGCAGCTGGAAAGAGATTCGAGTATCAGCATCAAACACTTGGAAGTTCACCCGGTGCTGCTTTTGGAGCTGAGCCAGAGAAGCTACATAGACATTGAAGATCAGGTAAGAAAGGGGTAAGCCTTGCGGTGTATCTCATGACACCGATTAGCATCTGTCCTCTGCCACAGCGCTCACGCCCTCTGATCCTTCTAGCTGTTCTGTAAGACTTCACCAACACCATTCTTAATTTTTAGACTTTGGCTGGACAAGGATAGGATCCAGACCAAGACGCATCCTGACACTCTTGCCCCATAGCACAGACATTTCAGGGGAGTTCACTGGTCCGCACTATTGTAGCCAGCAGAAAGGTCGAGCAGTGTTTAGGATGCTTTTATTTTTCTTGGATTGGTGACTGCCTGTACCATGCCGCCTGTGCTCTATTCATTTGTTGAGCTTTCATTCTATTGGTATGTCTCCCCCTGGTTTGGGCCACGCTGCCCATATCCCCTTGGCATGCCACATCTGTTTTGAACATTCATCTTTCATTCAAGTCTTCCTGTGGCACCTGCCAAGCCCTTTTGCCATGCCCCGTCTAGTTGTCATTTATCCCCTGGCATCTGCCCGAGCCATGCCCAGTTTGCGTGCAATTAACTTCTCTTGATCATTAATCTTTCAAGATCCTACATTTATCCTCTAACTGCACCGCTCCTGTCGTGACAAATACAAGAATGGGCCTGTTCTAAAGGTGAAAAATCTGCTCAGTGACCCCTCCAAACATGTACAGTCACCCAACTTTGTGTGACGGAACAGCGGTTATCCTTCTACCGTCTGTTTAGGAGGGACCTAGATCACCTACTAGTTAATAAAAACACAATTGTGTCTGAGCTCTGCCTCCCGTGGTCTATCCCACCCTCCAGTGTGAAATGACCAAACATAAGTAAGAAAGGAAAAAAGGTGAGAAACGGTTGACAGTGCCTCACGGGAGTAACACCATGGGAGTTTGCAGACTGGTACTCGCCTGCGTCCTCAGGTTCTCATCATCAGCGACTGCCAACCCGTAACAAAAATTGTGATTAAGTAAGAAAAAGAAAGAAGACACAGTGCTAAGTGTTGCCAGTGCACCACATGGCTTATCCGGGCGTGCGGCAATATCAACCCTGTAAGGAGTGGCGGGATCTCAACTGAAACGCCGCCATTCCTAATCTAAAACCGAGCTAGACAACACTGGCTATGTTGCTTTATTCCGTGCTGTGTGTCTATTCACTTAAAAACCGACATGTTTCATTGCCAGGGGGAACTCACGGCAATTTCATCAGGGAAGGGTCAATTTTCCACACTGCACCACTGGTTGTCTATTTTTTGTATATTTTATGAATCGTGTTGTTGCCCTCCGTGGGCATACCTGCAACCCCCTTTACTTGTGAGTGTGTGCTAGTCCACATATGCTCAGCGCGAGTGTCTGGCGTTTGCTCAGCAAACGGCAGACACTCGCGCTGTTACGACTGACGTTCTGCAGCATATGTGACAGCCAGTGTGAATGTGGACTAGCACACACTCACAAGTAAAGGGGTTGCAGGTATGCACGGAGGGCAACAACCCGATTCATAAAATATACAAAATAGACAACCAGTGGTGCAGTGTGGAAAATTGACCCTTGCCCTGATGAAATTGCCATAAGTTCCCCCTGGCAATGAAACATGTCGGTTTTTAAGTGAGTAGACACACAGCACGGAATAAAGCAACATAGCCAGTGTTGTCTAGCTCGGTTTTAGATTAGGAATGGCGGCGTTTCAGTTGAGATCCCGCCACTCCTTACAGGGTTGATATTGCTGCACGCCCGAATAAGCCATGTGGTGCACTGGCAACACTTAGCACTGTGTCTTCTTTCTTTTTCTTACTTAATCACAATTTTTGTTACGGGTTGGCAGTCGCTGATGATGAGAACCTGAGGACGCAGGCGAGTACCAGTCTGCAAACTCCCATGGTGTTACTCCCGTGAGGCACTGCCAACCGTTTCTCACCTTTTTCCTTTCTTACTTATGTTTGGTCATTTCACACTGGAGAGTGGATAGACCACGGGAGGCAGAGCTCACAGACACAATTGTGTTTTTATTAACTAGTAGGTGATCTAGGTCCCTCCTAAACAGACGGTATAAGGATAACCGCTGTTCCGTCACACAAAGTTGGGTGACTGTACATGTTTGGTGGGTCACTGAGCAGATTTTTCACCTTTTGAACAGGTCCATTGTTTATGATTGTGTGAGTGGGGGGCGACCTGTTCTTTACCCCCTTCAGCTCCTTGATGCATATGGTGACAAATACAAGCCCTTCCTGCCTTGTCGTGACTCTGTTCCGAGTTCTTCGACTTCTTATGGTCTGTGTGTGGTTCTTTGTTACACGCGTCTTCACCCATGGAGCGCCCTGCCCACAGACGTCCATCGGCAGCCTGCCCTTCTGGAGGTTTTCAAATCGTGGCCCTTTGCTTCTCGAACGTGCGCGTCTCTTCCGTCTACGTAAGCGACCAAGTATGCCCTGGGACCTACCATTCTCTGTCGCTTAATAAATCTGTTTCTCATAACATCAACTACTGACACTTAAAGGTGACGTCGAATCCCGAGAAGGCCATCTCAGCATCCCATCCCTCCGAGGTCGGTAAATTAAGTACCTCTAAAGTTGGTAATAGTGCACGTTCTTTGCAACGCCAAAAATGCCACATGAACCTTTAAATAAAACGAGCTATTATCGGTGCACTGTAGTAATGCCCTTTTGATTTGCCATGTTTTATTTATTTATTTAAATTATATATTTTTTTACAGTTTTATACAGCGCGAACTCGATCTGAAGGTATTGGAGCGCTTTACATGAGCACCATTAACAATACACAAGAACACGTTTGTTTTTGTTTCGTTTTTTAGGCACGGGGAGATTGCGTGATTTGCCCACAATCAAAGGATGTTGATCCTATGATTGGATTATTGTCAATATTGCATTCTGTTTCTCCAGTGACCCCAGCGTGTGTCTTGGCACCTCTTCCCTAGCCACGCCTCTTGACCGCAGAGCTTTCATCTTATTCGCCCTCTGGCACCCGCCTGTGCCACGCCTCATTCTGGGGGTCGCTTGAAAAACAGGGTTAGAAGAACCTACATTTGGGTTACGTGGCGCCATCTCGTGGCTGCATCTTACCATCCTCAAAAGTACAGCACGCGGGAAGGTGGGGGCGCAATAATGAATCAAAAATATCAGTCGCAAAAGGCGCGGGATATAAATAGAAGCCATAACTACAGTTACCCTGGGAACAGCTGGAAAAAAAATCAGCTGCCATTTCGAAAATGGCATGCCACACTTTGTGGCAATGCCGTCACCGCGCAGAATCAGACGAGGGCGAGCGACGGAGAAAATAAAAACATTTAAGTCAAAATTATGTTCGTTTTAGTAATGTGATAAAGAAGTCCCAGGGACGTCTTTTCAGATTTAGTGTTCTTCCCTGCGCACGGAGAAAGCCCCACAGACATCTGTTTGCATAAATTGTGCGTGGCAGCGTCAGATTTGAATGGAATTTATCTGTATTTCATAGGCTCGGCTTGAGGTAAATTGAAATGGATGGCGGGGCAGACTCCGGGCGGACATGTTAGTTTTTCCATCCGTGCCTGAACTTTTCACCCTGGGGTCCGAGGCCGGTCACGGGCTGCCTCGTCGGAACTCGTGCTGTGGTGGAGGCTGGACACAGGCTGACCTGTTAAGCGTGACCTCTCTTGCAGGGTTGGAGCAGGGCAGGGGTTGACCTGTCTGAAGTATACCGCTAGCGTCTTCCCTTCCCTCCTTCTGTACTCCTTTCTCTCTGACCCCTCACCCCCTCTCCTGTTCCCCGCTGCTCTTTCTAACGACCCAAAGGCAGCGTTAAGCACCCAAATGACATAAGGTGTTCGCTCTTCCGACTTCACAATTCCCTTTGTCCACTCTTTTTCCTGTCCACCCCCTCCCCCACCCTATTCCCGTATTGCGCTTTCATGCTTCCCAGGTGTTAAGCGCTATACAAGTTTGTAACAAGACAGGTGCTGCTTTCTTTCCACTACACCTTACTCTTTTTTTCCCCTTGTCTCCTTTCCCTGCCTTGACTGACAGGCCATTTCCTCTCCTGTTATGCATAGTGCTTTGATGGGATCCATCAGCAACATTGAGCACTACACATGCAGCTTAGATGGCATTTGACTGAACACACCACCAGAGAATCATCTATAAGAGTGTAAAGCAGAGGGAATTGGTACCTCTGTCAGTAGGATGTAAGCAAAGTGAAAACCAGGATACAGGTAAGACTTTGCTCTTCCATCATTGGATTCTCGCCAGTAACATTATTATTAGCAAATACATTATTTAAGAGAGTCATAGTTCACTAAGGTGTCGGTCCAGAGTCAGAATCCACATAGTGGTGCGTGGCAAAAGTATGTTCTCATCTCAAGTAAAACTGCCCAGATATGTCTGGGACATGAGCACAGTTTACAAGAGCAGCCGGGACAGCTTTTCTGATGGAAAAATGAGCCTTTGATCTACTGGAGAGTGTTCTGTCATCTTTTGGTGCCAATTTGTGATGCATGAATCTATGCAACTAGCTACGGTCATTTTAGAAGAACTTATCATAAAGGGTAAATTGCAGTTTAAGATTTGCTTAAACTGTTTTTTTTTTTGGTCTTCTGAGTGATGCATCAAAGCCCTTTTTACTTAGAAGTTATAGAGAGAGCTGGGAAAGAAGGCCGGTAGCGAAATAGTTTGATTCAGATGAAAATCTGAAATTAGTTTGTGCAGGAAGGAAGAGCGAATCCTTAAGAAGATCTTCTTAGGATAGAAAGGTCTATGCTTCCTGTGTGCCTAGAACTTGGATTTCACTCACTCTCCTGACTGATGTTGCTACTGAAAATGAAACTTTCGTAAGTGCTGTAACTCTACACTTTATATATTGACTGATGTATTGGTTGAGCAGAGAGAGTCCCATATTATTAAATAGGACAACGTTTCATTCATATGGAGGGGGAAAGTCTTCTAACTTGATGACCCTCATGAAAATATTTAATCATTGGAATGGTAAAAAGATGCCTGGTAGGACATTTTAATGGCAGCCATACGTAATTTATTGGAGCTAAATTGAAGGCCCAATTTGCCAAAGAAGTTCTCTGTAGGACCTTCAGATGCAGGATCACTATCACTTGAAAATGCAGGAAGCTCCTGTAGAAGGCATTAGCTCTCTCAGGATGTTCATGCAGACTTTCACATGAACTTATCGCATCTACTCCTGAGCCAGGCACCTGAGCTTGTCCTTTCTTTTGCTCTTCGTCCACTTTCACTCACGTATCCCTTGAGCATTAGAATACATAACAGCAGTGACAGGTTTGCAGAGACATGGCCAGACCTTAACAGATCACACTCGGCTCTAGTCACATAGGCCATATTGCAACCTCACATTCACCCAAGTAAACAGGCACACAAGTTACCTCTCCAGATGTTTGAGCCATACAAATACTAAAAGACACACCATAATACAACCTCCTCACCCATTTTCCTTTCTGCTTTGAAATGATGAGCCATTTAGAACCACAAACATGACCTGACATGAAATACTGCTTGCTTTAAAGGCTGGCCATTAGCTGGCCTATGTGTTCTCTTACTGGGGTGCACAGCATGGCAAAGGCTGGCCTATGCGAGCACTTGTTGGGGTTCAGGGTGTCTGACTAACCTGTGTAACCTGTTGTTGGGGCTCGAGGCGAGGTACAGGCTGTCCTATATGGTATCTTTCTGGGGTTCGAGGTGCTTTTCTGGCTAACCTGCGGGATCTCTTATTGGGTGTTCAAGGTGAGGCAAAGCTCACCTTTGTGAGCTCTTCTTTGGATATTCAGTGTTGCATAGGCTGACCTATGTATTGTTGGACTGGGATTCAAGGTCGGCCATAGGCTGAATAATGTGAACAGTTATTGGGATTCGAGGCATGGCACAGGCTGACCTATGTGAGCCCTTGTTGAGGTTCGAGGCTTGGCATAGTCTGGCCTATGTAAGCTGTAACTAGAGTTAGAAGATTTTCACAAGATGACCTGTGTGTGCTCTTCGGGTTTCAGGCACAGGCTGACCTAAATTAACTCTTGCTGGGGTCTGAGACCGGGCGCCGGGTGGCCGGTGTGAGCACTTGCCGGGTTCAGTTTGCGTACACTATATTACCTTGTCCAGGTCACGTAGCTGTTTCTCATTTGATACTTAGGTTCTGATGTAGAGGAGGGCAGTAACAGAACTGTTCTGTCCTCTGCATTCATCAGTCATGTTATGCAGGTGTGGTTGAAGCCACAATAGGCTCTCTTATGGGGATCACCATGCATACTTGTACAACCGAAGCTGAATGCAGTGTCACCTCAGCCTTCTAATTTAGTATTGTCCGTTTACCACCATTTTCAGTGGGGCAGTTTCTGTGCATGACCACCATGTAAACCACAGCAATAATGACTGAATTCTATGTGTCCCTGCCCTGCTGGGAGAAAGTTTACAGCACGTCAGGGATGGAGATGTAACAACACAGTAGGCGTACCTTTCCAATACTCGGGGGAATGCACCCAGGTTCTGTTACTCTAATCCATAATCAATCAGGATACATCTCCCCAGAGATTTAATCAAAAAAGGTCTAAAATGGCTGCTGTTGTAGAGCTGTTTCAGTTTAAGGCCTATTGTCTGATTCAGAGTCTCTTGGTTTGTTGCATCTTAACTGAATCTGATGCAATTTCTTGATCATGTACTTCTATTTATACATCCTATTGTTTTATTGATTCTATTGTAATGATTCTACATTGTTCTTTAAATTGCTGAATTTTAAAATATGATTGTAATATTGTATTTGTATCTTATTTGTATAATTTGGAATTTGTTCCTTTTTAAAGATCTCTTTTGCCCCTTGGGCCTGGTTCATGCTATAAAACTGCAAATAATCACATAAAATACCTACAAGTTTTGGCTGCATTTACACCTTACTGACTATCCTAGTTTCACCACTGGCCCTTCTCCTGCCCTCACTGCTGAAGGTTCCTTGAGGGGAACAAAAAAGTGTAAACAGAGCGGACCATCCTCCACCAGTATGACGATCTGTTTCCTCTACACAGGCGGCACCACCAAAGGTTAACCCTGCACCCCAGTTTTCCTTTTGAAGGCCTATTCAAACAGAAAAAGTTTCTGCTGTTTCCTGAAGAGGGGACAAGATAACTCTGGGGGTTATGTGTCAATGGCAGATATCAACCTCAAACCTGCTGGGCAAAGGTTTGAATCTCTGGGGTGCCTTCTGCCGGCTGCCAACGTCATGAGAGGTGAGTGCCAAGGAGTAGGATGAGAGTGAAACTATTATCAGTGCTTATACATGGGCAGGCGTGAAATAAGGGTCTACTGGGCACAAATGCATGTTTTGCCAAGGCTAGACTATGGCAGTGCTACTCTCTGTGGCCTCCCCAAATATACCTTGGCCCCACTAAGGGCTTCCCTGAATGCCGCAGCCAGATTGATTACGGGTACAAATAGAAATGCTCACATTTCCCCAACCCTAAAATCCCTAAATTGGTTGCCATTTGAAGCAAGAATACAACTAAAGATTGCCTGCATGACTCACAAAGCCCTCCATTTCAATACCCCCCTTTACCTGGCGCAAAAGCTAGAACAATAAGGAGGGGGTAGACCATCAAGAAGTGCAAACTCTCTCCTCTTGAAACCACAGATTTTCTGCAAAAAGAGAATGAGGCACAGAGCTTTTTTGGGCTCGGCCCCGAAGATCTGGAACCCTCTCCCACCGGAAGTCCGCAGAATCTCAACGGCTTCTTTCAAAAAGGAAGTGAAAATAATCCTTATGAACAAGTTCTTGCCTTAAATGACCATGGCTCGTCTGTCTCACTCACCGCCCTTGGATTAACTACTATATTAGACTATCACTTGTGAGGCCAGAGTTGTTCAGTTATACTCTCATAAGTTATGTTTGTTCTTCTCCCAGCACGCTTTGTATTATTTAAATGTGATGTTCTTTGATACCCCCTCTGTCACTTTTCCTTGCATGCATTCTCAAATGACGTTGGTTTTACTCCCATTATTATTTACGACACTCCAAATTGTGAAGCGCTCTGATACCCATCTGGGTCTTGTTCGCGCTGTACAAAACTTTATAAATAAATAAATAAAAATGGTCCCGTACACCCTAGTTCATATTAAAAGACGAGCATAATTATGGTGTAGTGAGCCCCTCAGACCCCTTAATGTCACAGGACATAGGTTACCTGTGTCCCTGGGCCCTATACAAACGTGTATCAATTTGTTTTTGACATTAGCAGGCTTCCATGTCGCTTGTTCAGAAACACCACAGAATATATATATATTTTTTGGTCATACATTGAATTTTTGGTTTACTTTTTATGATATCTTACCAAGCGGTTACATGAAAAATATACAATGTGCGGTCAGTGTTTAATTTCAATAAACAAAGAGACAGAGGAGCCCAAAGTACTTCTTAGGAGCCCTCTGTTGCCGCCGCCGAATGCCAGGGTTGCTCAGTACTATGGAAGAGCGCGTACTCTTAGAAGCGTGCCATTAGGGCACGGAACCCCGGGATCCCGGCCACGCCCCCGTACTTCCTGGTGGCCAGATTGGCCTCCGCGACCGGCGTGGATTGCTTCCGGGGGAGAGGTTCGTGACGTAATTTCCGGGCAGTGCCAGTGCTGGAGGGGGGAGGAGTAGATGGGGGCCTATTTAGGGCACGTTGCCCGGACACTCGTCCTCTTTTTCTTCCAGCACCTGCCCCAGAGTCTGCTGACCTCGCTGAAACTTGACAGAGCAGTTTTTCTTTTCTCCTCTTATTCTGGTGCAGGTGGCGTGGATCCGAGGTTTTGGGACTGGAGCCGGCGCTCTTCGTGGGACCTTCGTGCCGCTAGCTGTGCCGGGAACCGCTCGGGCTAGAGTTCACTTGCCCAGCCCAGGACAGGCCCTGGTGGCGGTTTGGTGCCCGGCAGAGAGCACTATTGATGCGTGTGGTTCGCGTACTCCCTGGAGATTGTTGGTTTGTGTGTCTTCTGTGGACACACAGAGGTAAGGTGAGGGGGCCTCCATCTTTGCGTGGGGCAGTCGCGGAGGGAGGTTCTTTGCTCAATTTTAATGCATGCGGGGGCTGATGTAAGGTAACCCCCCCTCCGTATCCTCCTCCCTTGGCTGCTCGGTGCGGTGATTTAGGACGCGCAGCGGCGGTGCGTGGGAAAACATTTCCTGTCTCCTCCCCTACCTCTCGTTAGGTGCATTACTTTTGAAGAGCGTATTAGTTTTATTTGTTGCCGGCTTTTGCGTAGTCTTGCACACGCTTGATAGTGTACTGCTCTTGTGTAGGGAACGTCGTTTGTGCATCGTCTGTCGCTGGCCCGATTTACAGCGCTGTGCAGCCAGGGGGGTAAGCGCAGAAGGCGGGGGCAGTTATCATTAATCCATTCCTGGTGTTTGAAATTGATCATAGGCGTTGGCAGCGTGTAGTTGAAGCCCCGGTGGAGGATCTGCGCACCTTGGGGGAATTTCTTGTTTGGCGGGTGGCCTGTTCGATTCTGGGATGCCTGCAAAAGGAGGTAGGATTGGGAAGAGGAAAGGCAACGACCCTGAGTTGTCCCAGTTGCTTAAGTTAGTGTTGGCTAAGTTGGGCAACGATAGGGATAGTGATGAGGAGCTGGCAGGGCCAGTTCAGGTTACCGAGCCAGCATTAAGGGACGGGGATCGCCCTCGCAGGACGGGGGTGCCCCCAAAGGCAGCGTTCCTGCCAGTAGCAAAGAAAGCTAGGTCACGCTCAAGTAAGGAAAAAGCAGGCGACAAAAGTGTTGAGTTGGCTCAGCCAAGTAGTGGGACCAGCCAGGGGGTTCTGGCTACCTTGCCCAGTATATCAGTGCCACCTCAACAGCGAGCGGTGGTGCAACAGGTGGTGCCTGGTCCTCTTGATGTAGGGACTGTGTTGGCGGACGTATATAGGGCTTTAGAGGTGTTGGCCCCTTCGAACCAGGGCACATTGTCTGGGGCATGTGGGGGTCAAGCCGCCGTGCAACAGGCGGGGGATGCAGGCCCTTCCAGGGCGGGGGGGGGCAAATGCTAGCAACACAGGCAGGGCATTTGGGGGCAGGAGGACCAGCTTTGGGCGCATCACCGGAGGTAAGCGCGCCGCCTGCTCCGGTGATGGCCGGGGGGCCCGCAGGTGGAGCACAGGGGCCGAAGACAGGCATTCTAGCTTCCATGGCATCCATATTAGCGCGATTGGCGGCACCGGCAACCGGGGGCCAGGTCAGTGGCGCCTCAGTAGCACCATGGGCGCCGTCGTCGGACTTGGCGAGCACAGTGAGTGATTTGCAGAGGCAGATTGCGCTCATAGATAGGCCTCAAAGGAAAGATGACACAAATCCAGCTACTCTGGCAGTGGGTCAGGCGGCCCCTGCTCCAGTCAGTACAGCCACAGTTGCCCCAACAGGTAAGGGGGCAGGGACCACAGACAAGACTGTCAATGGGGGGGAGAAGGCCTTGGGTCGTCAGGATACGCTGCTCTCAAAACCTGGTAAATTAGCATCTCACGTGTCAGCGGAGGTAAAGGAAAAAATCTGGAAGGGCGACTTTATTGATATTTTTTCATTGATACGGCCTAAAAGGCGGGAAGTAGAGGTTAAGGAGAAGGATGGGAAGGAGAGCTCTTTCAAAGACAAGAAACCTAGGGTTGAGGGATCGATCACGAATTGGCTCCTTGGTTTTAATGTGTTTGCCACAGTGATGGTGGAGAAAAGGCCTGAGTTGGCTGCTCCTTTAATTTATTACTCCAATAAGATTTTGAAGGCACATACAATGTATGGTGGGATGGCCTGGTTGGATTATGACAGGGATTTCAGATGGGCCAAGGTAGAGGACACCGAGATAGTTTGGGATCAGACAGAGGTGAATGTTTGGTTGGAAAATGTAAACAATAAGACACCTATGAAGTAGTCCTTTCGGACCCAAGGGGGATCTGAGCGAGAAAAGGGGTCATGCTGGGCTTTCAACAGAAAAATCTGTACACGACCTACAGGCATGTGTAAATTTAAACATGCCTGTTCTTTCTGCGGTCACCCATCCCACCCAGAATTCAAGTGTATCAAAAAATCCAAGGATAAGGGGAGGGACCCCAAGGCATCGTCCCTATGAGGCGTTGCCCACCCGGTAAAAATTGAGAGGTTACTATTTTGGCCGAACCAGTACCCCAATAGGAAGGCGGCCCAGTTGCTGTATCAAGGTTTTTCCATAGGCTTTCACATACCTGCACAGGGGGTACCCCCTGTTTTGCATTGTGAGAATCTACTATCTGCACACACCCATTCCACTGTTGTCACAGAAATTAGAGAAAGAGGGCACGCTAGGTAGGATAGCTGGCCCGTTCGCCACTTCCCCATGGCCCGACTATGTTTGCTCGCCACTGGGGGTAGTGCCTAAAAAAGACCCAGGCCAGTTCCGAATGATACACAATTTGTCAGCACCTAAAGGTGCCTCCGTCAATGACGCTATTGACCCTGCGCTTTGCTCAGTGACTTATTCTTCATTCGGCGCAGCGTTGGAGAAATTGTGCGATCTTGGCCCACATGCCTTCATGGCAAAAACCGACATTGAGTCAGCCTTCCGGCTCATGCCAGTTCATCCCGATGATTACCATCTACTAGGTTTCCAGTTTGGGGGGCAATATTTCTATGACAAATGTATGCCAATGGGTTGTGCAGTCTCATGCAAGTACTTCGAGCTATTCAGTTCAATGTTGTATTGGTTGTTCACTTTTAGGACAGGTCACAGAGACATTGTGCATTATCTGGATGACTTCATGGTCATGGGCCCAGCATCCTCGGGGGTCTGTGGGAGGGCCTTGGGGGTTCTGGTGTCAATGTTTGAGGAATTTGGGGTGCCCTTGGCACCAGGTAAGACAGTGGGCCCAGCAACATGCATGGCGTTCTTGGGGATTGAGATTGACATGGTTTTGGGCGAGTGCAGGTTGCCATTAGACAAAGTA
This sequence comes from Calotriton arnoldi, assembly GCA_963921515.1. Taxonomy (NCBI): domain Eukaryota; kingdom Metazoa; phylum Chordata; class Amphibia; order Caudata; family Salamandridae; genus Calotriton; species Calotriton arnoldi. The sequence continues at coordinate 2,065,849 of CAWUFW010002396.1, read as the reverse complement.
CAGGCATTCTCACAAGCAATTGACTCCGCCCTGGCGGGTCCTAAGGTCACGCTACATCAGCTCCAGGTATTGGTGGGCCAGTTAAACTTTGCGCTGCGCATCATTCCCATGGGCCGCCCCTTTTCCAAATCAATTGCAAGAGCAATGTCTGGTTTGACGAAGAAGCACCATCATACCCGGTTGCAAGCTGAAGTGAGAGAGGATTTGAGGGTGTGGCGTGATTTTCTGTAAGATTTCAATGGAAAGGTGGTGTGGCCATCGCCACCGGTTACCAGTGAGGCTTTGGGACTGTACACGGATGCGGCAGGCAGTGTGGGTTTTGGGGCAGTTTTAGGGCCACTCTGGTGTCGGGAAGATTGGCCAGAGATGTGGCATGCAAGCGGGCTGACAAAAAACATTGCCTTTTTGGAGCTGTTCCCCATTGTGATGGCGGTCACTGTGTGGTCTAATTTCTTTCATAACAAATCTGTGGTTTTTTGGTCTGACAACATGTCAGTGGTAGAGGCCATCAACAGGCAGGGAGCGTCTTGAAGTCATGTGTTGAGGCTGTTGAAACATTTGGTTCTGTTATGCTTGAAGTTGAATCTAGTGTTTAGAGCTGCGCATATTCCAGGTGTTGATAAACAAGCCGCTGACGCTTTGTCTCGCTCCAAGTTGCAGGAGTTCCGGAAGTTTCGTCCTCAGGCAGCGGCACATATGACCGTGTTCCCGAGATCTCTTTGGAAGATTGGAGCCCCGCGTTAGCAGGGCTAGTGGGAGCCTCGCTGAGCAAGCGCACCCGGAAGGCATACCAGCATCATTTTAAGAATTACAGGAATTTTGTGCAGCGACAGGGGGGGGGGGGGGGGTGGACTGGTTCTCAGCTGCTGCCTTGTGTCCCTTTTTGCAAGCGTTGAGGGACCAGGGCAGATCAGTGTCTTACGCAAGGGCCCACTTAGCAGCGGTTAGTTTTTATGCAAAGCTCAGAGGTATGCGAGATGCAGGCAATTCTTTCTTGGTTAGGAAGGCCTTGGCAGGTTGTTCCAGATTAGAGGGTTCAAAGAAAGATGGTAGAAGGCCCCTTAATTTGCACATGCTGGGGGAGATGTTGCATGCACTGCAGTCGGTGTGCTCATCCGACTATGAGGCGACCCTTTTTGCCGCTGCTTTCACTTTAGCCTTTTATGGGGCTTTCAGAATAGGCGAGTTGGTGGGGACTTCGAAATCTGATAATTCGGGTGGCCTGCAGTGGCAAGATGTAAAATTGGAGCTGGGCGGACTTTCCATCCTATTGCGTAGATCAAAGACAGATCCCTTTGGCAAGGGGACCGCAATTCGGCTTGAAGCCGCTTCTGGGGCCCTGGTGTGTCCGGTGGCTCGGATGGCAGCGTACTTGGCGGTTCGCCCGCATGGGCTGCTTCACCCCCTTTTCGTGCATAAAAATGGAGGGTGTTTATCAAAATATCAATTCATAGCCGTATTCAAAAACACCTTGCGAAGCGTAGGATTGGACCCTGCCGGCTATTCTTCTCACTCCTTTAGAATTGGGGCGGCGACCTTGGCGGCAGGAGCGGGTCTCTCCATTGATGAAGTTAAGCGCGTGGGTCGTTGGTCTTCTGCTCGTTTCAACCGCTATGTGCGTCCCGAGTTGTTGTAATATTGCGGAGTTAATTTTGTGCTTGGCCATTCTTATATTTGTTTTTTCTTTCTGCAGTAGCATGCCCTCTAAGGTGATTTGGGTTGGGACACTCTTGCGTGCGGTGGGCCGCTTACCGTTTGCAGCAGCGGCGTAAGTCGAAGCCGGCTTGTTTGGACTGATGTCATTTCTTTGGCGGGGCTTTGGAGGCTTCCGGATCAGGCAGCTACAGCAGTTGGTGGAGGAGACGAGGGCACACGAGGGACTCCAGTCCCGGGACTTAATCGTCCTTCATTTGGGCGGAAACGACATGGTGGAGCTGGGTCGGCGTGCTGTCAGAGAAGCGTTGCTGACAGAGTTTGCTTGGTTGGGGAGGACCTTCCCTGGGACGCGGATTGCTTGGTCCTGCATGATTCCGCGGCGGAAATGGGGGCCCGGAGTGAGGTCAAGGGCCTTGAACGCGTCAGTGAGGCGCTTGAATGGGGAATTGGCCAAGCTGTGTTCGGGGCAGGGCCGCTTATGTGTCATACCTCACAGGTTGCTGAGGGGAGACCACATGTTTCACCACGATGGCGTCCACCTGTCGGACATTGGGACTGATCTATGGATTGATGGCATTTGGTCATTCGTGCGGAACTTGTTTTGTGGTGGGGTGGGCGAAGGACCGGTTGGCCCTGGTCGCCCTTGTGGCGGTAAGGAGGCCACATAGAGTGCCTTGCATTGTTAAGGGGAGTCCTCCTGCATACTCCCATGGCCAGCACTGATGGGGAGCGATGGTAAGCTCACCCCAGAGGGAATGGGTACACCGGCTGGGGGGCAAGGGCGCCACATTACAAACTAGGGCGTGGGGCTGCGGCCCCTGGTTATATCCTACAAACCCCCCCTTGGGCAGCCTGGTGGTGATGGGGTGGGTCCCTAGGGTTGCGGACAAGGACCAGATGGCAGGGGCCCACCTCTTAAGGACGCAGGTGGGTTGCGCCTGCGTGGTTCTCATTTGGGGGGGTGCGAGCCAGAAGGCCCCTTAGTGCTGGAGCCATAGATAACATTTTTTATATGAGAAATTAGGTTTTTAACATTGCTGCTGATGGATTATGATATTAGGATGAACACATATGTAAATAGTAATTTGTGACGAAGTTTTGATAAGTTTTATAGTGTCGAATTATTGAATTGCTGGTTATGAATTGTCGTGTTTATTTGGAATGTGTTATGGTAATAAACATGGCCTTTTTCACCCTCAGTACTGGTTGTCGGATCACTGATTTGTGGGTCTTGATGGGAGCGGGGCTGGGAGCAACCTGGGGGGTCCGGGTCCTCAGGCTACCTAGTCTTGATTACACCTCTTCCACCGTGCTATACTTTTTTCTCACTCTTGCAGGATCTTTATCATTCACGCTTTCTCCTTTAGTCTCATATCGCCCCCCCCTTTTATTTTTCCTTTTTTTATCCGTTTATGTCCCTTTCTCTCTTTGCTCTGGGTCGTAGTTTAATCATGAAAAATAAGTCCTGTTCCCCAAAAATAAGTGCAATCAACTGGGCCCATTCGATGAAATGTATTTTTTTGTTACCGTCTTTCCTCAGTGACCTCTGTAGTGCAAGGAGAATGTTAGTTGACAGTAGCATTATACAAAACATAAAAAGGCATTGATGAATTTCCAGAACAGCATTTAAAACGGTCATTGTATAGAGCATTGGGTGATTGCTTTGTATAAAGAGATATTTAAAGCGACCAATTTAGGGTAGCTTCTAGAAATTAGTGTTCAGAAGCTGCAGAGCCTTGGAAGGAGGGATGTTTGACTGACATGGTTTCATATTTCGAAAGTGCCTAAAGTGTGACATTCTTACGTGATCTGTGGAAAGGGGTGTTTTGGGATATATTCCAGGCAGTGTCGAGAGCCACTAACCCTCTGAAGTGATGCGCCTCCTTGTGCTATTATTGGTTGTTATACAGAGCATGCCCAGCTAGGAACAAATTGAACGCAGAACATTGTATTGGGGATTAGAGAGAGATTCGAGGTGTGTACCAAAGTGGGGAACGGAGTCTCTGGGTGTGTGGCCCTCGAACATGGGGCCTTTATCCGTGGATGATGGGGGCTCCCTGCAGAATTGAATTAACCAGAGTCAACAACTGCTGCTTTTGACTGGCCCTTTGAGTACCCCGCGCACTGCCCTTGCTACTTCCGGCTTCGGGGGTCAGGAGGTCCGTGGCAGAAGCCCAAAGTAAAGAGTGCTCATAAAGCCTTGTTTACTTTATGTAATTAATTCTTTGCCCCTCTCCTAGTACCAGAGTTGCAAATAGGAGTCTAACGATCGGTTGGAAATGGGCAACCTTGTGATGTCATCAGGCGTCAAGAGGTGCGTGATCTCACTTCCGCTAGCCTGGGTATTTTAGTGAATTGGGGGAGGACGGAAGGGTGAGACGGTATTGGGAGCTGTTCCAGATCCTGGGTGCATGGTTTAAGAAATCTCGTTACCTGGTAGTTTTGTTATTTTAGATATATTTCTATATGAGGGTTCGCGAGTTGTGTATATCTCGTTTGTGTATCTCTGGTGTATTGCGAAAGGGCAGGTCTAGGGTGCCCGACTCTTCTCTTATACTCACGCCCCTGAAATGGCACGTGTTTTTAGTGATTAAGTTTACATACGTCGAATATGGAGATCTGGGATATTATTTAATGCTGGCTTTCCCACATGATGTGATCCTGGGCAAATCGCTGGATCCACCTGTATATTTTATTATTCTTAAAAATTTGAAAACGGATACAAGTGGGCTGTCTCCTCCCTTTAGGGTTGCCACCTTTCTCACAGACACGAATTCCGGTCAGGTGTTCATGGTTACAGATGCCAGAGGCCGATATTGTATTAACTCTATGCAGTTGCTTACTGCATGACAATTTGGTCTCTGCTAGTATGCATAATTATTTGGGAATAGTTTAGACGGCTTTACATTTTATTTAAACTAATTTTAATTGAATATGCTATTTAATTTTATGTTTCCAAGGGAAATAGTTTGTACAGGCTTTTGCTGTTTTCTTTACCAACCTTTACAGAAAAATACCGGCCACTCGTACTTAATTATCTTTTTTTACTTCAAATGTTGCTGGTCTTTCCACCCAAAAAGATTTTTCCATCGATCTTATTTTTAGTTGTATGTTGACAACGTGGCTTGGTTAGTTAACCGAGTGGCAGACATCTACTGTGACCTTAGGGCCATGAGTTTGCATCCAGACAAGTCTAACTCTCCCTTATATTCTTCTGAGGTCGTTAAATTGAGTAATACCAATTTAGGTGAATGAGTAAAGCCTGTGAAATCTGCGACATAACGCTATATCGACAATCATCTTATTATTTTCGTTATATTTATCATAAACATTGTTTTTGCTTAGCCTGTTTGTCTGCCTCTTGAAATGCCAGCCTAGACCGACATGCCAGAGGTGCCCAGCATCCATAGACCACGGCTCACTGTATAAGCAGCTGCCTTCTAGGCACTGTGTGAGCGCACGCTAGAACAGCTAGCAACCCTCGATCCGAATACGCCAGCGTGATGTTTAAATACAGCATAGTATCCTTGCTAAGAACACGTATCCTTTGCACGTGCGTGCGTATCTGTGTGCGTGCTATCGGCCACACGATATTGTATATAACAGTGCCAGCCCTGCGAGGCTCCAGGGGGTTGCATGGTGTCTTTATGCTTCTGCCTGTCACTGTACCTGGGGCTGTATACTGTATATAACTGCGTCACCCTTCAGCCTTGCACCTGTGGCCCTGTAGCATGTGTTACTATACCAGCCTGTCAGTGTGCCTGGAATCACACTGTTCGTGTGCTAGAGCGCCAGGCCCCTTAACATTGCTCATGGGACTAGGTAATGTCTCTTACTATGCCAGTCCTTTTACTGTGCTTGGACCTGTACACTGCCAGCGTGACTGTCTGTGCCTTCTTAACCTGTGAGTGCCCTCTGTGTGTTATCCTGCCCTACCTTCCCTCTGGCACTGGGGCCGAGCCTGCACAGTGTCTCTCTGCACTGCCCCCGCCCTTGTGTGCAGAGAGCTGGGCCAGACGCTGGTAACTGTGTCCAAGCTCGCAGGACGTCTGCATTTTCTCACCAACCCCCAGTCCAAGTGTACTGGGTTAGTTTTAAAAATAAAAAATAGTGCAACAGCTGCATTTTGATATTCACGTGAGCCCTTGCACAGCTATATACGCGCCGCAGCCCCAGCATGCCAGCCTACTGGCTGTCTGCCAGAGAATCCTGGCACCGCGTCTGCCGGCCGCCATGGCACCCCACTGTTAGCTCGCCACAGGATAGCGCCTGGTGTGGAATGCCAGGACGCTGTAAAATATGTAGGCGCGGGAAGGCATGCGGCCGTAGCTAGCTAGAGCGCCGTGGGCCCTGATGCAAGCAAGGAGTATGAGCCGCTAATAACCTAGTCTGACTGTAAAAACACAGCCACCCCTTTGGGGGCGGGATGGGGGAGTTCTGAGCCCCGGTGCCACTGCACCACCTTCACTACTGAGACCTAAGTTGCTGACACGCCGGCCTTCTCTCGTCACGCATTGCCGGTGCCACGCAGTCTGCAAAACGACCACCATCTGTCTTGCAGAATGTGGGGTTCACCGATATCTCCCCTACAGAATATGAGGACCTTTTTGCCCTAGTGCTCGATAACTCATTAGGATTACTTAGGGGTGTGCAAAAATTGTGGAATTTTCTTTTGCTTAATACGCAAAATAACTGAAAAATGATGTGCAATTTCACGAGCTGGAATTCCAGCATTAAACGCTGTATTTTAGCGCAAAATGCGCTGGCGTGTCCATTTTAGATTCGAGGATGTAGTTCCCTAAAAAATACAAGTGCTGCAAGCAACAGGCACCCGCGCGCTGGTCCTTCTTCTTCCAAATGCTTCCTCAAAAGGAATATTTGCACGAATGGGCTTTAATTATGCGACAAGGTATTCCAGGTGTAATTTCAGGAATTTAGCATAGCAAGCGTAAAGCAAAATTGTGAAAATTACACGAGTCTGCGCCTGCATAACGAAAATTTCACCTGGGCCTAGATTACATTTGTGTGTGGCTAAGGCAGCTGTGCAGCCAGAAAACCTGACTTTGAAGCCCAACTTCCCACTTGACCAAACTGTATGATCTTGGGCAGGTGGCATTACCCCAGGCTCATTTGTCCTTGCTGCTTAAAGTGAGAATGCAAAAAAACAAGTTATACTGTTCAGCTGGACATTTACATCTTGAGGTCATGATGACTCCTGGCCTTTACTGGAATGAGTGTGGCCGACTGCAGCGCCCCCTAGCTGCCCTAACGCGTACTACAGCAGCCTTTGACCCTATCGCTGTGGCATGGCCGCCATTGTCGAGGGGTGGGCGGCAGGTTTAGCCCTTTGAAAACTGAATTATGAGGCGTGGTAATGATACCCTTATTGAGCGGCAGGTGAAATGTACACAGATGCAAAGAGTCCCCTGCGGGCCGAGGGGGACTTGGCACCCAGAACATCTCGAGCTCCCCTCTCCCACCAACACCAGTGCCGGCTTTGTGCAGTTCTGAGCATCTGCAGTGTACACTTCCCCACCCTGCCCCTGCGGTGACCTCCGCACCGGCCCTGCGGTGACCTGCCGCACAGTGACCTCTCGGTGTCCTCAACCCTGAACTTAGAAGGGTCGCCTGGGGGTGACTGTGAGTTCAGTCTCGGTGTCAGCCCGCGGCCTGGGCCCATGCAGCAGAGCTTTGGAATGATGTGTGGACCTTGTAGTACAAGCGCCCCTGCATGAGGTCAAGTCCCACACGGCTGGCGACCCCCGATCCTAGAAAAGTACATTACTTATCCCAGGGAGCCCTTGTTCAGGCCTCTGCTCTTATGCCGTTCTGGAAGCGGTCCTTCTTGTGGAACAGATTGTTCCTGGCACTTGTAAGGACCAATCCCTCCTCGTTTTACATTGGGTGCCCCCATTCATATTCCGGGCCTGATGTTATGAATGGCTTGGGGGCTTCTCGATGTATCCAATAAATAATGACCTTCTGGACATGGGTTCAAGTCTGTTTTGAAGTTCTGAGCGAAGATAGATGCATCCGCCTCCTTTGAGACTCATAATTTCGGAGTTTTTTCACATCACAAGACTGGTGTGTGCAAAAGGGAATGCCGGGTGCATAGTTCTGTTAATACCAGGTCCATTATGCTTCTCGCCCCTGGACGTTCAAAATGAGGTTACGCTGAGGGCAGCTCGAATCGGGGAGGTCACAGTGCGTAGCGCAGCCCACCCCGTAGACTGTTGTGGCCTGAGGAGGGTCATTGGAGGTTCTCATCGCTGGGTACTGAAGACCCCCAATTCAGTGACCGATCAGAGAATAGCATCCCTAAAAATCACCAGAGATGGACTGAGAGAGCAATTATCTGTGGGAACCAAGTACAAGGCCCCTGATTTCCATAAGTGGTTAAAGTTAGAATCAGCCTAGGTGAGGCTCTCGTGGACATGCTACCCGTTACTCAAGAGGAAATCAAAGTAAATAATGACATTTTTATCGTCCTTTATCTAGAAACTCAACAAGCTCATGTTCCAAAAGACGATTGCATTCAAAATGGCTGACCTTCGAAATGTCTCACATACAAAATGGCTTCCTGTCAAACGGTCTAATTTAGACTACTCAGGTAGCTAACCTTCAAAAACTGCCTTGCGCATATGATGATTATTCCTGTTTCTTGCAGAGTTTTTGAACCTGGTTTGGTATTTTCACAAAAAATGGGCCATAGCGTGTGCAAGTGTTTTTTGCATTTATTTTCAGCGATTTTTACTTGGCGACTTGTCACCAGCTACTAGATGGTGGTAAATGTGATAGCAAAATATAATCGAGGAAGCAGTATTTATGAATACATTATAAGAGCAACAGTGATTAATCAAACATTGGTCAAAGCCAATAAGTCTGGATGTTATTTGTGGAAGTATGCAAACAGTGATTGTGCATGCCCGTTGCAGCATATTAAGGCCAGACTTTACTGCCTTTGCCACTGCTTGTGTATCTATGTATATGGAGTGCGGCGGCAGGCAAAATGTGAGTCCTGACTAGAACGTTAAAAGTAAACGACTGCTGTGAAGAAAAAGAAAAACATTGCTTTCTGCATGTGATGCATATATGGCAAAATATTTGAATGGGGGGTAGTTGTATTTACTTCTGAGATGTAAAATAGTTCCTCATGCATTCAATGCAAGCTCATCCATAGGCAGAATCATACACCAAACAGCCAATAGATTAAGGTGAGACAGCAATACTTCTTGAGGCAGAGCCAAACCCCACTCAATGTATATTTTAAAAGCTCTTGCAGAGAGCTACCTTGTCATGCAAACTCTTAAACACAGGCATAAGAAATTTCTTCGGCTTAGTCTAAATGAGAACTAAAGTGGATTAATGTTGCTACTCCACAAAATGGTGCACCTAATAAACTAGTCAGGTTTGAAACAGCTTTGTATTTGGAACGGGCCAATCACAGAACAGCTCTTGTATAAACCAAAAACAGCTGATGTAGAAGTCAGCTACAATTTATATCTGGGCGCATGTAAAACTTCCCAGGTGTGAAACAACTCCCATTGAAATAGCCACTCTCCTAAGCTACTCACCTACTCAACTGCTCATGTACATATGTTTGGCACAACTAACTTGTGAAACGACCCAGTTGTAAAACACGTCACATACAATTTTCTGTGTTCTATCATCTCACGTGCACTGTTGCAGTGATAGACCATCTGTACAGATTTTGTTACATCCATCTGTACGATGGCTCATCCCTTGATGACCCATCTCTATGACGGCTCACTCCCATGACGATCCATCCGTAAGGTGGCCCAAGTTCATGACGACCCATAAATAAGATGTCACACCTCCTTGATTCATAAATACAATGATAAATACAATGGTTTCACCCTATGACGACCTATCTGTACTGTGGCCCAAGCTCATGACGACCCATAAGTATGACGTCTCACCTCCATGATGATCCATAAATACGATGTCTGAGCCCCATGACGACCCATCCGTACCGTGGCCCACGCTGGTGATGACACATAAGTATGATGTCTCACTCCCATGATGATTCATAAATACAAAGGTTCATCCCCATGACGACCCAGCCGTACGGTGGCCCACGCTCACGACGACCCATAAGTATGACTTCTCACCCCCATGATGATTCATAAATTCGATGGCTCAGCCCATGACCTATTCCTATGATGACTCACTACCATGATGGGTATTATGACTCGTTCTCTTTATGCCCAGCTGTGTGATGGCTTCATATACCAAACACATGAAGAATGGTAAGATGGAAAAGTAATAAAAAAGAGCAAAATAAAAGAATTAAGAAATACTGAAACGGTTGGAGTCCATCTGGGAAGAATTTAGACCACAATGAGCCAGGCCGTCAGTCCATCGCTCCTAGAAAGGTTGTGCCTGTTCTGTGCTTGCAAGCATTGCTTGCACTGATGCTGCCACTACTATGCTGGGGTGGGGAAGTGTGTGTGTGTATACACGTTTATGCTTGCGGCTTGTGCTTTGCCTATTGTATGTATGAAAGAAGCTTTCAGTGTGGAATTCTCTGCTGAAAAAAATGTGTGTATACATGCATGTGTACGTACACACATGCACTACTGAATACCGGATGCTGAAAGCTTGTGATTTACCAGTTCTCTGTGTGAGAGAAGTTTGTACTTCTGCAGTCCTTACTATACTGTGTGTGCTTCTACCTGTGAGTATTGGATGCTGACGACGGTTGCTTTACCTGTTGTGCATGTGATGGAAGTTTACATTCCTGCTTCAGTCTATATGCGATTGAAGCTTGCATTGTATTGCTGCATAAACCGTGTACCCCATTCACAAATATACTGCACTGTCTACTTTTTTTGCTGTTCACCATCTCCAAGTGAAGAGTCACACTTAGATGTGGACTTTCATGTCTCCACCTCCTTAAATGGGAGGGGGGCCTCCTACGACAGAATGTGATTATAAAGTTACTACTAGTGACTTTTCACTTCTTGGCTCCTCATCTCTGCTCCCAGGGTGGTTATGTCCCTATTGGAAAGTATGGGGAAAATTAGGAAACTATATTATTTAAGAAAGTTTCAAATATTTTAAGGTATAATATAAATTTAAACTAATTTCAAATGTTTATTATTAACCTGGAAATAATACAATACATTTTTTCCAGCACATTCTCATCAAATTTAATTTGTAGTACAAAAAAAGAAAATGATTTAAATATGTATAAGTATAACATTTTAAAAATTACTCTCATCCGCATCTTTTTATTTAATAGTCTTCGTTAAGTTAAATATTTAATTCATTTTAAACACTACATTTCCCCCAAAAATATTTGAGATCATTTTTCGCCAAGACACCCTAGGGTATTTGCGCGCTATATAAATTGTATTAAATAAATAAATAAAATTAAATGTCTTCTTATATTTAAAACATAATAAATAATTCATAATTTTGTATCACTTAACAATAAATATAATGTGTACATGTTTTTTTTAATGCAAAACTAATTTAATTTATTTAACATTAGTTCCTATGGGCTGTTATTTTAATTCCCATCTTCCATTGTTTTCTATGGGACTGTGTTGCAGTACCAGAGTTTGGCCTTGTGTGGTGTTTGACTTACTCCAAGGCTAGGCTGGAGTACATTTGAGCATGTTTCGACACCTTTAGGACTGCAGTAATTGTAGCAGTGTATTATGTGATTTGCAATGGTCTTACTCTTTTGTGGGTGCATGTTTTGTATTAGCATGTCCCTCCCAAACTCCTCCTTAAATTTCCCTTATCCCCTCCCATTTATTTATTGTTTCCCATTTTTCCACCACTCCCCCATACCGCCCACATTTTGCTACTAACTTGTACGCCTAGGTATGCGGAGAACTCAGCCACTGTGGCACTATCTCCGCACAGAAAGATACCAGAGAAAGAGGCAGCGGTGTTGCATTTTGTAGTCTGTGTGTAGGACGGCTATAGCACTCCTTTTCATATTACAAAATGCAGTTCTGAATCTGCCTTAGTGACTGGACCTGAGTTCACGTACATGCACCAGTGAAGTTTGGCGGCTAAGAACTTGTGCTTTCCCAGTTCTGCATGGGACTGAAGCTTGCATTGGTGTTCTGCATGTGACTGAAGCTTGCATTGCTGCCTGTACCTGTTCTGTGAGTATATTTTGAACTGCCGCTGCCCATGCTGTGTCTCTTCACTGTGTGCAAAGACTGCAGTGTTGCTGCCTTTGCTGTGGCTGTTGTGCATGTAAGGGACTCTTGCACTGCTGCCTATGCTGCTCCTGTTATGTGCGCGAGAGAAGCTTGCACTCCTTCCTCCAGTTAGGCGCCTGTTCTGAGTTTTACTGGAACTTAAGAAAACCTTTTCAGCATACAAAAGATAAAACGATTGTGTGTCCCTGTTCCTCAAACTTACCTTACGAAAGACAATGCGATTAATTCTGTGTGCCTCGTGTACACCACACCGGTGTGCTACAGCCCAGGGGGCTCTGAGACTTCAAAGGAAGTTAGACCTCAGGAACAGGTTGTAGCTGTAGAGGAGAAAAGGGGTGGATGAAGTAGGCCCTCGGTGCTCCCTGCATGTCTGTGATGGCCTCACCTAAACTGACCTACGCAGGGGCCTCTGAAAAGACCGGTGCGGCTGCATACGTGTCAGATGTATAACTCGGCCCCATCCCTACTGGCCTTTAGAGAGCACCAGAGGCCTGTCTGGAAAACCTCTCGTTTTCTGCATAGGTCTCTGGGTACCAGACGAAACCCCTTTATTAGTGTGCACCCCAGCTGGCAGCAACCATACCTATGATTGGGCGCCACACGTACGTTTCTCCAACCCATGTAAAAGCGCCTTGACACCAATTATACACACAATAGCACTACAAACATTTGCATTCTTCCAAGGACTGCAAACACATTCTGTGCAGCCCAAATACCTTCCGAAAATGACTATTACATTCCGCTTTATCTGGAGGGACCGAAAGAAGAACTAAACGACTGTAGTCTTAGATGTAATTTGGTATTTTCTCCCCTTTTTATCTTCCAAAAGCAATGCCGGATTTGTTTTATGCATTTATTTTATTTTGCGAGCCCTGATGCGGCCGCCATGGTTTTTTGCGCTGCTGAACAACATTGTCAGCGCGACCAGTCCCGCATTTTATCGTGTAAATTAAGCCGAGTGATCAGCCGGGGAGGCGCGTTAGAGCCGCGCGCCTTTCCGATACATTACACGCGCGTGCCCGGGCGCAGCGGGTCTGTTATCACAGAGGCCTGCGATAGATGCTGCAATTAGGCAAATCAATGCGGCCGCTGGTACAGTAGGCTGTCGGCGCCTGCAAGCAGGCCCTACCTCTTCTCTGACAGATTTTGTAAACTAACTCAGTGGGGTAATGTACTTGTAGCGGAGATTTGTACGTCATTATCAGGGTACAGCCTTCAACCTCTGGAGGTCCCGCTCATAAAGTAAGCACTGCTGAATGCAACAGTAATGAGGTTTTCTAAATAACACGGCTTTCGGGTGTGCTATGTATTTTGATGTTTTTTAAAAAAGAAGTCAGAATAAATCACCACCTAAGCAAACACTCAGATTGCAGGCAGCTACAATGTTACAATGTAGCTCAACGCTTTTTAAACAGCAACTTCAACAAGCATTGGCAAAGTCAGTAGGTCCACCTTTGTTGATGTATTGATTTTGTCAGCGCCTTTTGCTGATGCTCTCCAGCAGCGGCAAAAATCGACATTCTTTTTTTCTGATACTGTGAAGCATCAGGCAAATTAATAGAGAGAAGGCACCATTTTTTCTTCTTTGTTTACCGATCTAAGATGGCAGCCTCTACTTAAATTGGTAAATAAAAATAAAAAAATATTGGCGTCTAAGTACTTTTCGTATTGCGGAGTAGCCCAGCAACAAAATGGTAGCTGCTGGCCCTCCAAATAAATAAATACATAACTGTGAGGAGTTGGAGACAGGGGGTGGGGATGGCAGCAGGCAGTGGGCGGGTTGAGGGAGCAACAGAGGTACACAGAAGCCCTTTATGCAATACAGAGCGGCCTGGTAGCAAATCCCCAAAAAGGACAATTACAGCTAGGGGAAGAGGAGCAACAAAGAAGCAGATTTGGAGGGGGGGCAGTTAAGGGAATACAACATGCAGGTAGGCATTTGGGGAGAACGCAGCACAACACGAGTGAGAGCAGTGAAACACAGGCATGCTTAATGGGGAAAAAAACTTAGTACTGTAAATGTGAGTAGGAGAATAGATGCATATCAGCCAGTCTAAAAGACTGCGGTACAAGGGCTGTGCTCCATGGGAGTGACAGTCAGAAGCGGACGGCAAGCCAACACATAAGAAGCAACCAAAAGGGAGTGACAATAAAGTAAACCTGTGTAAGCAATGGGTGGGCGCTAAGCCCACTGTACGTTGTTTGGAATGCTCTACTAAAGAACAAAAGACTTTAACGGAAGAGGCTGTACACCAACTACCTTAAACTAAAAGGCAAAACAACCCCGAAATCCTGCTTTTGTGTAACAAACCTTCTATTAGCGCACCTGGTTTGTCGTCGGCTGAGCTTGGCGATCAACCAGAACCATCTTCATCTGCTAAAAGCCTTGGGATCTGGGTTGATCGCAAGCTCTCACTTGTCAATCACATCTCTAAAGTTTTGGCCACCAATCTTGCTCTTTTAAGCTTTCCTATTTCTTTCTCCTTTATCCAGCAAGACTGTAATTCAATCCCTGATCACATCTGAACTATGGCTATTCTTTATATCGTGGCTTTCCACACTGTCTCTTACGGAGCCTCCAGATAGCTCAAAACTCTGCTGCTAGATTACTTCTCAACAACCCTTGCAGTCACTCTATTTCAGTTAACCGCAGGCAGTTGCACTGGGCGCCTATCGGAAAGCGTTCTGTTTTAAGACACTCTGAATTATGTTTATATCCTTCTCGAACAAAGATCCAGGGTATGTGTAAAACCAATTAAGCCATGACCAACCTGCTCAGGAACTTCTATGTTCATCCACTCTTAAATTTGCCTGTAGACCTTGTGTCAAAAAAGTCAAGGATGGTGGACGTTCCTTTTACTTGCTCCTGAAACCTAGATCAGTTTATAATCTGATATTTAACTCAGTCCTTCAGAAACAATTTTTGAAAAGAAACTTCAAACTTAGATTTTTTTCTTTCTCTTTGTTCTTCAAATCAGCTGCTAGTTTCGCAATGTATCGTTCAGGGTAACAGTGCACAATACAAAATGCTATGTATGAATTCCGCTGCAGACCGCTATAAGTTATCCGGTAGGTGAGACTTAAAAACGGAGACAAAAATAAACAGTCATCTAAATGGGTATCCAAACTGCAGACAAATTAAATAGCTGTCATTTAAATAAAACTTAATCCAGTTTTGTCACTGAAGAGAGAGGAATTATTTTAGGCAATGTGAACAATGTGCAAGCTTTGTGCAGTCACTCAAAGTAAAGGCAGCTGATGGGCAAAGTGGGTGGACCTAGCGGCTTCTGCTGGAAGCCCTGGTGGTCGGAAATAAAATGTTTGACAATTTTACAGACCAGTGGATGAAGCTTGCAAACTATTTTTTGGGAAAGCAAAACACTAAACAGATAACTTCTTTGTATTGTGGATCGCAACTTCTCACCTGGTTTTAATATGCTCTGTTATATTAAGGTTCCAACAGATTCCAGTCACCTCCCAGAAATAATTTTGATCTTAAATGTACAATCCTATGGATCTTACTACTTTGATCCTGGCCAGATGGCTCAGTGAATTAATGCTGGCCGCTGTTCTGCAATTTGCTGGTCATGAGTTCTAATCCTGGCACTGCAGACTTTGTATTCCATCCTTCCAAAATTATGAAAGTGAGTGCTATTAAGTAGGTGCCAGAAATACCTGTTAGTTTTACAGTGCGTAGAACCAACACTAGCGTTCTACAAAATTCTACATAAAAATTAATTGAGCTGATTAGCTGTCCTTGCTGCATCGGTGGTCCAGCAGTTGCCTAGCAGCAGATTGCCGGTTCGTCTGTTCTAGTGCCTATCAAGGTACCTAATATAGCACCATCTCACATGCAGATAATGTTGTTTCTTTCTACAGTTTTGCATCCTCAGACTGCATGCTATCCCAGAAAACCTCCTCTGTATTCCAAAAACCCTGCGTAAAAAACTCCACTCTTCCTTTCCTTCAAACCACTCTCTCCTTACTTTCTATCCTGTGTATGCCTCCTGTCTCTGAGCACGGCCTACGTTAAAAATGTGCGCACATATTGTTCTCTGAATTATCCTCATTTCATTCCGAAATTTCAAAACATCCCCTCTCCTTCTTTGAAAGTTATACTTACAACCTATGTTTGCCTTCTTCCTTTGCTTTTCACCTGATAAATTTCAGCAGGTTCAGCTTGCCAAAATCTATTAGGGCGAAAACTGTATGGCTGTGACAAATGTCACCCAGTTTGTCATTCGATCCGCTTGCAAACTCCTGTTTGCAAAGAGATCATAATTAAGCCCTGCGCTTGTAAAGAGGGCCTAGGTGTCCAAGCTGTAATCCCACCATCGCTCGGCACGGGGTGTTGTGCCTTCAGCCTTGCCGTGGTCCAGTGTCATCAGTGGGGAAGTCGCAAACCCAATACGGTCCGACTCCATTGCTAACAAAAGTGTGGCCCACAGCTGTCTAATGTCATTGACATTGCATTGCATTCCCCCTTAGTCCAGTCCATACAAAACTGCTGGGCAGTTATTGTTGAGCTCTTCTGTTTGGAGACCTTAGGTTCATTGAAGCCGCAAGCAAAATGTTGGCGGGTTCAACTGATCAGAAGCGCGCTCACTCATCACGGCTTTAGATCATTGGTATTGAAACCACTGGCTGTCAACCCTAGTCATAGCAGTCTTCAAACCACATGCCCACCCTAGTCAAATGTTACTCTCTTGAAACCTCTGGCTTCCTCAGTGTCGAAATCACTGTGCCAATTTCAAAGATGTCAAAACTGCTGTTCCACTGTGTCTCAATCGATATATAAGCCACGGGCCCATCGTGACCACCTTTATTGTGGTCAAAACCCTTGCTTGGCCTACCATGGCCGTGTCTCGTTGATTTGAAAGTCACTGGCCCAGCGTAGCCCAACTTCTTGAAAGTCAAAACGACAGGCCCACCATCAGCCTCATTGACGCTGAAGCTGCTGGACCATGCATCTTACATTAATCAAAACCGCTGGTCCAATCTAATTAGTGTCGAAACCGCTGGACCACCAGGGCCCAATTTCATGGATGTCAAACCTACTGGTCCACCGTAGCCCAAGCGCTTCAATGTCAAACCACTGGTCCAGCCTCAAGGATGCTGTACAGGATGGCCTCTCGTGGCCCAGCTTCTTGATGTCTTAACTCTGCACAGAGGACGTTCTCACTCTCACTTTCTCTCTCCTTCCTTTCTCCCTGTTCCCCAAACTTCACTCGCGAAAAACAATGCGATTAATTTCCCCCCGCGCAATCATGCATAGATTTAATAAGCATCCGAAAGGTAGGACCCATCTGTAACATATGCAGCGCATGCTAAATGACTCCTCTCCTGCAATTCCTCACCCTCCTCCTCCCTGAATCTTAATGAATTGAAGAAAAAAAATGATGTTTATTAAAGTGGAAACAGGCTGGGCGCCGGCTCTGCATCTCTGGTTCAAAAGTTCAGGCAATTCCCTGAAGGCTGCTCTCTCCTCCTCTCCGCCGGCTCACTCCTTCTCCCATCCCTGGCAGCGCAGCCCTCTCGCCTCGGCCTCTCTGCTCTCCCTCCCTTTCCCTCGTTTCTCGCCCTAGTTTCTGTGTCTCCCTTCCCTTCCCTCTCACCTCATTCGTCTCTCCACCTCGCGCTCCATCACTCACTCCTCTTGCTGGCTCCACCTCGCTTCCGCCTCTTCTTCTGTTCTCCTATTACCCTCTGTTTCCCCTCCGCTGTTTCTCACCCTCCTTTCTCTGCCTTCTTGCACTTGCCATTATTTTTTTCTAGCTCGTGCTCACTTTACCTTAGCCCCCTTTCCCTTCATTATTTTGTTTTCCACCACTAACCACCTCATGTTAATGTCAGAGCGTCAAGGCCCATTACTTCTACGCCAGCCTCTCTTCTCCCTGCCACTCTGATTTGCTCCCTGTTTTCTCCCCTTCCCTTGCTGACCCTTACAAACACTCTTTCTTTCTCTCACCCACACATGCCAGGGCCAGACAGGCCTTTTATTCCACTGGGCATTTCACCAGTGGGCTGGGGCTGGATTTGAATCCCTGCGGCCTCCCCTGCTTTCTTGTCACATTCCCCAGCTCCCGAGGTTAATTGCAGCAGGCACAGGGAGTCTTCAAGAGAGAGAGGGATTGATGAGGGAGATGGAGAGAGAGAGAATGGATGGATGAGGGAGATACCTTGAGGGAAGAAGGGGTAGGGGCTAGTTTAAACATGTTTTGCCAGGGCTGTTTTTGGTTCCCTGATGGTTCCTCCCTCACACCTTTCCCCATCTCACCTGCGGTGTACGGTGGCACTAGGGTGCAGTTATAATGTAAGTGGGAAGAGGGAGGTAGATGTAGCAGCAGGCACGGAGGCAGACAGGGACATAAGCTCCACTTCATGCTCAGGTGCACCACACGTGACATTGCAATGGCACCCCTCCGGCTGGTTCTGTGTGCTCATTTTGGTTCAGATAATCACTCCGAAACTAATCTTGGTCGATTAATTTTGCAATCTTATATTTAAATCTTTTTTTTTTTCTATTTGTTTTCTATAAAATGTTGAATTATTTATTTCAGGAATATCCAATGTATTTCCCTTTTTGTTTCCCATGGGCAGCTCATACTCCCTCTTTCTTTAACCTAACCCTGCCTCCCTTCCTTTTTCTTGTAACCATTTACTTAATTCTTGTATTCCCTTTTTTCCTTGTCATTTCTCCATCCTTATTTTTTTTAAAATATCACACCGACAACAAAACACTTCCACATTAGCCACGTTGTAAACCCAAACTCTTCCAACTAATGGCTACCTACAGACGTGCTACCCGTCCACCTAAAGTGCTTCAGCGCTTCGCCGGGGGTATGAAGCGCTATAGAAACGTAAATGCCACACAGTGAGCAGACTTTGGGGGGTGAAGTCTCAATCTGGGTTTGTTCCCTCTATCTAAAGAGTCTCAATGAATAAGCTTCTGTTGAGGTAAAGTCTGCCTTAAACCACACTGTTTCACCATTGCCCTTTAGTTAATTAGCATTCTATTTATAAATGATAAATGAAACCTGGGCGTTCTGTGTACAATCAGGTCACATTGTCAACTGCACCTTGCAGACAGCAGTTTAAAAAGTCACTTATATAAATAGGTTGTGCTTCTTAGCACAGCAAACCACGCCTTCAACGTAATCCCATATTACAACCAACATAATCAAACGCGTTATTTCATTTTTAATTAGTATTATCATTACTATATATCAACTGGTTTATTTTGACAGTAAAACCTATCAATGGCAATAGGAGCATAATTACCTGGTCTTCAGCCTCTCCTTTCGATATATATATATATATATATATATATATATATTCACTGAAAAAACCATAGGTTTCATTGACGTTATAGTTAGTTGGACATTTCACTCGTACAAAACCAGAGAAATTCCGACGTTATAGTTAGTTCAGCTAACTATAACTCGCGCCCCCCCAATGCACTGCTGATGACGTCACATATTACATCATTCATGACATGGTCAGTGACATCACTGATGACATCTCAAATTACATCACTGATGACATCATCCACGTGAAAATCTGATGCACCTCCTCACACTCTAATATAACCTTTGATACACCCACTGTAAAATACAGACTACCATTTTCGAAACCATCGACACACCAATACCAGTTACTACATGCG
This sequence comes from Calotriton arnoldi, assembly GCA_963921515.1. Lineage (NCBI taxonomy): Eukaryota > Metazoa > Chordata > Amphibia > Caudata > Salamandridae > Calotriton > Calotriton arnoldi. Next base: position 2,046,322 of record CAWUFW010002396.1, on the reverse strand, counting down.
CACTCACTGATTCCTAGGTCTACACACACATCCACTCAGCATTCAAGGGGACTTAATCCCCCAACTTAAAACACGCCACGGAGCGCGTTTGCACACTTGTCACATCAGGCCACGCCCCCTCCCTTCACCACTGTGCAAACGCGCCCCGTGGCGCGTTTTAAGTTGGGGGATTAAGTCCCCTTGAATCCTGAGGGTCCCTGGGGTCCATCTAGCCCACCAGGTACCTCCAGTAAGCGCCAAAGAGCTGCGTTGCAGAGAGGTGGTCTGCCCCTTTTTACCCCTCTCTGCAACGCAACTCTGTGACGCTTACTGGAGGTACCTCCGGCGCGATGCTGGCTTTTTTTTTTTTTTTTAAGAAGGGCGCTGTGTGGCCCCCCTTCTTTTTCTTTTTTTGGGGCCCCGGGGACCCCATCCCCCAGGGCCTGCCCCCTTTTTTTAATTTTTTTTTTAAACGGGAGGGAGGCTGCGTGGCCCCCCTCCAGAAGCCAATTATGGCCCTGGGGACCCCATCCCCCGGGGCCTGGCCAACCTCTTTCTTTTTTTTTTTTTTTGTTGGGAGGGGGCCGCGTGGCCCCCTCCTCAGGCCACTTCTGGGCCCGGGAGCTCATCCCCCGGGGCCTGGCCTGTCCGTTGGGGACCGTGGGGGGAGCCCCAATGCCCCCACGGTCCCGCCGGCTCCCTGCCTCCTGCGGGAGCCGGCATTGCTTTTCCACACGGGGAGCTGCTGACATGCAGCTCCCCTTGTGGAAAAGCAATCCTGCTTTGTTTCATTGAAGCGAGAGCAGGATTTCCTGCTCTCGCTTCATTGAAGCAAAGCAGAGTTTGCTATGGCAGGGCGGGAGCCGCATGGATGCCGCCCTGCCCTAGCAAACAGCAGTGTCCCGGGGGTGGGCACCCCGGGACACTGCAGGAGCCGGCCCTGGGAGGTGGCGGTCCCCAGGGCCATCAGGGGCTCCTGGAGGTGGTGGTCCCCGGGGCTCCCGGGGGGGATGCGTGCCCCCGCAAATAATGAAAAAAGCCCCGGGGAGGTGGTGGCCCCCGCGGGCCCCCGCTATACATTTTGGCATTGCCCCCGGGACCTGGCCCACCCGGGGCTTAAAATAACGAAGCACGGGGGCCCGCGCTTGTTTTTTTAAAAAAATTCGTCCGGATTCGCGCACCCAGCGAGAATTCGGCTGTTTAAAAAAAAAAAATACTTTCTTTGGCCCTGGGGGTCCCTGTGGGACCCCGTCAGCAGGCCTAGGGGGTCAGGGGGTCTGTACCCTGCCCCCTTTTCTTGTTTTTTCACTGTGTTTCACTGGTTTCTTGTGACTTGGTTCTACCGAGTCACAAGATGGCTGCCAACACTTCCTGGTTTGGAGTGTTGGCAGCCAATGACAGTGAAGCTCGTGCTCGGGAGGGTTCGCGAACCCACCGCTGCCCCAGATATCGATATTTTTTCTTTTTCTAATTTCTCAGCAACTGCTGAACGGATTTACAACATTTAACAAAAAGGGCTCTTTCTGAACCAAGGGCTACCTTTTTTGTTAAATTTGGTGTAATTCCGTTCAGCAGTTCGGGCTGTAGCTTTGTGTAAAGTTTCCTATGGAAAATAACATGGAGAAAACGTGTTTTGGGACCCCCCTTTTATCTCAGCCCCCGCTTGACGAATCACCCCGAAACTTTCAAGACAGGAGCTGACCGGAGCGCCTCACTAGTTTTGAAAATTTCATGAAAATTCGTCAAACGGCGCCAAAGTTATTGGGAAAACAAAAAATGCTTTTCCTATGGAAACTAGGTCCTAACTATAACTACCTACTGGCGACCGGTAGGTAGGTAGGTATGTGGGTGTGTGTGTGGGTGTGTGTGTGTGTGTGTGTGTGTTTTCACTGAAAAAGCCGAAGGTTACAGGGACGTTATAGTTAGGCTCAGATTTCACTCATACAAAACCAGTGAAATTCAGCAGTTATAGTTACCTGAGCTAACTATAACGTACTCTCCCGCAATGCACTGCTTGTGACCTCACATATTACATCGCTCATGACATGGTCAGTGACATCCCAAATGACATCATCCAGTGATTGTGAGTGTTTTCTAAAAGTGTTTGTGTGTTAAACATATATGACTATATTGTCTCTGTAACCTTTTTTTTTTAGTGAATTTCTACGTTTTAAAAAATTCTATTTCCTAACTATTACGTCCATGTAACCTTTGTTTTTAAATAAGTCTGTACATTTTTTTATTTTATTTCCTAACTGTAACCACTAACCTCTAACACGGAGTGTGTGAGTGAGTGCATGAGTGTCTCAGTGGGTATATGAGTGTCTGAATAGGTTTGTAAGTGAGTGTGAGAGAGTATGAGTGTGGCTGTAAGTGGGTATATGAGTGTCTGAGTGGGTCTGTGAGTGGGTGTGTGAGTTTCTGAGAGGGTCTGTGAGTCGGTGCGTGAGTCTCTGAGCGGGTCTGTAAGTCGGTGCTTGAGTCTGAGTAGATCTGTGAGTTTGTCAGATTTTGTAAGTGGGTCCATGAGTGTTTGACTGTCTGTGAGTGGGTGTACGTGTCTGAGTTTGTCTGTGAGTGGGTGCATGAGTGCCTGAGTGGGTTCTGCTAGTTTTATGCTTGTTTTCTGAAAGGCCTGGGCGGATCACGTGGAGTTTCACTCCGCAGAATTCCACAGAGTCACCCAAAAACTCTACCAAATTCCAGAGAGTTTCGTGAGCTGGCGAAGTACTGATGGCCACCCCTAATGAAGTCCCCTTGGCTGCTGAGGGCCGTTGGGGGCCAAGAACCCCTATTGTTGCCACAAATAAGTCTCCCACAGCTGGATTGCTGAGACCTCGTCAGAGGCCCTGCCCCCTTTCTCAACCACTCTGCAAACGCTCCTCCTGGGGCACTACTGGTTGAGGGATGAAGTCCCCTTGGCTGCTGAATGTCGTTGGGGGGCCAAGAACCCATATTGTTGCCACAAGTAAGTACCCCACAGCGGAATTGCTGAGACCTCGTTGGAGGCCGAGGCCCCTTTCTCAACTACTCTCCAAAGGGGCCTCCTGGCGCACGACTGGTTGGGGGGATAAAGTCCCCTTGGCTGCTGAGGGTTGTTGGGGGTTAAGAACCCCTATTGTTGCCACAAGTAAGTCCCCCACAGTGGGAATGCTGAGACCTCGTCCGAGGTCCTGCCCTCTTTCTCAACCACTCTGCAAACGCGCCTCGTGGGGCACTACTGGTTAGGGGATGAAGTCCCCCTTGGCTGCTGAGGGTTGTTGTGGGCCAAGAACCCCTATTGTTGCCACAAGTAAGTCTCCCAACAGTGGTATTGCTAAGACTTTGTTTGAGGCTTCGCCCCCTTTCTCAACCACTCTGCAAAGGGTACTCCTGGCACACTACCCGTTGGAGGATGAAGTACCCTTGGCTGCTGATGGTCGTTAGGAGCCAAGAACCTCTATTGTTCAAACTAGTAAGTCCCCCACAGCGTGATTGCTGAGACCTTGTCAGAGGCCCTGCCCCCTTTCTCAACCACTCTGCAAACGCGCCCTCTGGTGCACTTCTCTTGGGGGATGAAGTCTAGGGGTGAGCGCACCGGTATTATTTAGCCCTGGGGAGGTTGTGGTCCCCGAGGCTCGGGCAGGAGTATGCGCGACCACCCCAATCAAATCTTTCTTTGGACCCGGGGAGGTGGTTGTCCCCGGGGATTATAGAGCCCATAGTGGAGTGCCCTGTTTATAAATAAAGTCCTTTGGATGTAATGGTCCCCAAGGCTCAATGAGCCCTAGGTGGCGGGCCCCAGGGGATTATAGAGCCCATAGTGGGGTGCCCTGTTTATAAATAAAGTCCTTTGGATGTAATGGTCCCCAAGGCTCAATGAGCCCTAGGTGGCGGGCCCCATGCACCCCCATCCTTTATTTTAAAAGATGCCCCCGGGCCCACCCGGGGACTGTATTCAAAACAAGCGCAAGAGCCAGCGCTTGTTTTGTTTTTTGCTGCAGATTTGCGGCTCCATCGCGTTTCTGCAGCAATTATTTTTGTAAAGTGTTATTTGGCCCTGTCAGGGTGACAGGGGGACCCCATCGCCACACCTATGGGTCAGGGTACCCTGCCCCCTTTTCTATTTTTTTTACGTTTTTTGTGGGACTCAGCTGAAGCAGAGTCCCGAGATGGCTGCCGGCACTTCCTGGTTGAAGTTTTGGCAGCCAATCCGATTTCTTCACAGGGACTGTCGGATCCTCGGAAGATCCACGTATATATATATGTATGTGTGTATATATATATTACATATTACAGGTTACTCCGTCGAACCACAGGATATCTCCAAGAACGGACACGGACCCAGGTTTGGTGCAATATTGTTTATTCCTCTTTAGTCGCCATAACGCGTTTCGGCTCATCCGAGCCTTGGTGTGTGTGTATATATATATATATATATATATATATATATATATATATATATATATATATATATATATATATATAGATATTTTTTAAATAACTAAGAAACTCTGGAACAGATTTATACAAATTTCGATAAGATTCATCAACCGGCGCCATAGATATAGGCAAGTAAAAAAAAAAAAAAAAATAATGATTTTCCTATGGAAACTAGTGTGTGTGTGTGTGTGTGTGTGTGTGTGTGTGTGTGTGTGTGTGTGTGTGTGTGTGTGTGTGTGTGTGTGTGTGTGTGTGTGTGTGTGTGTGTGTGTGTGTGTGTGTGTGTGTGTGTGTGTGTGTGTGTGTGTGTGTGTGTGTGTGTGTGTGTGTGTGTGTGTGTGTGTGTACACAGCCAGAGCAAAGAGTGTTTTCCTAAAATCCTACAGTCTTAAATAAATGAATATGTAAAATCCTACATTCGTAAGTACATATGTTGTCCTTTTCTATAGACGAGCAAAAAAAGTATAGTCCAGTAGTTCAAACATTTCACAGTTTTTAAGCTAGGTGCCCCAAAACAAACATGTCAAATTAAAGACGTATAATATGGTCCATATTGCTATCTCAGCGTTCTGGTAACATTTATAAATGACTCGGTCTCATGGTTTATAATATCACCAGAACTTAAGTGGCCATGCAGGGCCAGATTACACAAGTGTAGGGCCACATTACACACATATTTAGCTATATAGTTATAGGTCTCTCTAAATATGTATATTTCAATGTATGCAACCTGCCTGCTGTTACCCCTAGTTACAGTTGCAGCCTGAAGCTTCAGGGAAACGGGCAGATGGAAGGTTGCAATGTTTTTGTTTCAGCTGATTGCGTGAGTGTTTTCTATTTCTAGACTATGTTACAATGTTATCGCTCATTTTGGTTCTGCATTAGGCCATTGTGTTGCAAAGTTAATGTTCTAACGCTGCGCCACCCCCCAAACAGGAAGTGCTTTTGATGTCTGCACCATGGGCAGGAAGTTCAAATCTACAGTCCTATATTGAGTAGGAAATGAACGGTGTCCCCTCTTGAGCGGGAGCCAGGCCCGCTTAGGCCCATGAGGATGTATGGTCGCCGCATGGCCTCATGCGGACAAACCTGGAGCACCGAAAGGGCCACATTCCGCACATGGAGGGAGGATTGAGGCACTTCCTTTTGGCCACAGCGGCAGAGTGCTCTTCCTCTCCATCCGTTGTATCCTCCTGGTAAACCCTTCCCTGTGCTCATTAATGTTGACTATTAATGGTGCATGCCACTATTGAGCTCCGTCTTCTGTAACAGGTATTATGGAATGATACTTACCGACCCTGGAAGGAAGATGGCTGAACTGGCCCTGTGTGCACTAGAACCTGTGACCCAGTGATTGATGTAAATAAGATTGAGCTCAATATTTTTGTTATTATTATTAATAAGAATAAATGTATTATTATATTTTTGTAGTGGCGCTGATCTACCTTGCTTGCTCCTTTTTTTCAACATTTACCATACCATTTACACAAGTGCGTACGCGATCAGTGACTACATTATATTGCTCAGTATATTTGCTGCAAGTTTACTATTTTTTTTAAACATGCATTTACTCAACCTTTAGCAGTGCTGTTTTCCCATCCGAGATACCGGTTTCCCTGGCTCTGGGCTTTGGAAGGGGCGATGATTGCGTCATCCCCACGAGGGAGAGGTCATAACCAGTGTCACACATGTTGCTTTTTCCTGCTGCCCCCATAAATCATACTCCAAAGGCCCGGCGCGTGACCTCTGCTGCGAGCCCGTGATCCTCGGCCTGGAGGGTGGGTTTTCCTTGCTCTGCACAATGGGGAAGTGGACTTCTCGGGCAGGACATGCCGTGTCCATCTGGAGCTGCCAGCGGCCTCTGGCGCAAGCCGCAGCCGAGCTGTGGGACATCCTGTCCTGGACTGGCCCGGGCCCCGGTGTGTGGATCCTTATCTGCAGCCTTGCTCGCTCCCTGGCTCTTGTTTTGGAACTGACATTTCGAGGTGCTTTTCACACGCCTTGAAAGCTGTCCACAGGGCACAAGTCCTAAAAAAAGAAGTGGGGGGACTAACCTAGTTAATCAGTATGCAAGTGGCATCGCAGCGCGTGACATCACGGCGCGTGACATCACGGCGCGTGACATCACAGCGCGTGACATCACAAGAAGTGATATCAGATCTTAAGCACTCACATATATGCTTAGCAGGTGTATCATGAGTACATTTGAGCACATTTCGAGTATACTTGCAAACCCTCCTGATTTAGGCAGAAGATTCACACTTTTGTACGCTACATATAAAGCAATGTTACCTTTTGTCAGCGTTCAGCTTTCTATAGCCATAGTGCTTTAAAAGAAATAGTGATATTTAAATCATTACAACGCCTCCTCAAGGGTAATAAGCGTATATAAATGCAATTTATTTTGTGCAAATACTGGGAAAGATCAACACATCTGACGTTCTTACAGTGCATGCATATCTCCTAAACAGAGCCTGAACAAAGTGAAAAGCTGCCTCTTTAAAGTATGTGTGAAATGCTAACAAGGTGCGCGCCTTTGTTTCCCCTCTGCTGCATTTGCATCAGGTGTGAGGCTCCTGACTGCTGCCAGCCAGGAAACTCCAACAAAAGGAGGCCTGATGACCCCCGAGACTCGGCCTTTGTTATGGCCAAGTATCCCAGCAGGAGTCAGAAATAAGAGATCCTCAGCCCCGCCTGCACGTTGTTGTGATTGAAAGCAGACAACAACTTGCAGGCGCTGCTGAATGTGTCCCGGTGTTTGGAAATTACACCGGGACGAATTCAGCATCTTTTTTAGTGGGGCCCAACTTCTTGGCAAGGTGGACGGCATCCACCCTGTGAAAGAAGTGGGGACCCCCGACTCGTGCCCTGGCTGTCCAACAATAAACCATACTCACGCGCCCATAGGTTGGCGGCCCCCCAGGTACATTCGGCTCGACCCAGCTAACGTCCCTCTGACCTTTTTCAACCCCGGCAGACTCACCTCACCTGTGGAACACTCAGTGCTTTAAATGGAAATATAGGAGTGCAGGTACCCACTGTTTAGAGTACTGGTTTGCTCCTGAGTGTGCAGGTACTCTCCCATGGAATGTAGAGCTGCAGTGCTGAGAAGTGCAGGCAGGGCCGGCTTTAGCACTCAGTGCGACAGTCTTTTTGGCAACCCTCTGCCCCCCCCAATTGCCTCCATCTTCATGAATTACCTCGCTACCACTCTCCAACAGTGCACCTCATCTCTCCATAGCCTCTATTTGACATACATTTCATTTTTCTATAGCGCTACTCATAGTTCACTCACACTCAGTTCTGTGATCTGCGAGGTACACGTTCTTTGCAGCAGGCACATTAACCCTCCACGCTACTTTATGTTGAGTCAAAACTGCCACTAGACAAAATTCAGATCTCTCACCAGTAGGGACATTATTCAGCAGATTTATCTTGCCATTTTTATCGTTGCCTGAACTGCTGGACGCACAAGGAAGTTCACATGCGTTTAAACCAATAGCTATTTTTAAACACCGCGCCCCCCACCAAAGTCAGCGCCAGGTGCGGCTGCCCCGGTCGCACCGCCCTAAAGCCGCCCCTGAGTGCAGGTACTCTCGGTTTCAAATTAAAGAAGTGCAGGTACTCGGTGCTGGGAACACCTGTTCATTTAAAGCACTGGGTACACTCCCTTCACCTCAGGAACAATCAGTCTCACCCCGGGTACACAACTAGGGACTTTTACATTACATAGGTACATTCCTCTGACCCATGTATGCACACACAACTTGGCGCAGTTACGGTCCATTACCACCCATGCACCCTCCCCCAGTGCACTCACCTCGCCCCAGGCGCAGATGAACAGGCTTTTACTCACCCATTATGCACTCTACTCTCCAGGTGCATGCTTTCAGCCAGGCTCACTTCCTTCACTACATGTACAATCGTGCATTCGCTGGCACACCCACCCCAGGAACATATGGTCTGGTACTGCCTAATCCCCCTCCTCTCTTCAAACCAAAGACCCTTGGGGTGGAGACCCTCCCGGCTCCCGTGGGGCTGACCGCCCCCCTTCCCCCCAAGGCAAACAATTAAAACGTAAACAATTCAAACACCACAACTGTTTGGATTAGGGGTCGTAAACCCCGGCCGTAGTTTTACATAAAATCATCAAAACATTAAGATTATTATTATTTACGTTATGTGCAATACGCAGAAAGTCCAATACATTGATAGGTACAAGATGTCAATTGGCTAACCTTAACCTGCTTCTAGTACATAGCCATTCCTATCGTAAGCTAAGCGATGAAGATATTCTCTTTCTGCGTATCCCTGTTAGAGCCTGCGGCAAGGTCAATGACTGGCGGCCCCAGATCAAGCTAGGTCCCAACCTCCTACCGGAGTGACCTTGCGCAGGGGGTCCAGCTTACCGGATGGATACCTCTCCCGGGCCCCCCCTGCGCCCTCAACATTAACTCCATAAAGGGGTCGCTGCAGTTATGCATCCTGGCACCCTTGAGCGCATGCGCGTGCAGGGATTGGCCAACCAGCCTACTGGAAGCGATACTTCCCTTCCCCCGCACTCTTCCAGCCTACCAGCTGTAACTGCCCCTGGAGTTCCGTGAGAGACCCTCTGTCTCCCCCTCGGGCGTCCCCATTTGACAATGGTGATGCCCGCTAAGGACCGAAAACTATGCTCACCAATCATAACCTTACCGCCTGACCAAGGGAAACACAAACAAAATACAACAAAATAACTTTTTCCTGAAAATTGAAAAATATTAGTTAAGAAAACACTTTTATTCCAACATTACGACAACTCAACAATCAAGTAGACTTTATTACATTACTCCTCCTGAAATAGAAACACATAGTAATTCCACAATATATCTGCCTTAGGGGATGGTGGGCGGGGAAAAAGAATCGTTGGGGCCTCCGACTGAGGCCCTGACCCATCTATGACCTGGAGGCTGGGGAGCGGCGAAGAGAGACCGTCCGCTCTGCTCCCCAGCCTTTTAAAGCGTAGAGCCGGGCAAACCGGTTCTGACCGACTTGCCCGACGTTGACCGGACGCGCGAACCGGAAGCACTTGTAAGTGCTTCCGGTTCACGCCTGCGTCAACCAATCACCTGGGGGCCTTAGGGGAGGTCGGGATACCACGTCACTATTGTGCGCGGTGCGCCCTCGCCGCCCCGGGGTGCGGGGGACCGGTGCGACCGCCATACTGGCGGCGTGCCCGAGCCCGTGCCCGCCTTGCAATATGGTCTGGTACTGCCTAATCCCCCTCCTCTTTTCAAACCAAAGACCCTTGGGGTAGAGACCCTCCCAGCTCCCGTGGGGCTGCCCGCCCCCCTTTCCCCCAAGGCAAACAATTCAAACACCACAGCTGTTTGGATTAGGGGTCGTAAACCCGGCCGTATTTTATTACATAAAATCATCAAAACAATAAGATTATTATTTACGTTATGTACAATACACAGAAAGTCCAATACATTGATAGGTACAAGATGTCAATTGGCTAACCTTAACCTGCTTCTAGTACATAGCCATTCCTATCGTAAGCTAAGCGATGAAGATATTCTCTTTCTGCGTATCCCTGTTAGAGCCTACGGCAAGGTCAATGACTGGCGGCCCCAGATCAAGCTAGGTCCCAACCTCCTACCGGAGTGACCTTGCGCAGGGGGTCCAGCTTATCGGATGGATACCTCCCCCGGGCCCCCCCTTGCGCCCTCAACATTAACTCCATAAAGGGGTCGCTGCAGTTATGCATCTTTGCGCCCTTGAGTGCATGCGCGTGCGGGGATTGGCCAACCAGCCTACTGGAAGCGAGACTTCCCTTCCCCCCCGCACCCTTCCAGCCTACCAGCTGTAACTGCCCCTGGAGTTCCGTGAGAGACCCTCTGTCTCCCCCTCGGGCGTCCCCATTTGACAATGGTGATGCCCGCTAAGGACCGAAAACTATGCTCACCAATCATGACCTTACCGCCACAGGCCAGCATAATTGCCCGACTATCTGGCCTCCCCCTCCGCCTACTAGAAAGGTCATGCCTTGTGCCTTGCCCTTTGTAACCATGCCAGCAGATTTTCCATAAAAAACCTCCTTACCTAGTCGAGAGAGGTGTACCCCATCCTGCAGAAGAAACGGTTCACCCTGAATGCACCCATGCCCTATTGTCCGTAGCTTCGGAGTCCGGAATAGTTTATCAATCCGATTGTTAAACCCTTTAACTGAGTGATTCAGGGGCCCAGACCGACTCACCCCCTCTTCTACTGTGATCTGGGAATCATGTGTGACCACACTATCAGTGACTCTGGGCATCCCACTGCCAACCACCCAGAACAAAATTGCTCTCTGCCACTGCAATCTTTGGATGCTGTGAGCCCACCCTCCTGCCGGAGTGACTTGCGCAGGGGGCCCAGTTCGCCCGACGGTTATCTCCCTCTGCGCCTTCCACATTATCTCCCAGGAATAATGCTGTCCTGCCAAGTTATTAGCGCCACTGCGTTTTTCGGGGGGTTGGCCCAAAATGTCTACCGGAAGTGGAACTTCCCCTCCCCCGCACCCTCCATTGTTCCTGTGGATCCTTTCCGACGATTGAAGAGTGAGAATATGACTAATTCAGGCCTCTACCTCTGAGAAACGCCTAGCCCAATAGCTCTTGGACATGGGTGGGCTCCTCCTTTCGTGAGGACCCTATACTCCAACCATACCAGGAGTGCTTGTGTAGGGGGCCCGTCTGCCCGCTAGGATATCTCCCTCGGGCCCCCCCATACACCCCTCTTCCTCCATTCCTGTGTTTAGTTTGCGCCCAATGCGCATGGGCGGGCCTCTGTAACCCATTCCGTGTCCATCGAAAGTGACAAACAAGATCCAGCTGGTGCTCCAAAACACTCCCTGCACCTTATACCTTGGCAATGCCTCATGTGTGAAGTACTCTCGCCCAGGATCCTTTGGAACTGCTTCCGCATTCACAGAAGACAACGAGGTACCCAGATGGTGCCTCTAATCATCCCGCTTTTCACTTGCGCTGACCAAAGGATACAAAAGAGAGAAAGGAGTTAGAGGCAAACCTAACAATGGGATTAAGCTCACATTATCTGCCGTTGTCAGATTCCACACCCCTGGCCTTTTGCTCCTCTGGCCCAGCTAGCCCCTCATTGCTGCCTCAGTGGCGCCCTAAATCAAGAGCCCAGACCTATCGATCAGGAAAATTGAGCAAACCTGCGAAAATATACGAATAGCGGGATTCATCTACTCCCCTTCCTGAAACTTAGATGAGCCGTCCTGGATTGGTTCAAGTAACCCCAGATTTAGCTGGACCGGGTACCCCAATGGGCTGCAACACATTTGTGTAAAATCCCTGAGAAGCGCTGCGCTCCAGCTTTGCTGAGTGCAACCACAAGTTTCATCGGTGCCCCGGGCACCCCAACAGGGCTGCCCGGGGCAACTAAATTAAACCGAATTAAACTGAAATTAATAACAGAAAACGTGAGAAATCCCCCCTTTTCCAGCACCTAATTACAGCCACCGCTCACTTGGGTGACTAGGTGACTTCTGTGAGCACCAGGGGCTGTGAAGAGCAGCACCCCAAGCCTTTACGTTCCTGGGCCCTCCTTGCACCACTACCGCTTGGTGCCAAAACATGGCAGAATTATCCTCAATGCATTGGCCTCCCCTCCCCTAATGCAAAACATTCCCAAAGCTACCTCCTTGGAAGAAAAAAGGTGGCCAGTCCCACTCGGGCCAGTCTTGCCCCCTGCATGTGGGTAGTTGCTGCCCTCCTACCCTGGCGTTTTTAGATTAAGGAGGTGGGACCGGAACAGATGATGGTGACATACATCAGCCCCTTACCAGCCCGCACTTTCATTACAATTAATCGTATCACTTATAAAGTTGTTGTGACTGTGACCAGTCCTTGCCTGAACCCGCTCACCCTAGACATATGTGCAGTTGATGACACAGTACCTCCAAACCAAGGGTGGAAAGCATAATTATGCTATTACCCTGGTGATGAATTAATTCTTCATGCAGCACATTGGGTTTAGTTTGAGGTGGTCCTTAGCAGAGAATCTCTTCTAGGTGCTTTCATATATGAGTAAAGTACTCCGCCTTCCTGAGGCTTTGGGAACTATTGAGATTAGAGGCTGTTTGCTGCACCGCATTTTCTATAAGATCCAACCATACGCATACGCGTCATCCCCACAGCAGTGATTTATACCAACTGATTCAGAGCGATATAACCGAGGTGTTAGCCCCATGTCTGCTTCATCTCGCACTTGTGATGTGATGTGGCTCCAGGCCAGACTGGCCACCCCTCGAGATGAGTTCCCTCCACTCCGTTCACAGAATCAGAGGGCACTCCATCAATGGTCAACCAAGACCACCATTAATATTCTCCATCAACTATCTTCCTGCCCTGGGGATAAATCTCAGTCTATCCTAAACCATCCCTCCAGTCAGCAAGGCTAAAAAGTACAGACCCAAGAAGCCTGGACTCAAACTATGTAAGACAAGCTCCCCTCGAAATCGCTGTGTATATGCAACCCAACCAACTAAATGAAAAAATAATGGTGACAAAAAACACCACTAGCAGCACCAAGAGGCGTGAAACTGCTATCTCATGAATCTGCAAACCATTGGCCCCTTGGTCATACTGACCCAGAAATGGGACTGCTATCCACAGGTTCAGTGCTGCACAACTGCAAGGCAAAGCAAAACACTCCAGTCTGTTGACCATAAACACACGTGTATACTTGATCTCCACCGACCCTGGTGGAAAGAATTCTCCGAGATGGCATCGTCCAAGACATGCAAAATTCCCCACGTCTCCCTTCGCACGACAGATCCAACCATTCCGGAATTTCCCCTTAGAGATACCAGTCCAAGCCACAAAACAACCGATGCAATCCGGCTGCCCGCCGCCGAAAAACCCGACTGAATACCTGCTATCCAGCCGCGATGCCATCCGCCACACTGCAAAGCTAGTCTCTCCTGCTAAACACTTCAACAACACACATTGTGCTATATCAACCTGATGTTTTCATGATGCGCCACCGCCTTCTAACAAGGGAACCATAAGCCCACATACACGTAGTGAAAGAACCAACTTTACGCTCAAAGCCTCCATATCTTGAAACAGGGTCATGAAAAAGAATAACTTCACCCCGGAAGAAGAAACCATTGGTTTGTTACAAGACACTCTACACCATAAAACCATAGTTGAGTACCTTCAGGGCACTATTTCTTTTTTTTAATAACACATTTTATTGATTTTCGATAATCCCAACTGGGCAGATGCCCTACATGAAAACATTGACACCAGGATAATCCGGATATACACTGTTGGTATACATTATTGACTACAATAAACTTATAATACAACGCAAACTTTGAGCAGACAGTTCCCAATCCCATGCAATAAAGAAGGTGTAAATGCGTACTTAAACATGCAATATAAGTATGCCGTGTGCGGTCTAGGGTGATCATGAGAATGGTAATAAATATGTCCATCAGTGGGTCTGTGAAGGAAGGGGAGGAAGGTCGATACCCCGATATATTGCCCATCGGGACCATATTTTCCTATGTTTCCGGGGGCAACCTCGTGCCTGGAAGACTGCCAGCTCGGCGCCCATACATCTGTTGAGTTCTTGTCTCCATTTTCCCACCATCGGGGGGGGGGGGACCCCTTTCCATAACTGAGCGATGTCCCTTTTAGCGATCGTGAGAGCCAGGAAGAGCAGGTGCTGTTTGTACCGGTTCCCCCCTATCGCATCCGTGCTATGTAACAGGAACAGTTTTGGGTCATGAGGGAGATCCCAACCTAGCACCTCACCCAAACATGCTGATACCTTACGCCAGAAGGGCAGTATGGCAGTGCAGCTCCACACTGTATGCAAAAAGGTTCCCTCCTCCCTCCCACATCGCAAACATTGGGGAGACTGAACGACCCCCATCCTCCATAGACGGAGTCTCGTATAATATACCCTGTGGGCATATTTGAACTGGATAAGTCGATATCTGGAGGACACCACTGCGCCCCTGGGGCTGGCAATAGCCTCGGCCCAATCATCATCCGTTAGGTCTGGTATATCGTCCAGCCACGCCTGTCTGGTTCTATGCAGTGTTGTTTTGGAGTGTGTGGTTAGGGTCTGGTAGACCTGTCTGATTTTATGTGCCCCTAGGTCCCCTATGAGGAGACTGCCTTCAAGTGGATGGAACTCTGGCAAGCTGTCCAGGGTACGGATGATGAGAACCAAACCATGGCGTAATTGCAAATATTTATAAAACTGTGATTTGTGCAACTGGAATTCCACCTGCAGCTGCTGAAAGGATGTTAAAGTTGTTCCCTTCATAATATCTCCCAATGTGGATATGCCTACCACGTCCCATTGACAGAATACAGGCAAAGCAGCAATGTGGCGCAACTGGGTTCCATGCCAGAGGGGAGTCTCCTGGGTCAGCCGACCACGCCACCCCATCTGCCCGACAACATACCAGCAGAGCCGAACTACAGTCCTGCCAGCAGGGGGTAGGAAATCCAGGCTCCGTGCACTATAGAGTAGCTGCAGGAGGGGGGCCCCCTCCAACACTGTGTGTTCCAGTGTGAACGGAGGATCCGATGGCGAAGTGTACCATCATTCATTGATGATCAGTAAGTGAGAGGCGGCGTAGTAAGAAAAAACGTCGGCTGCGGCGATACCCCCACAATATGTTGATTGTGCACAGGTTTGGAGCGCCACCCGAACTGCGCCACCGTTCCACAGCAATTTGTTGTGGAGGCATTAATATTTGCAAACCAGGATCTTGGTATGTGGTGCGGGAAATTTTGTAACCGATACAATAATTTAGGTAAGGAGACCATCTTAAAAATCGCCGAGCGCCCATACAGTGAAAGTGGGAGAGAGGACCATATGGTCGTCTCATCACGGAGAGCGGTGAGGAGGGGATTAATGTTGCGGGCCCATGAGATCTTTGGGCAGGGCGATATATAGATACCCAAGTATTTAGAATCAATCGTTTTTGTGTGGGAATCAGAAGGAATGTACACAGCTTACTGCCTACATCACGAGGCCGGCAGAGCGGGGTATGAGCGAAAGTACACAGCGTTGAGGCCTACAACCCGGGGGTCGGCCCCGCAAAAAGCATTCGTACATGGCATCTGAATCGGCTCTCATGTCAAAGACATCCACAGTTTTATTTAATAAAACAAACAAAAACATCTGGAACAAACCAACCCTCCCTACCCCCACCCCCATCCCTTCTCCGCATCAGTTCCAACACACCCACTAAGGCCTTGCCGCAGGACCCAGCTTAGTACAGAGGCAATGCTCATCTCACCGGCCTTTGGCTGGAACCAAGGGGTTCTAGCGGCAGAAGCTTGAGAATCTGCAAATATTTAGGGCATGTCACCTCTCTCATATCTTTTGTGAGTATTTGTAAATAAGGGGCCCATAACTTCGCAAAATCTTTGCCCTTCCCTTCTACACTGAGCGACAGGCGCTCCATGGCTAGAAGCTGCCAGAGACGATGTATCCAGTCAATCATCTCAGGCACCGAAGATGTCCCCCAATTCGCCAGAATAACCTGCCGCGCCGCTAGCAGCGCCATTGCAATCTGCCTGCCCCTCAGATTTCAGTGGGAATGCTTTAGGATGGGAAAGACCCAGCAGCGTGTATTCTGGGGAACGAGGTAGAGTAATCTGGAATGCAGCATCGATATCATCAATAACCGCTGTCCAATAGTGCATCAATTTCGGGCAATGCCATAGCAAGTGAACTAGAGTACCCGTTGAACCACACCCCCGCCAGCAGAGGTCTGTTTTGCTCTTGTCCCAGCAATGCACACGAGCCGGCGTGTAATACCAATATGTAACTACTTTATAAGCGGATTCTGCACCCGCTGTGTTGTGTGCAGTGTGGTGTGTTCTATATAGAATATGCTCCCACTCCTTAGGCGTTAGGGGCCTACCCAGTTCAGTCTCCCATCGCACCTGTGCCTTTGTACGATGACCCGCAGGGCGCGCCATAATCATAGCATACAGTCAGGGGCGTAGCTAGGCCTAAGGCTGCCCGTGGCGGCCCCTGCGTTTGCCGCCCTCGGCAAAATTATAGAAGAGCGGGGGGTGGGGGGATGGTAACGGCCGCAGGTAAGAGCGGGGGGGGGAGGGGGGCCGGCTGGGGCGGTCCGCCCCCCCTAGCTATGCCACTGCATACAGTTCAAAAATGAGCCTACGATCATCCGCTTTGCGCACTAGCCATTTTTCAAACATAGTAAGGGGACGGGACATGCGGGCAAAGTTGGCGGGACGCGTAACCCAGTGAGCAACCTGACTGTAGGGGAATGCATCGGTAGCTAATAGGTCGTAGTCCTTCCGCAATTGGGCAAAGGGAATCAGTCCTTCCGTGTCAAAAAGGGAACCAACCCTCTTACAACCCTCCTCCCGCCACCGTTGAAATACCGGAGACGCCTGACCCGGGGGGAAATCGGGATTGTCCACAATGGGGGTCATAGGCGAGGGGAATGATGTCCACCCCTTCGCCACGGCCAGCCGGTCCCAGACCTTGAGCGTAGGCGAGGTGACGGGAGAGGAATATAGTCCCCATGCTCTGTGTTTGCGAGGTATCCACAGTTCCCGCCAAATATTCACTCCCGCTACGGATTGGTTCATGAAATTCCAGTGTTTGCTGGACAAGGGTCTATTCCACTCCACCAGGTAGCGAAGGCATGCCGCTTGGTAATAGGCACCTATGAGTGGAAGGCCCAGACCTCCCTGCACTTTCGTGGAGGCCTTTTGCGTTAGAGAGAAACGAGGCTTCCTACCCTCCCATACGAACTTATTAATAAGTCATTGCAGTTTCTTAAGCGTACCCGGCGGCGGGGTCAGCGGCAGCATCTGGAAGATGTATAGGATGCAAGGTAATACTGTCATTTTCACCGCGGCTATCCTCCCATACCATGCTAACCTGAGACGCGACCAGGCGTCCAGCGCCTTGGTCGTGTGATCCAGCAGCAAAGCATAATTTAGGGAGACCGTCTTAGCAATGGTTGGTGTCATCTTAAGTCCTAAGTATGTTATGTCTGTGTGAGTCCATGGGGAATCTGAAATCCTGCTGTAGGGCCATCATATCTTCAGCAGGGATAGAAATGTTGAGGATCTGCGATTTTGCGAGATTGACCTTAAATCCCGAGACTTCCCCAAAAGCCGCAAGTTCGCCGATTAAAGTCTGTAGGGTTAGCCGGGGCTGGGTAAGCGAGAGGATCACGTCATCAGCGTACAAGCTAATTTTATGCATATCCGCACCAAACTTAAGGCCAACAACCTCAGGATTTGCCCGAATCCGCTGGGCAAACGGCTCCATATAGAGCGCAAATAAAAGCGGGGATAGTGGGTAACCCTGGCGCGTTCCCCGAGTGACAGAGAAAAGGGCCGACCTGCATCCGTTAACCCGCACAAAGGCCTTGGGGGCAGAATATAGGCACTTTATCCAGCGTAGAAAGTTGTCTCCAAAGCCATAGCTGCGCAGCACTGCAAACAAATAACCCCAATCGACGTGGTCGAAGGCCTTTTCAGCATCTATGGATAGCAGGAAGGCCGGATTCCGTGAACGGTGTATTTGATCGATGAGGTACAGCAATCTTTTGGAGTTGTCTCCCCCTTGTCTAGTAGGGATGAAACCCGATTGATCAGGGTCCACTATGTCGGCCATGAGGGGGTTGAGGCGCGACGCCAAAATGCCCGCAAATAACTTCGCATCGATGTTAAGAAGTGAAATGGGTCGGTAGGACCAGCAATCCCGAGAGTCCTTCCCGGGCTTCAGAATGACCGAGATCACCGCTTCCGACATCGAGGGCGTTACCGCTCCCGTATCAAGAAAGGAATTAAACAACCAAATTAAAAATGGAGCCAGCTCTACACAAAACGTTTTGTAAAAAGAGTCCGGAAATCCATCCGGCCCCGGTGATTTGGCTATTTTCAACCTAGAAATGGCCGCTATCACCTCCTCTATGCGGATCGCCGAGTCCAGATTGTCAGACACAGTTTTGGGAATAGGCGTTATGTCACATGCGCCCAGATATGTATTTGGATCACGCGGGGGTGAATCTTGGCCCACGTAGAGGAGCTGATAAAAACTGCAGAAGGCCTCAACTATCCTATCATCTGCGGACTGTTCCACCCCAGAGCGATCCCGCACTGACTGAATTAGGGACATCTGCGTCTTTGCTCGTAACCTGTGTGCCAGCATTTTCCCACATTTATCGCTACTAAGGTAAAATTTGTTGCACAATCGCAGAAGGCAGTGCTCCACTCTATCCAAGTCTAAGTGTTTCAGCATACGCCTTCGGTTTTCCAATTCTCGCCATACCCTCGGGGCTCCGGTACGCTTGTGAACCGCCTCCAGTTCCCCCACCACCCTCTCCAACTCCGCGCGTTTCTCTCTGCGTAAAGCGTTATATGTCGCCGCGACCGCGATGAACTCTCCCCGCGTCACCAATTTCAGAGCCTCCCATACCGCTGAAAGTGGAGTGGACCCCACATCGTTATTCTGAAAGTATTGCACTATAGTGTCTCGTATCCGCTTAACCACGTCTTCAGAGTGGAGCAGGCTCTCCCGTAATCGCCACCCCGGGGGGAACGCTTGCGTGCGCTGCGCAGGCAGGAGGACGGAGATGAGTGCATGGTCAGAAAGAGAGCGAGGAGTAATCTCCGAGGAATGTAGGCTAGTCATGAGGGAAGTAGAAGCTAGGAAATGATCAAGGCGTGCATATGTTTTATGAGCGGCAGAAAAATATGTATAGTCGCGCTCGCCTGGGTGTGTTGTCTGCCACTCATCATGCAATCCACTGTCCTCCAACCATCCCTTCCCACCCAGTGAGAGAGCCCCGGCTTGGTGTGACCTCTGCCCTGACCTGTCCAATTCCGGGCCAATTACCAGATTTAAATCGCCCCCAACCAATATCGCAGCGTCTGGGGAGGCAAGTACCTCAGTCAAGGCCGAGCGCAGGTAGGGTTCCTGTTTCTCATTAGGGGCGTATAGCGATCCTAGTGTAAGGTGTGATTCATCCCATTGAACCCTAATGGCCAGTAACCCGCCCTTTATTTCTGCCACTGTCGAGATTTCTTTACACGGGCAGCGCGCACCAACCAGGATAGCTACCCCATTTTTTTGGGACGGCCCAGGGGACCAAAATTGCTGTGGGAATCGCTTATCTCGCATGCGCATGGTATCTTTAGACAGCAGGTGGGTCTCTTGGAGAAAGCAGATATCACTATTGGTGTTTTCAAGGAGGGAGAGCACTGCCGTGCGCTTCACAGGATTATTCAACCCCCGAACGTTCAAACTAATTACCTTCAAATCTCTACCCATTGGATAGCTTGGAAGTTGCGAAGCAGAGTGTGAGCTGAAGCCTGAGCAACACATGCGCTGTTAGAGGGACCTCGGATCGCCCTGTAATATGCCATCCCTATTTGAGAACTGATGCGGAGACCCCATAAAAACCCCAAACAAACCCCATCCCCAAATAATAACAAAAGGCCCAGTGTCGAAAAGGGAAAATCCAACAAAATGAACATGACTAAAGTTCGTCACAGTGGTTAGAGTCCAGGGGGTCGTGGTGAGAATATTGTCTAGTCCACAAAGGAGTCCACTCTCATCCACTTGGACGCCGGGGGAAAGGCAACATCCCAAATTGAACGATCCTCTCCGTCCCTCCGGCGCCCGTCAGTGAGCACAATCCGGAGCCATCAGCTAGGAATGTCACGGGGTGTCGGGGCGCCCTGTAACCTGCGACAGCGAGGAAAGCACCGCCTCTCTCTCCTGGACGCTTGTGGCCTGGTCAGGCTTTTGGCTTGGTGAAGTCTTGCCAACCCGCTGCCATCCCGAAGTGCGGCGGTTATGCCGAGGGTTCGGCCGATCCGCACTCTCCGCAGACGGGGCATTATCAATACCCAGGGTCTCCAGCGCTTCCTCCAGTGATCTGATCTGCAGGAGCTTTCCTTGATGTTTAAATATCAAACGGAACGGGTGGCCCCAAGAGTAAGGAATGTTCTTTTCGCTGAGGTAATTGGTTACAGGTTTAAACGCTCTTCGTTTAACAAGTGTGGAGGCCGCTAGATCCTGGAATAGAGCTGGTTGATGACCACGAAACTGCACGGGTTGCTGCTCACGTGCCTTCCGGATGATGCGCTCTTTCAGTTGAAAATCGTGTACACACACGAGAATATCAGGAGGCGGGGCTTTATTACCGCGGGGGAGGCCCACCTGATGGACCCGGTCCATTTGGATGTCCGAACCCTCTTCCTCCCCGAGGATCTGTTGGAATAAGGCGCTGACATAAGCTCGAAGATCGTCTCCTTCCTCCTTCCACGGGACGGCCCTGATCCTCACATTGTTCCGTCTGGAGCGGTTCTCCAGGTCCTCTGCATGGGCCTGGAGATCAAAGTTCTGTTCACGGAGGCGCAACATATCCTGTTGCAATTGGTGGAGATCTTCTTCCCTGCCGACATCATGCTCCTCTAGGGTCGCCACCCTCTCTCCTATGTCATTCACATCGCGTCTAACCTCCTTTAGATCAGCAGTTAGTTGGGATCTGAGCTCCTGGATGTCCTCTTTTATGGCCGTGAAGAGCTCCACCATGAAAGCTTTGGTCGCTGGGGAGTCATCGCCTTCCATTTGACTAGACCCTTTCTCACCTTGAGCTGCAGAATGGCCGGATTGTTTCTGGAGGAGTTCTTTTAGCGACTTCTCCTTATGGGCCCTCGCCGCCGCCATGACGAGCCCTCTGTGCCGCAGTGCTTTTCGGATCCAACCACCGCTCCGGCCACTAGTGCTGATACAATCTCCCTTGGTCTCGGTCACTTCACTTTCAGCTTTGTATCGTGTGTTATGCCCCTACGTGCTTCTCCACCTCCACCTAGTCTTCGTATTACGGGTTACTGGGTATCCGGCCAAAGCACTCTGTTCGTCCAGTCCGTGGGAGCCCCTCTCTCACTGTGTTTGCCACGTGACCAGTGTCGCCTAAGCCAGGCCTCCCGGAGTGCCCAGAGCGGGAGGCCCCTCCAGACCACAAGGCGCGGAGTCACCAGTGTCTGTCTCTGTGTGCTCTGTATACCATCTGCTCTGCACCACACTAGGTTGTCGTCTGGTTACGGGGTATCCAGTAGCTACTCTTCCCCCGCTCCGTTAGGTGCCTCAACGCCTCTCGGCTCCGCCTCCACTGCCACCTCCGGCCGCCGAGTCGCAGACCGCTCAGGCCCCGTTCCGCTTCCGACACCTCTGGGAGGGCGAGAGGGCCGAAGCCCACTGGAATGCGCCAGGTACTGCCTTCTTGGACCGGGAGGGGCTCCTTGCCCCCACTGGTCCCACAATCTATCTCCAGAGAAAATGAGCTGCAGACTTCCAGCAAGCACACCGCTCTGCGTGCGGCCCCCACCGGAAAGAGCCACTGCAGTCTGCAGCCGCCACAAGGGCCGATCTAGCGCGCGCCGTCCGCCGACCTGCGGACCGAGTAGGCCCTGCTTCCCTGTCGCGCTTTCCACTGGCCACAGCACGCCCGGGGGGCGCAGCCCGAGCCCTGAGCCGCCCGACCAGTGGGTATAACTGCGCTTCACCGCGGCCCCGCACCACCGGACCAGGCCCACCTCGGCCACGTCCCCAGGGCGCCGCTCGCTTCAGGCACCGCAGCACTGACCTCCGCCGGGGATTGCTGATGACCGGCACCGGGCTCTCTCACCGCTGCCCCGGCCTCTGCACACCGGTAGCCGTCTTCCGTGCACGAGCGGCACCGCAGCTCTGACCTCCGCCGGGGATTGCTGATGACCGGGACCGGGCTCTCTCACCGCCGCCCCGGCCTCTGCATGCTGTTAGCCGTCTTCCGTGCACCACAGGGGACGCCTCTCTCAGCGTATGCCAATCGCTCCGCCCTCGGCCGCAGCCGAAGCAATGCCGCGGCTCCACCAGGCCGCGCTCAGATCCGTGAAGGCCCAGTTCACCTCGTAGTTCCAATGGGGAGTTCGGCCGCAAAAGTCTCCCTCCAGGTTCCCAGCACACCCCTGTGCGTTTGCCAGCAGGAATCACGGGTGGATGGCCCCGGGAGTCGGCTCTGAAACAACGCTATTGAAAAGCAGCGCCGGAGGTACACAGACTCGCGTCCTACTGCGCCGCCATCTTGGCCACCGATACCCAAGTATTTAAAACCCCCCTGTTGCTAGAGTCAGTTGGGAGGGCACTACTTTTTACTTTTTCTTTAAGAACCCCATGAGAGTGCACGTGTTTTCTTGCTGACCCCCTCATGTCCTGTTTTATCCCTCTAAATTACCCCCATGCGGCCTTTGTGTTGGTCCCTCCTCCTTTGCTTTTTTCTTCTCCCCTTGGCACCTCACCATAAGCTCCTGCATTGTCCCCCACCCACCTTCCTTTGCTACCATGCCAATCTGCTCCTCCATTCATCCAGCACTGCTCCCCAACCAATTTGTTTTCTTTTTTCCCTTTTTATAGCAAGACCACTGACTCATTGTCAGTGAAATTGCTCTCCCACCCTCGCAGCTCCACCATTAAGTGAGGCCTGCCCCTGCCCCTGCACTCTCGAGTGTTGGTGATCGAGGCCCTCCTCCACCCGCAGGTTTCCCTGCGCCTCATCCCTGGTGGTCCAGTGGACCTCTGTCTCCTTCCTCTAACTCTGCTCTTTCACTCGTTTTTCTACCCTTTTTTATCTTTCACTTTTCTGCATCTCTGCTCTTTTGTGCCTTATTTCTGCTCATTTTCCCTTCCTCTCGCTCTGCCCCTTCACTTGTTTTCACTCGTTTTTCTACCCTCTTTTATCTTTCACCTTTCTGCACTTTTCTGCATCTCTGCTCTTTTGTGCCTTATTTCTGCTCATTTTCCCTTCCTCTCGCTCTGCCCTTTCACTAGTTTTCACTCGTTTTTCTACCCTATTTTATCTTTCACATTTCTGTATCTCTGCTTTTTTGTGCCTTATTTCTGCCTATTTTCCCTTTTTCTTTATCCCTTATTTCCTCCCTTTACCTTTCCCCGCCGCTGCTGCCCCCGCGGCCCCTCCCCCCAGCGCGACCGGCCAATCCAGCTCCCCTCCCCGCTCCCGCCTCCCAGCTGTCCAGCCCTCCCCGACCCCTACTTAGATGGCGGCCACTGGCGCGCCGAAGGCGCGTCAAAGGCAAGCCCGTCTGCGCCCGTCCGCGACCAGACTGCGACCAGCGCCAGGAACCCTGGACCTCCGCCCCGCCAACGCTACAACCCAGCAGCACTCCACGCACTCAACCCAGGCCGCAACAACAACTGCAAGCTAGCATCACCAGCCGACTCCCACGGACCCTTCAGCTGTCACCGCTGCCGGCACACCTGCAGCACCGCCAAGAACACGGATCCAGCACAACCCGCCCACAAGAACACAACCGAACCGAAGACCCTGCAATGCATCCTCCTCAACGTCCGATCCCTCCACAAACACACCACAGAAATCTGGGACCTCCTCGACAGCACCACCCGGACATAGCGTTCTTCACCGAAACCTGGACCAACACCACCTCGGGACCGGACATCGCCATCGCCATCCCCCAAGGATACAAGATCTCCAGGAAGGACCGCCCCACCCGCCCAGGAGGAGGAATCGCCATCGTCCACAAATCCAGCCTCCGCCTGAGCACACTCCCTGACGAGCCCACAGAACTGATGGAACACCTTCACTTCAAGATACTGGCCAGCCCCACCGCCACCCTCCGAGGAACCCTCATCTACCGACCCCCTGGACCCCGCGGACCCTTCGCCAACTCCATCACGGACATTATCTCCCCGCAGGCCATCGCATCCACCAACTACACCCTGCTGGGAGACCTCAACTTCCACCTCGACAACCAACTGGACCCCAACACCACATCCCTCCTTGACAACCTCCACAACATTGGACTGCGCCAGATCGTGACCGAGCCCACGCACTCAGCAGGACACACCCTCGACCCCCTCTTCACTACAGGAAACTCCATCACCTTCAGCCACACCACCGAACTCCCATGGACCGACCATCGTTGCGTCCACTTCACCTTCAGAACACCCACCATCCACAGACACCAGCACCTGCTTCCACGAAGAAACTGGACCAAAATCACCGACGACCAGCTCACCTCCTCACTCAACAACTCCACCCCCAACCATCGCGGAAAATGACGACCCCAACACCGCAGCCCGAACCCTGCATAGATGGATCACGGACAGCACCAACACCATAGCCCCCTCAAGAAAAACAACAATACCCGCGCCAAGAAAGCCAGATGGTTTACCACCGAACTTCGAGAGTCCAGAAGCACATGCCGCCGCCTCGAAAAGGCCTGGAGGAACACCAAATCCACAGAAGCCCACGACAACTTCAGAGCCGCCACCAACGCCCACCATCAACTCATCAGAGAAACGAGGAAAAAGCGATTGAAGACAGAATCTCCACCCACGCGCACAACAGCAAGGAACTCTTCAGCATCATCAAGGAGTTCGCCCAACCCACTAGCGAATCTACCGACATCCCTCCCTCACAAGACCTCTGCGACAAACTCAGCACCTTTTTCCACCACAAAATCAAGAGCATCTACGACAACTTCGACGAAGACAACCAACACACTGAACCCTCACCAACCACCCCCGACACCCGGAAACCAGCGATTGACGACTGGACAGCCCTCACCTCGGAAGACACACTGAAGACAATGAAGTCAATCCACTCAGGGGCCCCCACGGACCTCTGCCCCCACCACATCTTCAACAGAGCCGCCGAAACCATCGCACCCATGCTCCGCCACACCATCAACTGCTCCCTGGCGACCGCCTCGTTCCCCGACGACTGGAAACACGCTGAGGTCAACCCCCTCCTAAAGAAACCCTCAGCGGACCCCACCGACCTCAAAACTACAGACCCATCTCCCTGCTCCCGTTCCCAGCGAAAGTCATCGAGAAAGCCATCAACAGCCAACTCGCCACATTCATTGAAGAACACAACATCCTCGACTCCTCCCAATCCGGCTTCAGAAAAAACCACAGTACGGAAACCGCCCTCCTCGCCGCAACAGACGACATCCGCACCCTACTGGACAAAGGAGAAACAGTAGCCCTCATCCTCCTCGACCTATCCGCGGCGTTCGACACAGTCTCCCACCGCACCCTAATACGCAGACTCTACGACGCAGGAATCCAGGACAAGGCCCTCGACTGGATCCGCTCCTTCCTCTCCGGCAGGACGCAGCGGGTCAGACTCCCCCTTTCCTCTCGGACCCCACACCTACCACCTGTGGAGTCCCCCAGGGCTCCTCCCTCAGCCCGACGCTCTTCAACGTCTACATGGCTCCACTCCGCCCCCATCGTTAGAACCTACGGACTCAACATCGTGTCATACGCAGACGACACCCAGCTCATCCTCTCCCTATCCAACGAGCCCAACACCGCCAGACGCAACTTTCGAGAAGGCATGGAAGCCGTCGCCAAATGGATGAAAAACAGCTGCCTACAACTAAACACCAACAAAACAGAAGTACTCATCATGGGCCCAAACCCCGATGCCTGGAGCGACACCTGGTGGCCCCCCGCCCTCGGAAACCCGCCAACCCCCACGGACCACGCACGCAACCTGGGAATCATCCTGGACTCCGAGCTCAAAATGGACCGCCAGATCAACTCTGTCTCGTCTTCCTGCTTCCACACCCTCCGCCTCCTTCGTAAGACCTTCAAATGGATCCCCCTCGAACACCGAAAGACCGTCACTCACGCCCTGGTCACCAGCAGACTCGACTACGGCAACGCACTCTACGCCGGAATAAACAAAAACCTCACCCGCAAGCTACAGAACATCCAGAACGCCGCCGCAAGACTGGTCCTCAACCTGCCAAAACACTGCCACATCTCCCAGCACCTGCGCACACTCCACTGGCTCCCTGTCGAGGCGAGAATCACCTTCAAGATGCTCACCTACGCACACAAGGCCCTCCACGGCACCGGACCAGCATACCTGAACAGCCGACTCAAATTCCACGCACCCCAAAGGACCCTACGATCAGCCCAGCTCTCCTACGCCGTGGTCCCCGCACCAGAAAGACCAGATCGGGAGGCCGCTCCTTCTCCTTCCTCGCGGCCAAAGCATGGAACGCCCTTCCGCTCCACCTCAGACAGACAACATCGCTCCCCATCTTCGCAAGAAACCTCAAAACCTGGCTTTTCGACAGACCCCCTCCTTGATGGATGGAACCTGCACCCCCCCCCCCAGCGCCCTGAGACCCTTACGGGTGAGTAGTCGCGCTTTAACAAACCCCTGATTGATTGATTGATATTTTTTTTATTTTTTTATTCTGGGGCCAGCAATTGGCATTTGTTGGCTGCTCTGTTTACAAAAAAACAAGTATTTTTTTTATTTTTATTTATTGGTCTGAGTCAGGGCTTTAAGTGGGCCGGGTCTCACCGGTGCTGTGCACAGGCAGTTTTTTAATGGGGGCCTCGAAACGGGTCTCTATCGGGCTCTGTTTTGTGCCCTGGCACAGGCGGTCCGTTTTTTTCTGGACTGCAGTGACAGCAGTCACATCGATGTGAGCGTTGTAGGGGAATGGAAATCCAAGAGAGTCATTTTCTCTCTGGATTTCCCTTCTCTTTTTGAAACTCAGGAGCAGCAACATTGTCGTGGTGTCACTAGGGCTTTAAGTGGAAGCTTTTTCAATATTATATACAAGCCATAGTTGCTGCTTATGTATCTTATGCAACTAACCATTGACAAAGCCAATAGCCCTGACTTTTTGTAGGTATGATGTGACTTGTCGTATCGTATATCTGGATGCAATGACAGAAACAGCAAAATACAAGTCGGGCGGCACACTATGCTAAGCACAGATTTTAGGTTACGTGTTTTTAAGCCACACCCTTAATTTCATTGGCCACGCCCCTTTGAGAGACCCCCAGTTTTTTCATCCCACTTAAGGCCCTGGTCTGAGTAATGTTCGCCCTCTTGAAACAGTAAACAAAAAAAAAGTAAAAATAGTGCTTGTATAATTCTATATGCGCTTGCATGCGTATACATCATCACACTGTGTCACATATGAAACGACACACTTGACAGCAGCGTCCAGACGCATACACTCGTGTTCTCGTCGTTGTGCCGTTTTTCTTTCGCTGTGTTGCATATAATCGGCAAGAAGCACTGGCAAAGCCAGTAGGTCAAAAAGGCGAGACCTACTGGTTTGCCAATGGTTGTTTTAGTTTTGGGGCCAGATCTGCACCCCACAGGCACTGGAAAATGATATAGATAACATGGGTAGTATGGGGTCTGGAATCATATGGTGACCACTGACACAGTCGTGGGGTACTGACCA
This sequence comes from Calotriton arnoldi, assembly GCA_963921515.1. Lineage (NCBI taxonomy): Eukaryota > Metazoa > Chordata > Amphibia > Caudata > Salamandridae > Calotriton > Calotriton arnoldi. The sequence continues at coordinate 2,018,594 of CAWUFW010002396.1, read as the reverse complement.
AATTTGGTACCCCAGGGTCAATACATATTTTGATCTTGAGCAGTAGAATCTGATATAATTAAAATTTTCATCCTACTTTGAATTCATTTTGTCAGTTCAGAGTCTAGATTTTTGGGGAGTCACAGTGGTGTCTGTAGCACTTTGCTTCCTGTGACGTACTATTGCCCGATAGGGCCCCTCCAGAAATGGTTACAAACTTTCAGCACCTTGGACAGCTCCAGGCCTCCTCATGGTGTTAAACGCTCTTGTGACAACATTGACCTGTTTACACTATGAGGGATCTGCAAAGCAAGCGGTCTCTTATAGGGCCCCAAATTGAATGTTGTTTCTTGAGACTACGTCTGTTCGTTTCATTTTTATTACTCTCTTGTAGTTTTTAGGTGGTTATTTAAGTGTCGTTCCTTTCAGTAATAACCCTGACTGGACAGTCACATAAAGGCCCTCATTACAGTTACTCCAGTGACCATGATTTGGCCGGAAGTGTGCGGTAACTCCACACACCACAATTCACCATGAAAAACGTGGTGAAATACCCGCGGAGTCCAGAATGGGAGAGAAACATTCGATACTCGATGCACCAACAGGGGGGGATTCCTGTGCGAAAAACTCTGAATGGCCTGGTAATTCTTCAGCATGAAATAACCACACCCCGCGGGTTCTGGAGTACCGAGGGCAGGATTGCTGGAAGGGTGTTGCTGCCCCTGTTCTATTGAGGGCCTGTTGCCTGTTCTGTATACCCACACCGATTCCAGTTTTCTAGCGTTTCACACAGAGGTTCCAGCTGCTCTCAGCAGCTGATATTTCCTTGTGAAAAACAAAAACTTGTGATTCCAGTAGGGTCTAGGGTGACCAGAGTTTCAGACCAAAAAACCGAGACGGCCCCAGCCATAGAAATAGGACTACATGGTGGCACTCCCATGGTCTTTGAAGAACTCGTGGTCTGGTCAGTAGGGCGCATGCACTCTCACCTCTGATGCAGCAGGGCTGTCCCTAGAGCTTCAGAATCTGGGAAGGAGTCTGACTTGTTCACTACTCAGTGTCTGTTCTGCACCAAATCCAGCAATGAAATGCAAGAAAAAGTTTATTTAGTAAATCTTTTTACCCAAATATATCTTTGAATATTACAATTTCAGACTTCCTGCCTCAGCCTTCCTCTTTTAAGTATCCTCCTGATCAGAGCTCCCAAAAGTCATGCAGGGAGCCTGTTGGCGCTACGCAGGCAGCCATTCTCACACACTCAGTTAAGCAAAAGTTTGATAACAAGGGAAAGGATGCCAGGCCTAGACTGGTGCAGTCGGTGAAAGATGACCTAAACATTACTCCCACAGTGCCAGGGAGGCTGCAAGGGGATCAGCAACCCCCGGAACGCATGTGGGGAAGATCCTACAGCAGGCTGTGATACACCCTGCCCTCCAGGACCAAGGGACTCTGACACCTGATGGTAAAGCCACTGACACAAGACTCGCCTCTCACCTCCACATACTTACACTGTTGGTGGGAAGTTGTGGGACCAACCACCTTCACTGGCTGCTGTGGAGACCTCATTGGTGATAACTCGCTCCAGAAGTTGGCAGTCAGAGGGACGAGGACACATGGGGGAAGAGTCTGAGGGCACAGGCTCACCTGTGAGGCTCAGCCAATCAAAGCAGGTTCTACCTCAGACACCATCTGGATAAACTAGGAGCTGGTCCACACATACATGATTGAAACTGAGGGTCACAAAACTTAGTACCTGCTTGGAGCACCCTCCAGGTTTGGTCAACCCATCATCAGGATGAAAATGACACCAAACAGGCATTTTAAACTACACATGTCGCACTATATACAACAGCTTGAAGTTCATCTGTTGCCTGGCGTACAGTTGGGTGAACCATTTCTCATTGTTAGTTTCACATTCCTTTTTGACCTTCAGTATAATTATTGCCAGTGATGGACTGGAAACTACAAACAGCCCTGTAAAATGTCCAAGGCCACTGGAATACCACGGCAGGGGAGGACCAAATTATGGTCACAGTTTAAATTATGCGGTAAGAAAAAGCAAATGATCGGGCATAATTGGGTACATTTTGTGATATTACCTCATTATTTTTCATTTTTACATATATTAAAACTATCTGGGCAAATGTTTCACCTCCTTAGTAACAGCCACAGACTAAAATGCAATGATAAGCAACAGAAAGATGCCAGCTAACCTTTGTGAAGAGCCTTCCACTGGCAGCAACATGTGTTGCCGAGTTTTTAGTAACTGTTGATCCGTTTCAGCTAGAAACAAATTTCTTTTTGTTACAATCTGTAGATTATGCAGTACATGGTGGATTATTTAGGCAATGTGATAAATCCTTAATTGTGCGAAAACGCTACAACTGCAAAAATCGCATACTTCCAGTAGCCATACCTCTGTGCTACATGGTTAGCGGGGCCAGCCGTGGTCCTTGCCTCAGAATCTGCGCAGGGAGCTGATGTATGGCTATGCGGTATTTACCGAAAGACACGCATTTGATTCCTCCAAATATTGTTTTGAATGTTGTCTCGTGCTCAAAGATGACACCACCCACATGTTTATGCCAAAGAAGTACTTTCAGTTACTTTTAAGTAACCCACCTGCTCCTTTCAACCCTGCTCAAGCATGTTTAGTCTTTGTTTCTGTTGGAAACACTGATTAAAGAAGTTATTTTGCATCGATACACAGGTAAGACAGCTTTTGATGGAACAGCACTCGCTACAGAGGAACGTGTATAACTTACTTCAAAGATTTGCAGCCAGGTGGAGTGAACTGAGCCTGTCTGTGTCTAGACATCAAAGTGGCACAAGTCTGAAGCAACACCCTTATTCACAAAACATTTTTCCTTCCCAAGTATCCCTGTTTGCGTGCAAAAAGTTACATTTTGCAAGTTCACAGAATAAACCACTGACAATTTTTTACAAACTGAAATTTCACCCCCTTGTGCGAAAAGGTCTGCCTTCCTGGTCCGTTTTTTTGCATGAGTAAGTCTGTATTAGAGGATAGACAGGGGTGCTGGTAAAGGGCATTATGGGAGGTTGTCTTGGTTACAGATGTGTAAATTCCTGTAAAAAGTCATAATAACTTTGTAGGTATCAACAAGTTTTCTGTAGCTTCCCCGCCCTGGAAGCACACGGAGCACAATCACTGAAAAAAACAGGAGTAAGTGTGCCTAGAGTGGGAAAAGGATTAAGCCAGTGCTTAACTTGAGCCGGTGGTTGTAAGCTGGCAGTCTTTTTTTGGGACCGAGACTTATTTTTAATCATCAGACTATCACACAGAACAAGACAGAAAGGCAGCAAAGGGGAAAGTAGGAGGAAGAAACAAAGAAAAACAGTGACAAAATGAGAAAGCGAGGATGAAAAAGAACCTGGAAGAGATTAAGGGGCAGGGAGAGTAAGAGGTAAAAGGATGAAAGAGGTAGGAGTTGAAATCAAAACTACACAGCCTTAGTATTCTGCATCCTGCCCTTCGATAGGGTCGGTCAAAGGGCTTTTGAGAAAAATTTGGACCCGGCTCTTGTTCTTTTACAAATTATGAATGCATGTATGTAAATGTTATTGTTGTGGAAAGGATATCTGTAGAAGGAGCAGTATTTTGGGGAAAACAGGTTTTTAGAAAAAAGTGCAAATAATACAAATTCTGCCCTCCCCTCACCTGCCTGATCAATTATTCTAAAAAAAAAAAAGACCAATCAAACTTTAGAGATCAGTCAGCAGCGGCGGCTCCTCCGCTATGGCGGAGGAGCGTCGACCTACCTGCCAGCTGCTAAAAAAATGAAAATAACGATAACCCCTTGTTTATTATCATTTTATTTTTTCTCTCAGAGACGAGTCTTGGGGGCGGGGCCAGGGCGATGACAGGCTGGTGGAGGAGTGGTTGCACTGCTACTCAGTGCGCATGACGGTTTGGCCGGCCGTCTCAGGACGGCCAAACGGTCATGCGCACTGAAGCTCTCTCTGACCCGAGCTGCCTTGCCGGGTTGGAGAGTGCAGGCACAGTCTCCCAGTCTAACTGGGAGCGCAAATCATCTGCGCTCAGGCCAATCCTGCCTCTGCTTTCAGCAGCATGAAAGTAGCGTCAGAATTGGCCACTGTGCACTCTGGGAGCCTGTGCCTGCAGAAGAGTGGGGCGCGATGCGGTAGGTGAGTGGTTTTTTAAATTTCTTTTGTCTCGTCTGCCCCATCTTAGCCCCCCCTCCGGTCTCCCACAACCCTCTATCAACACACCGGCCGCTACTGTCAGTCAGACCAGAGCAGTAGCCATATTATTGCAGCTTGTCCAGCAGCAAAGTGTGACCAGTTATCATGAGCAAAGTATCACTTTCCGTGCCACAATATTACTAAAATACCCCCAAAAACAGTATGAATTACGGTTTGGGGTGGGAGCAGACCAAAAAAGCACATACATCATTTTGTTTTGCTTTCAGTATCACCGAGAAGTGACTCCATGTCATGTGAAACCATCAGCCAGTCCTGACTTTTCAGCTGGCAGCATGGTGTTTGTAGTTTTGATTTTAAAATATTATGGCCTCAAATTTCGCAAAATGTAAAGTGATGTTGGCTAAAAAGACTGAACAGGCTCTAAAGGTGTTACATGTGAAATAGGTTCACATGACTGTTTATAACTTTACAAAGTGGTCTAGTTAATTTATCCAACAGTTTTATATGCAAAGCCAAGGTAATCTCTGCTGACCTATTTTGTCAAAGTCCATTCTTTCTTTTTCGTTATGCATTGATTACTGCCAATCCCACTGGCTCTGGCTTTTGTAGAGTGAGAAGGTATGTTCTAAGCTCCAATGATACTACTGTTAGCTTCCCCAGCACAGCAACTAGAGGTCAGGTGGCGGCACGTGGTGGGGCAGCGTGAGGGCAAAAGTTACCCTCATACACAAGAGGAGATATTATTCAGGTGCCAACAGAGCAAGCTCCCCCCTCCCAGAACAGATACAGGATGAGAAAGGAGCTACAGGGGAGGAAGAGGAAGGGGCGGGAAAATGAAGGAAAATAGATAAGATGGGAGGAAAGAGACACAAGCTGAGTGGAGAAAATGGGGTGTGCTGAGAAGATGAACTGGAGGCACATGGACAGAAGGCAGAGGATTAAGGGTGGCGGGATGAGGCTAGATGAAAGAATAAGAGGAGCCGAGTGGAGACAGCAGAAGAAAGGCATCTATCAAATATTTTGCCACAAATTAGCCCCTCAGCATTAACAAAGCCAGTGCTCTCGAAAGGTCTCATCTACAAATGTGGGTTGCTTTTTTGGGTGCCCATGCCTATTTTTAGTCCCAATCCAACCCTGCAACCATGGTCAAATCCAGGCCTCCGCTCAACATCCGGTGACTGTGCAAATCACTAACGTTGTATGGTTCTGTTAAAGTGTTCTAATGCTATTAAAAACTGCAAAAAAATGTAATCAGCTAGATAGGCGTTTTTTGTGAGTCGGCTTGTGGGCAAGTCCTCTGGCGGTCTGTTCCTGACCTCATTGTGGCTAAAGAATAACAAGCATTTGCAATGCAACAGGTCTCGCATTAGGTTGAGTTAGAGTTATTGGATTAGTATATTTGTGTTTATTGGTGTTGTTTTGAGAAAAGAGAAAGTGCTGGGGCAGAGGGAACATAATACGGCAGTGGCAAGTTAAGAACATAAGGATAACTGTGAAGACAGAGTGCGGGACAAAGTGAAAGGCAGGGTGACAGAAGATGGCACTGTTGTGTGTTAAGGCAACAAAAGCAAACTAAATACTGCATTGTATAGTTGCATCGCGCAAGTAAACTAAAAGCTAAATCAAGCACGCGAATCTACAGAAAAAAGATATTGATATGCTTGAGCTCTTAAATGTATGTGTCTGCCTTGTATAGTTGCAGCGCGCATTAGCACAGAGTGCGGGGCAGATGAAAGGCACGGCGAGGCAAAAACATAAAATTAGGTGGCAGGACAGAGTGCGGAGCAGAGGGACTGGGCACGGCAAGAGAATAACATGAGGATAAAAGCAGGAGAGAGTGCAAGGCAGAGGGACAGGCACGGCAAGTTAATAGCATGAGGATAAGTGGCAGGACAAAGTGCGGGGCAGAGGGAACAGAAAACGGCACTGTTGTGTGTTGAACCAACAAAAGCGAAGAAAAGTAAAGTAAATACCATGTGGTACAAAATAAAACATGAGGGACTTAATAAAGACAAAAAGGGAGCGAGCAACGAGGTGGAAGCAAAGGTAGAGCGCGTGCATATGTTTAGGTGGAAAGATGGAGTGTGGGGCAGAGGGATAAGCAGGGCGAGTTTTAAACATGAGGATAAGTGTTAGGACAAAGTGCGGGGCAGAGGGACAGGCACGGGGAGGCAAAAATATGAGAATAACTGTCAGGACAGAGTACGGAACAAATAAAGGCACGGCGAGTGAAGAACATAAGGATAACTGTTAGGACAGAGTGCGGGACAGAGAGATAAGCACGGCGAGTTTTGAACATGAGGATAAGTGTTAGGACAGAGTGCGGGGCAAAGGGACAGGCACGAGTAGTCAAAAATATGAGAATAACTGTTAGCACAGAGTGCGGGGCAGATGAAAGGCACGGCGAGGCAAAAACATAAAATTAGGTAGCAGGACTCAGTGCGGGGCAGAGAGACAGGCACGGCGAGCGTGGGCAGAGGATACAGAACATGGCACTGTTGTGTGTTAAGACAACAAAAGCAAACTAAATACCGCCTTGTATAGTTGCAGCGCGCAAGTAAACTAAAAGCTAAATCAAGTGCGCGGTGGGAGCGTGTGAGGCAGAGAGGAGACGCCATGCGCGTGCACATCGCCTGTCCAGGCGCGCACATGAACTGAAAGCTAAATCAAGCGTGCAGTGGGAGCGTGTGAGGCAGAGAGACGAGACGCCATGCGCGTGCACATCGCCTGTCCGGGCGCGCACATGTCCTGTCCCACTTCGCGCACCAAACCGACAACAATAGTCTTGCCAAGGAGAGCAGCGCATGCGCTGCGTCGCTAGGCGAGACCTAAAAATAAGAGAGAGGCACGACGCAAGGTGTACGTTTTGTACACGTTGATTATTAAAGAGTTTCTCTTTGTGGAGTCTGAAATGATTCTGCAGCCTCATCTCAGCTGAATAGGAGAGCTTCCACTCAGATGATTTAGGGGGAGGTAAGGAGTGTTTCTACAGCCTATGTGTTCTGACTAGGACAGCATATTATACATTATCGTCTATTTCTTGCAGCGCTCATGTTTTTTAAACATTTTTTAATTCATTTTAACTTTCCATCAACTGGAAGTTCGAGTTTCAGGTGCAGTCTGTTTTCAGGGGCAGAGTATGGCAGTGGGCGGAGCTGTTGCTCCACAAAAGCTTCTTGAAAGGATGTCCGGACAAATTGTACTATTGTAAACAAATATAATTTCCGCCCCAAAGCAAATAAATATAAATAAAATATTTAATGTGTGGGATCTCCACTTTCAGTTCTTCTAGATAATTCGCCTCCTGTGGCCTGTTAAGGAAGTCGCATCCTGTCTATACCAAGAGGGAATCGGGAGCATTGTGGGTCGGTGTCACAGGTTTCTGATTGGCTACATAGTACCAGGGCACTAATTGGTCACTACAAATTTTATTTTCCATGTTAAGTTCTGTAGTTATTTGGAAGCTGAATGGTTCTAATTCTAAACTCAGCTCTGGCAATCTGTGAGGAAACGTAAGGGCTACAATTTATTAAACAGTGAATAATAAATAGCCAGTTAGTAGGGTTGGTGTCAAGTCATACAGCTCGGAAGTACAAAGTTAAACAATATTTTCTTCTTACAGTCCATTGCTGTGATGTCATCAAAACCAGTGTATTGCGAATTTAGACCGCGGTCGGTCCCAAAAGATCCAGACGATAATGTGGTTTATTTTTATATTTTGAGAGAAGTCATACCCAAAGTAGTGGAAGTAAGATATTATTAAAATTGATTTGATTTTTTAATGCTAGAATTAGGTATTGTATTTGCAGAACAGGGGCAGTTCTTCTATGGAGGATGCTCAATTAAACACTAGTTGAGATAGGCCAATGATGTTTGTTGTGTACTGGTCTCTTAGCCTGCCAAAAATAAACTACAATTGTGTTGTAGATGGACAATAATGTTTAATAACAGGTTGCCTTTCAATATAGAGTCTCTTGGACCGATTTTTTTAAAAACTTTTTGGTGTGGATGGGGCCATGAACGTGCAGGCTTGCAACAGCCTACAATGTCTAAAACACCTCACCCAGCCCACAGAATCCTGTTGGATGCAGGCATGTCGGACGTTTTTGCAGGGCCAGGGTCAAAAACCTCATTCAATGCCCTCCACATAGAAGTCAGACCTGTTTCTATTTTTTTAATGTCTTACAGGGAAAAAGAAAACACAGCACCTCCATCTAGTAATATTAGCTGTGTTTGCTGCCTCCTTATTAATCAACAGAGCAGGCCTGCTTTAAAATCTATACATAAAATGTCACACACTAGTGCTGGGCGTTGAAAAAGCCCAGGTTTTGGAGAATAATGTCCCCTCTGCACCTCTTCCCTTCCGACAGCCCCGGCTGCACGTAAACTCTTCTGTTCTGAACAACAAATCTCTCTGATAAGCCCACCTACACACCCAGCCAGCCTCCCAGCCAGCCAGCCACCCAGCCATCAGCCCTTTACTCACATGGTTGATGAGAAGTTGGTTGTTTGAAGATGCTAATGTTTTTGTGCCCTCTTGCTCCATTTCCTCATATGGGGATAGATGGATAGTAGTTGTCCATTATCCCACCTTGCAATTTTGTTGTATAGGATTAACAACTTGCATAGTTATCCATAGGTTTGTGACGAGGAAAGTCACCTTATCTAATTCCAGGAGGTTTGTGATGTGTGGTGAGACTCTCTGACTGCACCCTTACAATCCACAGGTGAAGGTGGCGGTGGAGTCTCTGTCAGAGTTAATAGTTGTTTAGAAGTAGCTCTCAAACGGGTGCATGACGGCTGTCTGGATTTTTGGATGTAGTTTTCTTTGAATTTTCCTAGATGATTTAATTTGGCATATGGATTATTTAGCAATGTTCAAGATGCAATATTTAATTTGATGAAGAATAATTTCTGGAAGTCTGTACAGGTCTGTGTTGTTGCCATGAATTAATTTCGGTACCTGATTGATGTCTTTCTGTAATAAATACAGCCTGAAATACATTTTACAAACTGTAGTGGTTTGTAAACTCTTTGGGAGGGTAGGCAACGTTTTGCATTTCTGCCAGGTCTGCAGCCAATATTAACTAAATTTGTGCCGACGGGATCTGTTTACTCACTCTAGTTGAACATTGGACTCCTTGTTGACATTTGTCTATCTCGCGTAAGGACACAACATCTGGACAAATATCCATTAGCAAGGATTGCACTAAAAGGAGAAAACCACACCGTTTCATACAGTGCATACCTGTGCCTTGAGCCAGGGCAGCGGTCAAAAAGACCACAGGTCCAAATCCAGAAAAACGGAGAGTGGTATACTCGATTTTCCCTCAGCAACCAAAACTAGCTCAAGAAGCGTTCCTGAAGCTCTGGTACGGACCAGTCTCCCACTGATTCAATTCACGAATCTCCACAGACCCTCGACGGGTCAGTCAGATACCTGCGTTGCTTAAATCTTTGTGACTTTCCTAAAATATTACTTTTCGTTCATTAAGTGGAAAATGAAGGCTTTTGGTTAATCAGTAGATCTAAAGGCTGCTTGAGAGCCAGTATATGACTTTCATTGATGGAGTCACTTGAGGCTTCATGGCGACAAAGGTGTATTGTTTTTGAGAGGTAATGTAAGGTGTTATCAGCTAAGTTCTGGAATACGTAATTCTAATGTGAAAAAAAGGTTTGCACTAGGTAGAGTCTGTTTGCGTATTAGTAAAAAAATATATTTTTAAGGTACTTGTTTTATCTTAAACAGTAATGCCCAGATTGCAAGTTTGTGGAGTCGAGGGGCTTTTTATTGCACCAGATAAAGAACAATACCCTGGACTATGTTAATCATGTGGTGCAATAAATAGCCTATATTCTGAGTTTTTGGGAATAACATGCAGATTTTGGTGCTTGGTGCTTCAAAGTCCGCATACCAAAATCCACATGGTATGTTAAATACTGTACACGTTTGCTCTGTTAAATTCTGACAGGTGTGACCTGCTGAACTATAAGGGAAAGATATTTAACACACCCAATAATTACCAGATGTAGTAAATACCACCATACTCAGAATTGTATTGTATTGTATTATATTCTTATATAGCGCATACTGTCACCCTGCGGGTATCCTGGCGCTGTTACTTATCAGATGATCTCATCGGCCAACGGGCCTTGTTAACAGAAGGTAGCAGTGCTGTCGTTCCTAGGGAATAGCCATGTTTTCAGGCTTTTCCTGAAGCATAGCAAGGTGTCTGCTTGTCTGATCCTCAGGGGGAGGTCATTCCAGAGGCGGGAGGCCACAGTGCCGAAAGCCCTGCCGCCCATTCTTGTTTTTTTAAATCTGGTAGTTGTAACCAGGTTAGCACTGGCGGACCGAAGAGGTCTTACAGGCTTATACCATATAAATCTGTCTTGCATGGAGAGGGGGCCCGTACCATGTGCCGCTCTAAACACAATGCACAAAGATTTAAAACTGACTCTTTCCTTGACAGGTAGCCAGTGTAGATCTCTCAGGGCCAAAGTAGCAGAGGATCTGCGTTGCCTTTTTAGCGCCAGCTTTGCTGCTATGGACTGGACTCTCTTCAACCCCTGCAGGATATACTGCGGGGCTCCCAAATATAGGGAATTGCAGTAGTCCAGTCTGCTCAGAATTATACTCCTTACTACAAGGGGTCTGGTGTCGTCCGGTAATAAGGGAAGGATCTTCCGGAGTGCTTTTAATAAAGCAAAGCACACGCTGATTGTTTTGTTGGCCTGTGATACCATTTGAAGATTGTCATCAATCAGGACACCTAGATTACGAACGGTCTTAACTGGAGACAATGGATCATCTCCAGGGGTGAGTTTAAACTCCAGCGGCAGATGGTGTGCCACTTTGGCAGTGGAGCAGTAAACCACTTCTGTTTTTCCCCCGTTGAATTGCAGCGAATTTCCTTTAAGCCAGCCAGAGGTCTGGCGCATACACTCCTGAAAGGTGTCCATGGTCACTGCACCCTTCCCTTCCAGGGAGAAGACCAGTTGGGTGTCGTCGGCATAGTTGACCAGGTCAATTCCAAATGATTTTATTAGAGGAATCAATGGGCGCAGGTATATATTGAAGAGAATGGGGCTTATCGCCGAGCCCTGTGGTACTCCAGAGCGGACCGGGGACTTAGAGGAGGCAAACGGTGTCATGGTTACCACCTGTTGTCTCTCTGTTAAATATGATTGTAACCATTTCAGGGCTCGGCCTTTTACCCCCACTCTCTCCAACCTTCCCAACAGCACTGCATGGCTCACCATGTCGAAAGCGGCCGACATATCTAGCAGCACTAATACTGAAGAATTCCCTTTGTCGGCTCGCATTCGCAGATTGTCCAATACGGTTGCCAAAGCTGTTTCCGTCCCATGACCTGGACGAAAGCCGAACTGATCCCTATCTAACAAGTTGATCTCTTCTAGATAGCAGGATAGAGACTTGCTGACTACTTTCTCCATAATTTTTATGGGGTAGGGCAGTAATGATATGGGTCTAAAGTTTGCCGGATCAGTAGGATCCAGAGACGTTTTTTTAAGCAGGGGGGTTACCACTGCCTGCTTCCAGACCTCTGGAACCACCCCTTCTTCTAGAGACTGACTGCAAATCTGTCGCATCCAGGGAAATAGTTCTTGCCCGCATTTCTTCCAGATCTTATGTGGGAGGGGGTCTAAAGGGGACCCAGATGATACACTTTGGGCAGAGCTATCGAAGAGCTCCTGGGTAAGCGATGGAAAACATTCCAAGGATGTTTCTGCCCAGGGTTCCCCTGCTAATAGCTGAGGTAGAGCGTCCCTGCGGCTAACGTTGTCTTGGTCAAGCCCTCCAACAATTTTAGCAATCTTATCTTCAAAATGGGTGGCAATCTTATCGCAAAGTTGCTGTGACACCGCCACTTTATTACTCATGCAGGCAGGACTGGAAAGATCCCTTACAATATTAAAAAGGGTTTTTGAGCTATTTGAAGCGTGTAGAATGGAATTAGCTAGATAGAGTGCCTTGGACTTGGCGATGGCCTCCTTATAGTGGGCCGACCACGGACCAATCAGAGGTTTAATCAAGGGTTGAAATATTCTGACCACTTTGGAATCCAGGCCTAAATCTCTGCACATTTTGCTGCAGCCTATTTTAGACTGTGCATAATACAATTTAAAAATAATGGTTTGCATATTAACAATGCTTTCAGTTGCAGGATGGCACCTCGTAGCAGTATACATACACATCACTATGCCCCAGGCATCCACAACAGTCCATTTCTGTGACTCTGGGAACACACACATACATCTGCAGTGATCGCTCTGACCAAGTGAGCTTTCATAACATCCGAGAATGCATTTCCCACCGATTACTTGAACTTGCATTTCCGAATGGGCCTTGGGCGCTCTAAGTACTTGCAGAAGAGAGTAAAAAGAGGGCGCTGAAGAGGAAAAAGATGAAAATTGAGACTTGCAGAAAGATGTGGGCATGGAAGCTAACTGAGAGACTGCAAAGCAAAGTGGTGTGAAAGGAAGAAACGGGATGATTGAACACTGTGAGGTTCAGCACCCCTTCTACAGACCTTGGTAATGTTTAAGTCACAGTCTCATATTAACACAATTGTTGTTTAGCTAATACAGTTTATAAGCATTGACAAAGCCAGTCGGTCTGACTTGGTTTAGGTGCAAGTCTGTCATTGTGTTATGTGTCTGGAATCAATAGCAGAAAGCCACCAAAATACTAGTCTGGTGGCACGCTATGGCAAATACAGGATTTTAGTTTACATGTTTTAAGCTACTCCCTTATTCACATAGCCGACTCCACTTTAAAAAACATTCCATCCCACTTAAAGCCCCGATTCTGTGGGTGACTCATTCTTCCTTTGTGGAGGTAGCCGGGCCGGGCACTTGTTTGGTGTCGCATACGGTAAAAAGTGTCATTTATAAGGGATAAACCAGATCTTTACTATGTTCTTGAATTCCGGGTGCTTGTTCCAAAATTGTTTAATTGGTTGTAAAATAATGTGATTTAAGACTCGGGCATTATGTGAAAACGGACATGTTTGTAGGAATGAAAGGTAGTTGTGTACAGGGGCGCTGTTTTTCTGTTCTTGTACATCTTACATGTGCCTTTCTCATTGGTACCTAACGACACCATGAGGTAAAGCACATCCCTCACCTTTCTGGTTGTCACTGGGAAGGAGCCTCTGAACCTACAGCAATCAGGATTGGACTGGATACTTTACATGAAAATTGTTCAAATTGCCCTACCCTGGAGGAGGCTGTTCTGAAAGGAGTCTCCCTAGCCTGCAGCCCACTGGGGAAATGCCAGAGTGGTACAATGGCCAGCCTGCCCCAGACTCTGACCCCCTTTGTGCGGCTGTTTGCAGGGTCGATGTGAAGCAACTTGCATCTCCTGAACCTTTGAGAAGCTGCTGGAGCTGAACAGTGGGAGGCATTCTGTGGACCAGCAGCATCCTCACTTTGTGCCGGTATTTGTGGGGGATCACTGATAGCGCCCCCTACACCTTAAATGCATCACCTATGTTTGACTGTGATGGCTAGTGTGAGGGCCTCACCTTTGTGCAGGAGTTTTTGGGGCACAGTGGGTGGCGATGCAACTCCCCACCAGTGTGCAGCAGTTTGTGGGGGTCTGAGGCCAGGGGGAGGGGGGGGAGGTATTCCTGTGGATCAGCAACTCCTCACCTCTGTATGGCTGTTTGTACAGCCTATAGGGGAGAGGTCTTGTTGGCCTTAAGCACCCTACCTCTGTACGGCCGTTTGTGGGGGCCAGTAGGAGCAGTAGCGCAGCCAATGCGTCACGGGCCCTAGTGCAAGAAAGAAATCTCCCACCTGGCCACTGTTTGAATGATAAAATACAGCAATAATCAGGCTTCAGTAGGCCCCTCAGTTCTCTGGGCCCTGGTACCACTGCACCTGCTGCATCAATGGTGGCTGCGCCCCTGAGGAGGCTGCGCCCGGCGCATGTGCACTCCATCGTTATACGGCTCTTTGTGGGGCCAATGGGAGCCGTCCTGCAGTCTGTTAGTGCCCCACTTTCGTTCGGCTGTTTGTGAGGGCGGTGAGAGGCGTCCCGCGGACCTACAGAGCCCCACCTTTGTGTAGCCATTTGTGGAGTTGGTGAAAGGTGTCCCACGGACCCGGCGTCTCTTCTTTTGTGTAGCTCTTTGGGGTTATTGGGAAACATCCTGCAGATCTGTAGCGCCATACCTTCGTGCGCCAGTTCGTGGTGGCCGGTGGAAGGCGTCTCCTGTGGGCCTGTAGCGCCCCACCTGTGTGTGGCTGTTTGTGGGGGTCAGTGGGAAGCGTACTCGGCACCTGTAGTGCTTCACCATAGGGCTGCAGTTTGTGGGCGCTTGTGGGCCTGCAGCACCCCCACCTGTGTGTGGCTGTTTGTGGGGGTCAGTGGGAAGCGTACTCGGCACCTGTAGCGTTTCACCTCCATGCTGCAGTTTGTGGACGCCTGTGGTAGGCGTCTCCTGCCGGCCTGTAGCGCCCCACCTGTGTGTGGCTGATTGTTAGGGTCAGTGGGAACCGTACTCCGCACCTGTAGTGCCTCACCTTAGTGCAGCAGTTTGTGGTAGGCGCCCTGTGGGCCTGCAGCACCCCCACCTGTGTGTGGCTGTTTGTGGGGGTCAGTGAGAAGTGTACTCCGCACCTGTAGCGCTTCACCATAGTGCGGCAGTTTGTGGGCACCTGTTTTAGGCATCTCCTGTGGGCCTGTAGCGCCCCACCTGTGTGTGGCTGATTGTTGGGGTCAGTGGGAACTGTACTCCGCACCTGTAGTGCCTCACCTTAGTGCAGCAGTTTGTGGTAGGCGCCCTGTGGGCCTGCAGCACCCCCACCTGTGTGTGGCTGTTTGTGAGGGTCAGTGAGAAGTGTACTCCGCACCTGTAGCGCTTCACCATAGTGCAGAAGTTTGTGGGCACCTGTTTTAGGCGTCTCCTGTGGGCCTGTAGCGCCCCACCTGTGTGTGGCTGATTGTTGGGGTCAGTGGGAACTGTACTCCGCACCTGTAGTGCCTCACCTTAGTGCAGCAGTTTGTGGTAGGTGCCCTGTGGGCCTGCAGCACCCCCACCTGTGTGTGGCTGTTTGTGAGGGTCAGTGAGAAGTGTACTCCGCACCTGTAGCGCTTCACCATAGTGCAGAAGTTTGTGGGCACCTGTTTTAGGCGTCTCCTGTGGGCCTGTAGCGCCCCACCTGTGTGTGGCTGTTGTGGGGGTCAGCGGGAAGCGTACTCCGCACCAATAGCGCCTCACCTTAGTGCAGCAGTTTGTGGTAGGCGCCCTGTGGGCCTGCAGCACCCCCAGCTGTGTGTGGCTGTTTGGAGGGTCCGCGGGAGGCGGCCTGCTGCCCCGCACACGGTCTCACCTGCCTGCAGCCCCGGTTGTTTCTTTTATTGTGGCCGCGTTAACAGCCGTCGCCCCCGGTCGCCTTCTGAACGGTTTGCGCAGCACCAGCCCCGGCTCTTATCTCCCGCATCTGTCAGCATCTTTCGGGAGGGAAAAATCCATTTCACTCTGCAGGCGAGAGAGAAGTGGAATTGTTTTCCAGAATTGCTCGCACAATTTGTAACTGTGATTGAAGAAATGACAGGGCAGCAAACAGATTTGTGTGCGATGCAAACGAGGCGCTTCACACGTTGTGGCTCAGGTCACCCAGCTGGGCTGGACTGCAGACACTGCAGGCCCTACCCTGGGGCACCTTGGCTGTTCCACCCACCCTTACCTGCCCGCCCACCAGTAGGGCATAGGCGTCTCTAGAAGTTATTTTTAGGGGGCCACACAAGGGGCAATGTATATATATTTAAATATAATATGAAACTGATAATCTGAGAAACCAACAATTTTCAACATGGATTGGAGCCTCTGTAAAAGAAAAGCGCTTTTATTTGTTTGATGATATCCATTGATTCCACACAAAAATGCCACAGTTTTCTCTTGATTCAATAGTGTTATTCACATTTCAAGCAGATAACACAATATTCTAATCTCTTCTTAAATCTGTATGTCACAGTAACTGATGAAATTAACTATCTTTAAACAGCCAACCCGTGTTTCGCAACACAGTGACTTCTTCAGGGCAATGATATAAATAAATAACATTTCTTGTGCACATTTGCTATTGGTCTGTTAGCCACCACCTCCAGATAACTCTAAAAATCTTGTATATCTACACGTTTCTCTCTCTATAAATTTGCATAGATTTTGACCCCCACGAGAAGGAATCTGCTTATTCAAAGGTCCGTCTCCTAATGTCCCGATACAACCGCAACCAGTTAAAACAGGTGGTGGCTAAGACACCATTGGCGAAGGTGCCAAGAAAGTGTGAGGACCTAGCTGCAAAGTGACACGCACTGTGGTTCTTGGGGCATTTGCACGGTGTAAATAGCCAGCTGTACAGTGATAAAGTGAGCGGCTTGAGGAGCTTGCACAGACAGCGTGAGGAGCCACACGCCTCTCCTACACTCACTACTACAGCTACTGATCCACCTATCTGCCGTGTACACTCCGTCATATCCCTGCTTATCAGCACAGCAATACAAACAGAAACTAAGAACCTCCCTTTGCCTCTTCCCTAATTACATCTTCTTCCCAGCCTTCAATCCTTTCTACTCTCGAACACCCTTCCCGCTCTCTCCCTACTCACCACACCTCATCCTACCTCCTCTAATCCCACACTATCTGCACCTACCCCCCCATTTCTCCCAAACCCTGGGAAATCCTGACCGAGTTTGCTAATGAAGTAACCTCACCTACGCCTCCGCTTCCTGAATCCACCATTCTATCCACTGTGCACTGCACTGGAATCTATTCACTCCCCTTCCTGTGTCTGCCCTGATGGTAGATCAATGAATAAGGACTATGTGAACATCTACAAAATGATATTACAATAAAGCCCTGACCTACTGCTCATCACAGGAAGCTCGCTAAGCAATGATCTGACACCTTTTATACATGAGACATCCCTGCAAGCTATAAAATACTTCACAATAAATGAATTGGCTGCCCCGTCCGGCTATTGTTCACAAAAACACATCCAAACTAAATGGATAGAAGACTATTCAGCCCATGAATGCAAATCTTTTCTTGTCTAGCACTCTCCCTCACTGACCTCTACATGCGCATTTCTCTTGATCTAAAGAGCACTCCTGTCAACCAAGCATCCAGCGAGTCCCTGCTGGCCTTCATTACCTTTCTCTGCTACCTAACCCGTGCATACCTGGACACTTCTATGTATAGCTTGACAAGCCTCATTTATAGCCATCAAAATGCCTGCTCGCTAACCGGGAATCAATGGACTTTCAGCACCTGGCCCCCTAACACAGCTCTGTTTTTAACCCTGGTCCAGGGCCCCCCCAATAAAGTCTATTGCGCACCCTGGAGCTAGTTTTACTTCACATTCACTTTGCTCCCCTCATCATACCTAGCTCACCTAAGGTATTCAGAACACCTCTTTCTATCAAAGAAAACAGCCCTGAGCTCCTCCCTCTCAGAGAGGGGGTTGTAACCCGCATTATGACTAGGTTCAATATGCGAGGAGGTTACCCTATGATGAAGCATGCCACCTTCGGGTGGGTGAGGGAAACTGTCCTTTAAAAGGGACACTTCGTCAGCACTCATCCGCACTTTGTAGGCCCAGGGTTTTTTTGTGTTGTTATTCTCCGAGTAGGGGAATTAGCCCCTGCAGTTCTCTAAACCTCCTCTAGCCCTCTTCGTGTTTTGAGCAATAGTGGCCTCTCCTGACATCAGTCTAGTGACTAAGAACTGGTGGGTCAACTGGACTCCACATATTCAGGGTCTCCTTTCCATCACACCACATGGTACAAGCCCCCAACGCCACCTAATAAGTGCCAGGGACCTAGCCTCCCTCTTACTCCTACTATTTAAGAGCTTAACCCCCAGTCTGACAATTACAGTCAAACAGTACTATCTCGGACTGACAACTTTGCCAGACTCAGTAATGCAGGGAGGAGAGCCTGCCAGGAACCCGGCTCAGAGGGCAAGGGTGTGTAATCCTTCGGAGAGACTCTGGGGCTCTTGCTGCAAACAGGAATCCAATGTGGTAATTTCAGGGCGTATTGTGCATCGTTGCACAAAAAACTGTCCACATGCCTTCGCTGTTGGGGGAGGGGGGAGGTTGTTGCTGTTATTTGATTTGTCAAAATACAATAAAAAGATTATTTTTTTAAAAACTTTGCCAGACTCAAATCCATCTCAGCCACTAAACCCCTGGAAATCCACTTGCTGGCAATGTAATGACAGTGAAGGACTCTGCAAAGACTCTGGAGGAACTCCCACAGCAATAAGAGCGGACTAGCTATTCGGCGCCATTCTGCAATATATAAAGCCACTGTCGACAAAAGCTGAAATATTCCACTGCTCGTGTGGGGTGGGTCTTAGAAGACCTTGTTCATCAAGGAAAATCTGGAAAAATATGTGAAATACCCAATAAGAGGAAACATGAGAAAAACCTCCTCTCCCATTCACTTGACCTCGAACTGACAAAACAAATGAAGGCCTAAAGCTGCTTCTCTTCCAGAATCCATGGGTGGGGACCACTCTTCATGCCCCTGAAATTGATTGAAAACGAAAACATTGTGTTTCAAGCCGCTGCCCCTTTTTGGCCATTGCACCCTTCAGAAAGGCATAGATTAGTGGCCGCTTCTTCTCTCTGCGGGCGGCCTAGTGTTGGAACTTGGCCCCTTCACGAATTAAAAAAACTGAAAATACCAATAAGTTCTGCAGAGCACTTAACCACTAGTTCTTCTCATCCTTCCAGTCTTGCTACGGGTATCATTCTGTCTAGTCCTTCTAGGGGTTCATTCTCTCTAGTCCTTTGCTAGTTTACACTGTCCCTAGTCCCTTGCTGCATTTTTCTTTGTGTTTAGGTGTTTAGTCTCTTGCACTCAAAAATCATAACATAAAGTTGCGTATTCATCTGTAACAGCATGCCTTGATGGAATTACCATGCACAGCACACGTTTTGCTCTTCGTGTGTTCACTGAAGAGTATCCGTATCTACAAATAAAGTAGAAATCCCAGTAACCATTCTGGACCTCCGATAGCACACAGTGAGCAGTAGAAAACACACAAGTGTTTTATGCACATACATTTTTAGGAACCTGAAATATTAACCGCTAGAAGCATCACACAGCAGTGCACCATATGCACACACATGTTCCTGGGTGTGCAACCAGATGCAGAGATAATACTTCCATGTACCGGCAAATATTATTTACATCAATAACTATCCAAAGGTAACTGGATGAAATGATAGCAGGGTAGTGTAGGTACTCACGAATTATGCATGTTTTTCAATGAAGTGATATGCAAGTAGGTTAGCTAAGCTTGTTTGGAGTATTGGGGTGAAAGCCAGTAGGCCACACTGTGGTCTGAAGGAAACTGGCACTCTGTACAGGCCATGTACCCACTGTGCTACCAGGACTAGCCTGTTTGTCCTTTTTGCCCAATGTTTTGCACATTCATGGTTTGCGAATGCTTTGAGCATTGGCATGCTGCCTGGTTTTATGATTCGCCCAGAAGTATGTTAGGCCTATTTCTCTGCTGCACTTGGCATCAGTAGTGAGACGCTGTCTGTTGACCTCTTGTTTACAAAACACACAAAGTGGACTTTGGGTCCGCCCTTCCACCATTGGCATGTTTGGGTCAGCTCCCTTCATCCACTGCTTGGAGACAGCATCAACCACATCTTGGATCTCACCTGATACCATTGGTTGTTCATTGTGTCATTGCAATTCATGAAAAACGATTTCACTTTCTTGTTGCATTAATTTCTTTATCTTATCATGCATGGAACACAAAAAGTAATCTGTTTGTGCACTTTTTTCATTGGTTCACTTTATGGCCAAATAAACAAGTTGCTAGGGACGCTAAAGGGTGCACGAGGATGCTTTTTGATATGTGCTCTGGGTATCTTGTGCTGAAGAGCTCATTGATGCGCTCTGGAGTGAAAACTGAGGTTTGTGAAATGAAAAGTGATGCTGTGATAATACATTCTATGTGCAGCTGCTTTGGTGAAATAATTATGCACCTTCTATACCTTTCCATAGCCAAAAAACAGATAATACCGTAAAAAAAAATGGCACAAAACGCAAGCATGTACACAGGCGAGTGTCAACGGCTGGGACAATCTAGATGTTTTTGATTGTATAGATGTAACCGCTTAAATGTCCCAGAAAAATAGATTGCAGTGTGGAAAGTATGGCAAAAACTGCCCGTTTACCACTGTTTAGTTTCAGTTTCCATATGTCATAATGGACATTGGCGATCTGGGAAAGGTTAGATTCTTTGAGTGGATTTCTTTAGAAAAGTGGTGGCTGACTGGGCCTTTTTAGATCCGGCATACGTCCCCGCTGATAAGGAAAAACCACAACACCTCCGCAATGCTAGATTTATTTATTCAAAACAAGGCTACAGCCGAAATAAGTTGGTGAGGCAGCACTTTTTTGAATAAACAAATCTAGCATCCTGGAGGTGTCCTGGTGTTTTCTTGTCAGCGTTGTCAAAGGTGGTGTTATATTGGGCTTCCGGAGTGCGACCAGGACCGCCGTGACACGCAGCCCTGGTAGTTATAGTTAGGACCATATTTCCATAGGAAAAGTTTTTGGGGACTTGTCTATAACTTTGACGCCAGTTGACGAATCTTCATGAAATTTTCCAAAGTGTCATAGTGAGTCTTGTTGTACATGGAAAGTTTTGGAGTGATCCGTCAAGCGGGGGCCGAGAAAAAGGGGTGTAAAAAAAGTGCATTTTCCTATGTTAATTCCCATAGGACGATTAAACACGACTACAGCCCGAACTACTGGGTGGAATTATACCAAATTTGGTAGAAAGCTAGCTTTTGGTCTGCAGATTGTGCTTTTTGTTATTTGGTGTAAATCTGTTCAGTACTTGTTGAGAAATGTAAGAGGATCCAGTTAGTGATATTTGTGGCTGCAGGTCCTTTACGATTAATCGTGAAAAATGACGAGCTCATGCAGTGAAATGCAGAGTTCTGATTGGCTGCCAACATTTCAACCAGGAAGTATTGGCAGCAATCTTGGGACTCGAGTCCCACAAAAAAAGTAAAAAGAAAAGGGGGCAGAGTAGGAATACTCTGATCCTGGGACCTGCCAGGCCCCAAAATTGATGCGAAATCGCAACATTTGCGAATTTGTTGGCAAAAAAAGTACGCATGTGCTCCCGCGCTTGCTTTTAAATAACCCCCGGGTGAGCCAGATCCCAGAGGCTTATCTTAAAAATAGGCGGGGGCGCATGGGCACCCCACCTAGGGCTTATGAAAGCCCTGGGGACCGCCACCTCCCCGAGTAAATGTTTATTAAGTAATGCGAGGGGGCCCGCGTGGCCCCCCTGCAGCCCCGGGGACCACCACCTCCCCGGGGTTAAACATCAAAATAATTTGGGGGGTCCGCAAGGCACCCCAGCAGCCCCAGGGACCACCACTTCCCGGGCAAATTTTTTACATTAAAGGGGGGCCGTATGGCCCCCCCCGGGGACCACCACCTCTCCAGGGCCATGCACTGCAATGGACTGGGGGACACACAGCTCCCCTTGTAGAGCAATGGATGGCCCTGGGGACCACCTCCCCTCAGGCCCGGCTCCTGCTACCTCCCAAGGTGCCCACCCTCTGGAGGTAGCTGTTTGCTTGCTTTTGCTTGGTGGGAGTTGACATCGCCCGCCAATAAAAAGCAAACATAACTCCGCTTTCTGCAAGCCGAAGCTGTCAAACAGCTCCGGCTTGCAGAAAGTGAAGTTTTCATCCGTTTCCCTGCACACAAATATGCGTGCAGGGAAACAAATGATAACGTTGCTTTGACAGACAGGGTGCTGTCTGTCAGAGCAATGCCGGCTCCCGCAGGAGGCGGGGAGCCGGCAGGGACTGCACAAGCCTTAAGGCTCCCCCCGCGGTCCACAACAGAAGTCACTGGGTGCCCTGGAGCATCTAAAATTGGGGGCTGAAATTGGCATGGGGAGGGGGGCGTGCGGTCCCCCTTGCCATAGTATAATGGCTGGGCCCCCGAGATGGGGTCCCCGGGGCTGGAGGATGGGGGCCGTGCGGCCCACCTCCCCTATTTGAAATGTATTATTTAAAAGGCCAGGCCCTGGGGAATGAAGTCCGCTTGGATGTTGAGGGTCCTTGGGGGGCCAAGAGCCCCTTCTGTCACATCCAGTAAGTCCCACCCAGCTGGGTTGCTGAGAGCTCGTGGGAGGCCCTGCCCCCTTTACTCCGCTAGTTATGAAATAGAATTAAAAAAAACCTTAGAAATTTTACTGAAAAAAACAAAGATTACAGGGACGTTAAAGTTATGCTCAGATTTCACTTGTACGATACCAGTGAAATTCAGCAGTTATAGTTACCTGAGCCAATTATAACTTACGCCCCCGCAATGCATTGCTTGTTTCCTCACATATTACATCACTCATGACATGGTCAGTGACATCACTGATGACATCTCAAATGACATCACTGATGACATCATCCAAAGAACCCCTCACACCCCCATAGAACTTCTCATACACCCATCAACCCCTCACATATCCATTCACAGACCCATACCAGTACTCACACAACCAATCACTCATCCATAGAGCCACTTACACACCCACTCACTCATACTGCCACTCACACACCCACTCAATCACCCATACAGGAATTCACACAGCCACTCACTCACCCATACAGGTACTCACACACCCACACACTCACCAATACAGCCACTCACACACCAATACAGCTAGGCACACATCCACTCACCGGTGCAGCCACTGACAGCCTCACATTCAGCCATACAACCATTCACACACCCACATAACCAGTTACATACCCATTCACACATCCATACAACCACACACACACCCCTACAACCCCTCACACAGACATTCAGTCTCCTGTACAGCCACTCACACACACTCACCTATAAACACACTAAAACTAGCGCTGGGAGGCCTCAGGGTAGCCATCGCGCTTTACAAATATCATTTCATTCATTCATTCAAAACAGCAACTCATTCACCCATACAACCACTCACACACCCACTCTTTCACCCATACTGCCACTCACACACCTATGCAGCCACTCACACAGCCACTCACCCATACAACTACTTACATAACCACTAATACATACTTACAGCAACTGAGACACACACCCATGCAGCCACTCAGACATCCACTCACACACTAATGCAGTCGCACAGCCACTCAGATTAGATATGTTACAAATAGTATGACTAATTACTAGTACAGAAAGAATAGTACTTTAACTTAGTCTGTAGCTTAGTATATATCTTTAAGTCTCAGAACCATTTATGAAACACAGTCACGGGATAATGTCATCAGTGTAATTTGAGCTGTCAAAGGTGATGTCACTGACCATGTCATGAGTGATGTAATATGTAAGGCCATAAGCCATGCATTTTGGGGGCATAAGTTATAGTTAGCTCAGGTAAGTATAACTGCTGAATTTCTCTGGTTTTGTACGAGTGAAATCTGAGCTTACTATAATGTCCCTATTTTGTTACAAGAAATCTCACAGAAAACCATAGTAGACAAGGGTTTTACACTGCGAGAATATTTGCACCTTGAAATTCCCTGATATGCCATTTTAGCAATGGGTTATATTGTTTTCCCAACTTTAATTGTGTATGTATTTATAATTTTAATAATTGTATTTGTCTCTACCCAAATGTTGATTCCCTTGAGTACAGATTGTTATTGGGCCGGGGGTATGCGACTCCACTGAAAAAGAGTGCTTGCATGGACTTTTTTGCCTTGCAGAAATGCTAATGTTCAACACAGCGGGATTGAGTTGGTTATGGGGAAAAGCCACTAATCAAGGGTATAGGCCTGAACTGTTTACTAAGAAACATCAAGAGCAAAGACAGTAGGCCTGGTTTATTTATTGTGATAAACACATGTAAAAGCCAATAGACGTCTATGGGTGGATTGTCATTTCAGTGCATTAAAGCTTGTAGACAGGTACTTTGTTACTGGAACTTTTATAGATTACCATAGTAGGCAAGGGTCTTGGTATTGTATTGGTTACTTCCTTTGACAAACCCTGGTGGCAGAAAATTTGCACTGGGATACTGCTTGCTAGGTAGACTCTTTTAAGAGAGCCTAGGAGGTTTAGTTGTTTGCCAGGCCTAAGGTTGGTGGGCAGATCCATAGTTTTCCATTTTTTCCTTTAAAGGATACCCTTTCATTTCTTTCTTCTTTTTTGTGTGTCCCGTAGCACCACAGACAGTCCTACAGACCCAATGTTGTCGCCCATTTCATCTGCAGTGGACTGCATCCTGTGTAGTCATAATTTCTAAACTATTCAGCCATTTGGCATTGTACATAGTGTATCACTGTTTTACTATTCTAAAATAGCCACCATGTGTAAAAGCGTTTTGCTGGCACCCATGGTTCAGTGCTACAGCAATATTTTTTCACATTTGAAGATGGCTGCCCGGTGCGATGTTTACAGAATGTCCATCTTGAAATAGTATTATGTACCATTGTTTTTCACTGCAGCATGGCCAGCACATTGCTTCTAAATGTGGCAGCTATGTTGGATCTTTGAAACAACAATACACAATGTACGATACCATTACTAGATTGGTGCGCACTGCTATGTTTAATTTGATGTTTATATTACAAGACTGTCTGCCAAGTTTAGGTGGCAGCATGTTTCCTTTTTTCTAACTCTATTATGTTTATTTATTTTCCATACACTTGTTGAGTATGTGCATCTGTTTTAGTTGTTGATAGGTAAGTGGTTGAATATAAGAATGAGTCATTGAGTGAATGAATGAGTGCAAGGATGAGTGACAGAGTGCATATATTTTAACTTGAGTGCCTACATTCATCAGTGACTGAAGTGGCTCTTTCAGTTATAAGCCAGACATTTTGGCATTGATAATACCTGTTAATTTATATTGCTTTTAAATTTGTAAAATATATTTGCAAAAAAAACCAACAAAAAAAACATTGCAGGATTGCCATGTCCTGTTGATTTTGCCAGTGCTTTCGGTTAAATCACGCACAATGTTGTCTGGTAAGAGATTGCCCTGAGCATAATATTTGAGAATGATAACGATTGGTTTGCTTACTTTTTTTTAGCAAGATTGACCAAGGATGCAGTTACAGCTTCAAAAATATCGCCCGGTGTTTCTTTGCTCAGATTTTGATTAGAGAAGGAAGTTGCAAATGTCAGACCTTGACAATTGTTGCCAAGATGTGGAACCAGCTTCCGCTTCACCTAAGAGCCCTCACAGATGAAGCGAACTTCTGAAATGCCCTGAAAACCCAACTGTTTAATCTAGAAGTCCTGCTCCCCGTCCGGTCTTTTGCCGTAGCACCAGGACACTCGTTGATTAGCTGTGCGCTATACAAAATCAATCCCTCATTCATATATTCTTTCAGCTATATTACGAATTGGGAGGCAGCCTCCTGGACTTAATAGCAAATCTCAGGCTTGGAAAGGAACTTCCTGTCCTAAAACCAATACCAAATACCTTCCATGGTTATCAAAGTGGAGACTGCTGTTGGCGAGTGTACTTGGTCTAAACTTGAAGCCAGATCTGTAGACGATGGGTTGGTCCAGTTACGTGGTAAACGCCAGAGGTGCATGCTAGGTCACCCAGTAACTAGGCCTTAATGCTGGATGTCTTCCATAGCACAAGCGAGCCACATGAAAGGACACGCTAAAGTGAGCTGGTGTTCATGACAGCCGGTTGTGTTACAGGCCTGGTCTCTGAACGGATAGAGGCTTGGCTACTGTTCTTGGCAGGCTCGCTGCCAGAGACTCAGGCTGGGAACCATTAAACATGGCACTGGGACACTATGATGCATGGAGAAAAAGTTGGATATCTGTAAGAGGGGAACCAACAGCCACAACCCACAAGAAGGAGCCAACTTCTACCTAGAGATGTGGAGGGTGGGCTGCGTATCCTGCCTGAAAGTCGCAGCTGAACATGTTTTTGTAAGAAAGACCACGGGAAATGTTCAATTTCAACAGATTTCACAAAATTGCCTTTCTGTGGAATTCTATGTACTCGAGTCAGTGCCTGGGCTACCGTGTCTTGTATCTGCTCGCGGGTGGATATGTGGTGTAAGCCTGCCACTGTATTTTGTTGGAGAACATTTGGGAAGTTCTCCTGCACCATGCAGCGTGCAATGTTTACATCACAGGAAAAATAACAGTGAAAAATTAAAAACGCATACTAATGGCACACAAGCAAAGTAGCATTTATCTAATAAAGATAAAAGCACACAGTTTGATCAAATATAGACTTTAGAGCATACTTTCGATACGCACAGGAGACCCAGAAACACAGGTAAGGCCTAGTTTCCTGAAAAGCAAGCACCTACACACTTTTACACATGCACGTTACTAGACGTATCTAGTATACCAAGAGGCCGAAGTGGGCGGGGGAACGGCGTTCCCAAGCTTCATTATTTTGATCACAACAGTTCCCATACTTTTTATGTAAAAAAAACAACCATCCCTGGGAGGCTGAGATGCTACAGGTTGAAAGGGGAGAAGAAGGGACTCCATTACTTTGGCGTTTGAGAAGGGAGAGGCTGCTGAAGGAGAAACAAACCTCTGCCTCGTACCTGCTACTTGCAAGAAATGTAAATGTGCGCTGTTGTTTAATCAGCGTATCTAAAGCCTGGTTGGGAGCCAGTACAGGCTTTAATTGTCCGAATCTGAAATTTGTACTTTTAATGGAAACTTATAAAAAAGATTTGCAGTAGTCAGTCAGCATATTACTTAAAACATAACTTCAGAAAGCACTGTAAACATTTAAGCACAAACTTTTTGCACTTTTTACGACAGCCTATTTATACTGTGTGCAACTTTTCTTACACGGTGTGTAATACATTTTTTAAACTAATGCATGCATACGCTCATTGCTTTCTGTCTCAGGCTTGGACCTCTTAACATATAAATGAACCTCCCTTTTTCCCAGGTGCATCGACCGGGATTCAAGTCAGTGACCCTCCGGTTACACCCAGAGACATCTGAAGTGATCGCATTAACCAACCAAGCTTTCCTACCAGAAAAATGCATTTCCCACAGATAAACTTGTTACTTTTATTTTTCATTTAAAGTATGTGTGCATTATATTTTAAAAGGGGTACCTGCAGGTGGAAGGCCAACAAATGGTTTTGATTTTTTTAGCAGAGTCTCTGACCCCGCCCCCATGCTCGCTGACCCTGCCCCATTATACTTCAGGATCACAGTTCCCATACGTTTCTTTATGTGCTTCAATCACTGACTACACACATACAAAGGGCTTTAAGTGGGCCGGGTCTCACCGGTGCTGAGCACCGGCAGTTTTTTAAAGGGGGCCTCGAAACGGGTCTCTATCGGGCTCTGTATTGTGCCCTGGCACAGGCGGTCCGTTTTTTTCCGGACTGTAGTGACTGCAGGCACATCGATGTGCGCCTGCTCACACTGCTCACTTCTCACTAATGGAGAAGTTACGGCATGACGTCATGCCAGGTGAGGGTTGTAGGGGAAGGGAAATCCTTTAGAGTCATTTTTTCTCTGGATTTCCCTTCTCTTTTTGAAACGCAGGAGCAGCAACATCGTCGTGGTGTCACTTGGGCTTTAAGTGGAAGCTTTTTCAATATTATATACAACAAGCCATAGTTGCTGCTTATTTATCTTATGCAACTAACAACCATTAACTAAGCCAATAGTTCTGACTTGTTGTAGGTATGTTACTTGCTGTATCATATCTGGATGCAATGACAGAAACAGTAAAATACGAGTCGGGCGGCACACTATAGGTGTTTTAAGCCACGCCCTTAATTACATTGGCCACGCCCCTTTGAGAGAGACCCTAGTTTTTTCATCCCACTTAAAACCCTGCACATACACAAATACACCTGAGGCGGGCGTGGTGGGCGAGGCCTACTGACCACAGTACCGTTGTTGTCTTAAAACCTAGCAGGCCTGGGGTAATTTAACAACTTCTTACTTTACCACCTTAGGTTACCAAATTGCGTCGTCGCAGGCAAATAATTTCACATTTCTGTTCCTGAATAAACAGCACAAAGCGCTGCCTACGAGATCAGAAATCAACACTGTGACAGTTGGACTATTCCAGTCGAATCACACTGCATGGCCTGTGTAGCGCCTGCGCGTGGGAAGCGAGCCTCCGATTGCTGCCTCAGAACTCCACGCAGACGTCAATCGACAAAATGGCCTCGTGGGCCGTGCTTACAGGCCCGCGGATTTGTTTCCCAGCTCAGAAACACTGCGATTGCGTTTCTCCATCTGACACCAATGGCAGCAAGGCTCGAAATTGCTAGTTAAAAAAAAATATGTGAGGCCCGGTGGCTGTAATCAGCCTTGTTGCTGTCTGTTTCCTCAGACTAATGGCGGAGGCATCAGTTGGAGGGTTCACGCGGAGGTTATCTTTCCCAGGTAACACCTCGCACAACCAGAATTTGATTTTTTTTCCATGGGACTTTACTCCATTAGATTAATGAAATTTCAATGAGCGCCCGGCGCCCCCCGAAGCTTTGTTAGGGAAATAAATGAGCATTGTGGCTGTGTGACAAGCGCGCGGAGGCGCTCGCGCAGGTGAATACATCCTCTTAGTCCGTCTCCAGCACATTGATCTCTATTTAAAGCGCAAATCGGATTTTTGTTAATTATAAATGATTGATTCGAGGGCTCTTCGCCTCTTGTGAGCCCTGTTTCCCTCTCCAGTCCGGCACTCTCCGTATTCAGAGCACGTGGCCTTCGGTTCCTAAGTGTGATCCAAGATGGTGGCTACCATGGTGTTCACCAAGTTTAGGCCACAGACTCTTCTCCCGGTGCAGGCTGTGGAGAGAGTGGACCTGTCCGTCAAAATGATGGACTATGCATAGAGTCCATATCTTTATACGTATCTTCTCCTACACAACTATGTAACCCTGATATAACATATCAAGAGTCATATTCATGACTGCAGGCAGTGAACACCTCTTTTATGTTTGGATTTATGGGTAAGTTGGGGGCTCTGTGATGCATGTCTGCAGGAAAGATGTATTGAGGGCTCTGGTACGCCTTACTTTGGAGTGTCCAGGTGCTTTGTCACGATGATAAGGAGATTGCTAAAACCCAACAGCGTAAATATTCATGTGATTGGCCGCGAAAAAGGAAGGGTTGAGCCAGGCCGGCAGAAATGTCTCCTAAAGTCTGGGGGAGCCAAGAATAAAGGAAAAGGCACCAAAAGATTGTTAAGACTCCTGTTACGGCAAGAGAAGACCTTGCCGAGGGATTTATATATCGTTGCAGTGGCTGTTCCAGTGGCCATCATCCCTAAGGAACAGAGGTGTTCAGTTTCTGGATTCTAGTGGGAATTTGACATCGGATGGCCTTTTGTGGCAGTTTAATTGGAGGTTTTCTAAAGATACTGATCTTTTAGGTAGTAACAAGGTGATTTTTGTTTTTTGTTAGCTGGTTTTTGGTGCACCAAGGTTTTGTATGTTATCTAGTCTTTGGCGGCACCAGGTTTCTGTATGTTAGCTGGTCTTTGGTGGCACCAAGGTTTTATGTTAGCTGGCCTTTGGCGGCCACCAGGGTTTTGTATGTTAGCTCGCCTTTGGTGACACAAGGGTTTGGCACGTTAGCTGGTCTTTGGTGGCACCAGGGTTTTGTATGTTAGCTGGCCTT
Organism: Calotriton arnoldi; assembly: GCA_963921515.1. Lineage (NCBI taxonomy): Eukaryota > Metazoa > Chordata > Amphibia > Caudata > Salamandridae > Calotriton > Calotriton arnoldi. The sequence goes on along the minus strand of CAWUFW010002396.1, from coordinate 1,988,752 downwards.
TGGTGGCCACCAGGGTTTTGTATGTTAGCTGGCCTTTGGTGGCCACCAGGGTTTTGTATGTTAGCTGGCCTTTGGTGGCCACCAGGGTTTTGTATGTTAGCTGGCCTTTGGCGGCACCATGGTTTTTTATGTTAGCTGGCCTTTGGTGCCACCAAGATTTTGTATGTTAGCTGGCCTTTGGTGGCCACCAAGGTTTTGTATGTTAGCTGGCCTTTGGCAGCACCAGGGTTTTGTATGTTAGCTGGCCTTTGGTGGCACAAGGTTTTGGCACATTAGCTGGCCTTTGGTGGCACAAGGTTTTGGCACATTAGCTGGCCTTTGGTGGCACAAGGTTTTGGCACATTAGCTGGTCTTTGGTGCCACCAGGGTTTTGTATGTTCGCTGGCCTTTGGCGGTACCAGGGTTTTGTATGTTAGCTGGCCTTTGGTGGCACCAAGGCTTTGTTTGTTAGCTGGCCTTTGGTCCCACCAGGGTTTTGTATGTTGGCTGGCCTTTGGTCCCATTAGGGTTTTGTATGTTATCTGGCCTTTGGTGGCACCAAGGTTTTGTATGTTAGCTGGCCTTTGGTGGCCACCAGGGTTTTGTATGTTAGCTGGTCTTTGGTGGCACCAGGGTTTTGTATGTTAGCTGGCCTTTGGCGGCAGCAGCGTTTTGTATGTTAGCTGGCCTTTGGCGGCAGCAGCGTTTTGTATGTTAGCTGGCCTTTGGCGGCACCAGGGTTTTGTATGTTAGCTGGCCTTTGGCGGCACCAGGGTTTTGTATGTTAGCTGGCCTTTGGCGGCACCATGGTTTTGTATGATAGCTGGCCTTTGGTGGCCACCAGGGTTTTGTATGGTAGTTGGCCTTTGGTGGCCACCAGGGTTTTGTATGTTAGCTGGCCTTTGGCAGCATCAGGGTTTTGTATGTTAGCTGGCCTTTGGTGACACAAGGGTTCGGCACATTAGCTTGTCTTTGGCGCCACCAGGGTTTTGTATGTTAGCTGGCCTTTGGTCCCACCAGGGTTTTGTATGTTAGCTGACCTTTGGTGGCACCAAGGTTTTGTATGTTAGCTGGCCTTTGGTGACACAAGGGTTTTGTATGTTAGCTGGCCTTTGGCGCCACCAGGGTTTTGTATGTTAGCTGGTCTTTGGCAGCATCAGGGTTTTGTATGTTAGCTGGCCTTTGGTGACACAAGGGTTCGGCACATTAGCTTGTCTTTGGCGCCACCAGGGTTTTGTCTGTTAGCTGGCCTTTGGTCCCACCAGGGTTTTGTATGTTAGCTGACCTTTGGTGGCACCAAGGTTTTGTATGTTAGCTGGCCTTTGGTGACACAAGGGTTTTGTATGTTAGCTGGCCTTTGGCGGCACCAGGGTTTTGTATGTTAGCTGGTCTTTGGTGGCACCACGGTTTTGTATGTTAGCTGGCCTTTGGTGGCCACCAGTGTTTTGTATGCAAGTTGGTCTTGGATGGCACAAAGGTTGAATCTGGTGCTGTTTCAGCAGATAATCATCTGGCAAAAACCAAGTCAGTGCTTGTGTCCTTCAAAAGTGAGTCCAGCGGCTGTGGTGATATGACATATTAGTGATGTTTCATGAGTGGATCCTTCAGCAGTAACTAATATGGTGTTTCAACTCTGGTCGTCAGCAGTAGCAGTTCACTATTGGTTCTGCCTCGGGAGCTGGGCTTCAGGAGGTATCAAGCTGATTGTTGGAGCTCCCTCAGCAGGTAGGCTTCACGCACTGTTGAGGTGATTGTTGGTGGTATTTGAACAGCTGCATTCTGTAATGAGGTGATAGTTGGTACTGCTCAAGTCCTGTTTCTCAAGCGGTAACGAGTTTCAAGTTTAATTTTATTTTGCATAGTTACTAAACACCATTGCAACATTTTTTAAAAAAGAAAAATGCAGTAGAGCTTATATTGTACGCCAATAAAATCGATAAAACACATGCTAAAAATACTGTACATTGGTTAAAAATTATCAGTGCGGGCGATTGCGAGAATCGGTTGGTTCACGGGATAAAGTGCAGTGTAGTCCCTGAGCTTTGCTGATGTCAGACGTGTGCGTGTTGAAGTGCTGTATATTGCGTATTGTTGGGTTGTTAGAACCTGCTCAAAGTTGTAAATGGTGTGGAAGGTGCTCCTTTCTTGATGTGATCGAGAGAAGCCACACCCATTTTGTGGGCCAATTGCTCCACAGGCAACTTCTTACTTCTGTGGCCGAGATTGGGCTGTTATTTCAGGCATTTTTTGTTCGGCCAACATAAGAAATTTTACCATTCTGCAGTTCAGTTACGTGTCCCCCGGATTAAAGCATGACAGCACCGCTTGCCTCCTAGTGTGGATGCCTTTCTGCTTAAAGGGGGCTTTTAACATCTGTGACCGTTCTTGTTGCAGGTCCTTGCATGTGCAGATTAAGTGTAAGATGTCTCCTTGAATGGTGTTGCACAGCCTGCAAGTGTTTTGGGTTGTTGCCCTCTGCCAAGGTGGAAGGTGCTGAGTGCAGTGGCGTAGCTAAGGGGGGGCGATGGGGGCGGACCGCCCCAGGCGGCACGAGTTTTGGGGCGGCAGCCGGCCCCCCTTTCCCCGCTCTTACCTGCGGCCGCAAGAATCGGCCGCTACCACCAACACCCCTCCCCCCCCCGCTCTTCTATCATTTTGCCGAGGGCGGCAAATGCAGGGGCCGCCACGGGCAGCCTAAGGCCTAGCTACGCCCCTGGCTGAGTGCATGGGAGGATGCCCAGTCTGAGCCTTAAGAATTTTATTTTTATGGATTTGGGATAGCCCTGATTAAAGTACTTTTGCGGTGCAAGTGTTTTGTAGGTATTTAGGGTCATCCAGGCATGAGATCTAGCTGAGAAAATTGCCTTGTCATCTACCAATGAGATTTTTTTTAATGCATTTCCAAGCCAGTTTTTTAAAGTTAGGTGGCCGAGTTGTGTATTCCAGAGTTCCGTGAGCCTAGTAGTTTCCAGAGATGTCTGAAGGTAGCTTCTCGCGTGGCAGGTTTCCCTGTGCTGAATTTCGTGCCATAGCAATTGATTTAAGGTGTTTGGGGTGGCACTTCTGATCTTATGCCAACAGATGATGTAAGATCCATGCCTGGCCAATGATTGTTGTAAAAGGCCGAACTCCAGCCTTATTTGAACCGGTGAAGTGTAGTGCAGGAGGCAAAACATGGTTCTGTAAGCTTTGACCAGAGTGCTGTCTAGTGCTTTGGCATCTCTCCCCCGCATTGCTTTGCTGCCGTAGGTGATTGTAGGTAGTAGTTTGGCTTGGGCTACCTTCAGAAGCGGGCTCAGTGTCGGCCCCGTCAGCTTGTTTGTGAGGTTTTTCATAGATAGTTCTATTACCAGCCCTCTTCTTCTTATTTCGCCTTTTTGGCGCGTGAATGTCCCTTCCTTGTCGATTATAACTCCTAGGTATTTGTATTCCTGTGATGGTTCGAGTTGTGTGCCTCCCAAATACCATTTCCCCTGCTGATTTCTTTTGTTATTTATTGACATTGACCGAGTCTTGCTAAGATTAATTTTTAAGTTGTTTTCTATGGCGTAGTTCTGCATTTCCGTTAGTAGATGTTGAAGACCCACGTAAGTGTGGCTAAGCAGAACTACATCGTCTCCGTACATAAGATTGGTCAGTGTTTAGCCTCCTAGCTTGGGTGCATGTGAGTTGCAGATGTCGAGTGCTTTTGGAAGGTCGACCAAGAATAGGTATGTGGGTGCAAGCACACAACCCTGCTTCAGTCCTTTGGTTGTGGGGACCTTTGAGGAGAGGTGAGTGCCTCCGTCTAGCTTCACCTGCACCCAGGTGTCTGTATGGAGAAGTGACAAGATGTTTAAGATTGGCTGTGGGATTCCCCAGCGCGCCAGCTTCCCCCACAGTCTGCCCCTCGCCACGTTATCAAATGCAGCCCTGAAATCAATGAAGCATAGGTGTAGAGGAAGGTTGGTTATTTTTGCTGCGTCAATCAGTAAAGAGATTGCTAGAATGTTTGTTGATGTGCCAGCCGTTTTACGCAAGCCTGTCTGATTTAACGGTATTATCTCGTTTGCCTCTGCCCAGGTAGTAAGGTCCTCCAGGACAGTGCCCGCAAAATATTTTGCTTCATTGTCAATCAATGCTACGAGCCGATAATTACTTGGCTCTGCCTTATCGCCTTTTTTGAGGATCGGCACAATTGTCGAACCCTTTCATGATTCTGGTAATCTGTTTAAAAGCCTGACTTCCAGGAAAAGAGGTTGCAGGATGTCAGCCCAATCAGCCGACTTGGCTTTGAACAGTGCAGGCGGGATACCGTTCGGTCCTGGTGCCCCTTCTCTTCTCCCGTATGCGATCTGCTTTTTTATTAGTAGTGACAGTGGGCTGCTGTCTTCGCAGGGTGGAGTAACTTCTATGGCTGGCATATTCAGCTCCGACGTCTCATTGTTGCACACTCCTATGTGATCTTCTGTTGGCCAACTGTTAAGTTCTTGTATTCCACCGCCTCCCGGTTGGTTGTTGAAGTGCTTGATGAGGAATTCCACCCAAATTTCTTCCGAAATATGTGACGAAATTCCCTCATGTTGAGGATGGATTATCCTGTTCATGGTTTTCCAAAAGCGGGCGCTGTCGTAATTTAGGTCGTGGAGTAGTTTTGCCCAGATTGCATTGTCTTGATCTTTGTTGATGTCCCATTTCAATTTTTTGAGTGATGTCCTTTGGTCCCTGAGAGGTGAGCGTGTGCTTGCGTCACCAGGGTGTTTTCTCAGCCTGCGCATTGTGCTGTTTATTGCTTTTTTGAGGAGTTTGAGGCGATCTCTTTGTCCTTTCGGGATTATATTTCTCCGATTTAAGGCCTGGGAGTGTTCTTTTCTGACTGAGGTGGTGGCCTGACGTTTTAAAAGTGTGGCTGTGAACTGTCCCCATTGGGCTATTTGATCTATTGAGCTTGTCGCTTGTGATTTAAAGAGTTCGATCGCTGCATCTGCCTGGGGTTCTGCGTTAGTTACTGAGCATTTGATCCTTCTTAGGTTGGAGGTATAGATGGGCCCCAGGGTTAGATCTTGCTTAATAGAGCTAGGTGCGGTGGCTGTTAGCTGCAGTTCTTGTGGACGATGGTCGCTCTCCCCCTTGTCCCCCATTCTGAACCCCAAGATGTGTGGGAACAGTAAAAGACTTGCGAACTTGTAGTCCAATATGGAGCTTGTTGTTGCGGAGTAGTATGATTCAACAGGAGGTGAGTCGTCGGGGAATCTGCCGTTGAGCGCTCGGAGGTTTAGATGTTCTAAGTCTTCTAGGAGGCGGCTTTTCTTGCGGTTCTTGCTTCCATATGTTGGTACGCATTGGGTTGGGATGTTATAAATTGCCGTTTGTGTGGAGGCCTCCTCGCCCCCTGATGTACCGAAAAGGTATTGGTTTAGGTCCCCTGACGAGATAAACTTTGAGGTTTTCATCTCTATTGCGTACCTTGTTACTTGGTCGGTTAGCCTTTTTGAATCTTTCGCTTTTTGTTTTGGGTGAATATATGTGTTAATTAAGCCAACCTCTGTTTCTTCGCCCTGGAGGGAGATGGTGATTGTAACTGCTATCGTAGCTGCTGAGGTAGAGTCCACGAGCGCTGCTGATGGTATACTCGTCGTAGATACGTAAGTAGCAAGCCCCCCAGACCGGTGTCCGAATTTACCACCCCTTGTGGCTGATGTGGCAAAACACATAAAACCCTGGATGTGCTGTGGGTCCGTGAGCCAGGTTTCTTGCACCATGATTATATCGAAGGCACTGACATATCGCAGGAAATCCGGGTCCTCTATTTTTGTTGATAGACCATTAATGTTCCACGAGCATAGACAGAGTGGCGTCTCCTTTGGTCTTCTGCTGCCTTCGTCTTGTGAATAGTGTCAGTACCCCTCTGTGCATGTAGTTATGGTTCGGGTAATTGATTCATTATAAGCTGAATGACTCCGAGAAGCTGGTGCTATCCGCAGTCTTTCTTGTGAGTCCGCTAGTCCGTTGACCCTCTGTTGTGGGGATCTTTCCAGTGCCCCTCTGAGCACGGAGCTTGTACATGCATGATGTGTTGTTCGTACAGGGCTTGGGTTGCCTGCTAAGAGGGGTAATGGATACCCTGGTTTTTGGTATGGAGAAATGTCGATACCCCAGGCTTGGAAAGTGCCCTGTTCTGCTAGAATTTTCTCTGCAATTTTCGTTGATTTCCATGTTGCCTTTGTGGCCTCTGGCCTTAGAGGGTTTGCAGTGCGGATGAACTCTATAGAGAGTAGCTCAGACCAACGAGGGTTGGAATTGCATTCGTTAGCCTTATGATGTTGCCTCTATTCAGGGTGTCCTGATGACCTTTGGAAGTGTACAAGGGGTAGAAAAACATAGCCTGTGTTTCTTGCTGCGTGGTTCTTATTTGTTGTAGTGCCGGCGGATGGTCAGTAGCTATGGGCGTCAGAGCATATTGGTATGTGAGGCTAGTTACTTCTTTTGGCCGGGTTTCCACTCGTACGCAAGATGTTCTTAGCGGTGAATTCCAAGGGTTTGTTTTGACTGTTATTGGCTCTGAAGGTGCCTGTTTTGTGGTTTGCACACAGTTCTGTGCCTCCGTGACTGTGTTCCTCCTACTGGAGGGGTCTTTGATCGGTGAGGAGGCCTGCGTGACCTCTGTAAGCCGTGAGTCCCAGTTTGGCCTAGCTTTGTTTCCTGAGTATACACCACTGTGCCTGTTGCTTAGATTCATGGTGGTTGCTTTACTCATTGTATCTACCAACATTTGGACCCCCGAGCATTCCTCTGTTACATTCCACTGTTGGGGATGTTCAGGGGTTTTGAGTGTTGTGTGGGGCTCCCTGTAAGAACTTGACAGTGCAGCGGCTGATGGCAGCTGCCCTTACTCTGCTTTTTAGTTAGCGGGTTGGCTGTGATTCCTTGTCCATTGTCTTCCCTATTTTCCGCTTGTACCCTGACTATGTTTGGCAAAGGTGAGTTTCTTCCTTGTTCCGGAAATTTGTTAGGGCTGTTGGGCAGCCGTGGGGTTTGATTTTGTGGGCTTGATTCGCCTGAATTAGTGACCCGTTTGTTATGGTGACCCGAGAAAACGGAAAAGTAGGCTGTTGGATTTGGGGTGGGCTTCCGGTGGCACCCTTTCCTTTTCTGTTGGCGACGTTGTTTGGAGTTAAGCTTCGGGGTTTGAGCCCCTTCTAGTTGGACTTTCATCAATTCACTATGGGCTCCTTCGTTACCAAGCCCGCATATCTTCTCAATGCTCTCTTGTGGGTTGACTTGGAGTGCCTTGCTATTTAAAAGGTTTGTTGGTTGACCGTTGACCATGCCCCGCGTGGTGGTGTGATTGTCCTGGCAATTACTTGTGGGTCCAGAGGATACGTGTTTTATGTCCTTTATCATGCTATTTAGCATTGAGGGCAGGGTGGAAAGCTTATCAACAATCTGGCTGCAGCTACAGCTAAGGTGGGCGTCGGATTGAGCTCTCTTGATTAGGCTGTTCAAGTCTCCTAGTTTCTCATCAATGCCTGCCGTGAAGAGTGCCAAGGTGTTCAGTAGTGAAAGCTGGGTATCCATCTTTTCAGACTGGTATTGAAGTGCTTCGACGGCCAGCTGTATTGTATTTAATAGAGAAGCCCAGGTACTGACGGTTTGTTCTTTCGAGGACACCCCCGCCTTTGATTAGTTTTTGGTCGGGTCGGTGGATGGTAGGTCCCGTTGTGGCTCTTGGGGGTCGGAGGGGGGGTGCTCCCTTCATGGCTGGTCTGATGAGTAAGTGGCGAGCATGTCTTCCCATTCATGTGTGTTCAGGTACGAGATGATCGCCTTCCCCTCCTCTTGCTGGGTTAGGTCCAAGGTTCCTGCAGATGGACCTCCTTGATGAATAAGCGGACTCGCTTGTGCAAACAGTGGTGAAGTGGTTGGTGAATTTGCCTTTGCTGGCTGTGTTATCGATGCAGGAGTGCTATAGGTGCTGTTCATCAAGTTCTGTATAGGGCTGAGATTGATGTCTATAGCTTGTTCCTCTGTCGCGCTCCTTCTGTCTCCTATAGCGTCGCTCACGTCTTTAGTCATAGTGGCGCTGTCCCCTGCGCCGAGCCCAGGCAGTAGAAGCTGCATGATTCTTTTGTGATCAGGATCTTCCTGTGAGGGGGTCCTCTGGGAGAGACCCTGTTGGCTAGTTGTTTTTAGGGGAGGTCCGGAGCACGCGGGCCCTCCGTCAGAAGCCGGAGAGGGTGTTAATGCTGTTGCTGGTCCCGGCGCTGGATTTGTTGGGGCTCGAGACTTGATATGAGCTTGCTGCCATTGTTGTTGCAGTTGATCCGGCAGCATCGAGTTTCCTAGGAGGCCCGGTAGCCGTGTTGGAATCAAATTGTTTTCCGGGATGGTAGGCAAGACCTTTGGGCTGCCCGGTTGTTCAGAGCCAGCCGTGCACATCGATCTCCTGGTGCCACCAGCCTCTTGAGCTGTTAGGCTGGGTTTTGAGGTGTGTTGATTAGCTATTACGTTTGCCCTTGCTTTGCTGGGCACCAGTGGGCTCTTTGAATCCCTGGTGCCCAGGCTAGCTTCCTCTAGTGGCGATGTGATTGGGGCAGACAGTTGCGACTGTAGGGGTAGCAGCAGGGTTTGCAAACCTTTGAGGGTGGCGTTGCTTGAGCAGAGAACAGATCCTGCGTCCTTTAAGAAACTGAATTTTGTGTAGGGTTAAATGAGTTGCGTGCGTTGAACCGTTGGGTGCTGACGTATCTTTTTGATCCAGGTCTGCCGCTATGAGTTGCGGTTCGGCGCTGTGCTGAACGCGGGAGTTTTGTTTCTTTCCTTTTCTCCCCCCAGTCCTGGGGGGGATGGCCACCCTAGTTCTTCCTGACCTCATCTACTTGAGTGCGTAGTACTTGGGATCGCTTAGGGTGGCTGGAGATTGCTGGCAGTTGATACTTCAGAGGCCGCTTCAGAGGTCCCGTTCTTTGTGCCTCGGTGTCTCACGAACTTATTTCCCTTGACGGGGCTTTTACGGGCTTACAGAGGCAGGGCTGTAATATGGTAAGTGGTAGCGGATAGCCCGGGTGTTATTATTGTAATTGTTGTGGTTGGTTGGGCGCAGTCCTTATCCTTGTTCCCCCTTGGACCTCCGGAAGAATCAACACTGTGGTCCGCCGCGTTCGAAGAGTTGCTGCTAACGTTGTAGTTTGTCCTATTGAATCCCTCTGCTCCCATATACCCCCTTTTTCCAGTGGGCTGAGTGCTAGGGGCACTGGGGCGCTGGATGGACGAAGGGCTGTGGCTGCGACTGCGGTTATGCTGATGGTGGCCCTGGAGAGCCTAGGCAGATGGATGGGAGACCCAGAGGGGTGCTGGGTGAGGCTGGATGAGGCTGAAGCTTTTTGTTTATCTTTTTGTAGACTTTTTGTTGACTATTTAATGGCTTTTGTGTGGGAGGCTGGTAGGCTGGTGGGAGACTAGTTTGGGAGGCTCTGTTGGAGACCCTATAGAAGCTCCTATAGAAGCTCCTGTGCGGGCCTGCCCCCCCTGCTTCTCCTCACCCGTCACTCCACAGCCTGGGCGCTGGGCTGAATAGCTGGTGCAGCTGGTACAACTTGAACAGAGGCTGGCTGCCGTTGCCTATGACTTAGGGAGCCTTCTGAGGGGGAGAAAGGAGAGGACCCGAGTGGGAGCACTCGGGGGCCACACAAGCCGCACCCAGCCTAGCCGGGCTGCTTCCGCGGAGTTCCCCGGCTCACTCTTCCACACAGGGGGATAGCCCCCCCTGACCTCAGGCCCCTTGCCTTGTGCCAAGCCGCTATCCGCCGCCGCCGCCACTACGGTGCCCTGGAGCCTGCTGCTGCAACAGGACAGCAGGGCAACAGCGGCACGGCAGAACAGCGGGCTCCGCACACCCTCACCCACTTGCCTCACAACGTCTCGCGCCGAGGATGCGGGCCGGGAATAGGTGCGGGAGCTCGGCCCCGCTGCAGTCTGTCGCCTCACCACACCTCACCTCAGTCCCACTGTGGGGGTGGATGTCTCGGGTATCGGGGACCTAAAGCAACGATGCGGCAGTCAGCTGCAGCAACGGGCGGCCGGCAGAGCTGTGGAACCGCTGCGACAGCTTTGCCTCTGCGTTTGGCATCTGACGTCACTCGCAAATCACCACCTGGGCCTGGGAACAGGGAGAGGCTGAGCAATTAGCATGTTAATTGATGCTAAGGGAGGTAAGTACACTTCTCATCCGTTAAATGAAATGACGTTCATTGATGGTGCAGGACACTGTTTAACAAAAACGGTAACGAGGTGAATACCGGTACTGTTCAAGAGCTGGTCCTCACGCAGTATGGAGGCGAATATTGGTACTGCTCAATCGCAGGATCTTAAGTGGTAACAAGGTGAATGTTGGTACTGCTCAATCACGGGCTCGTAAGTGGTAACAAGGTGTATGTTGGTACTGCTCAATCGCGGGCTCATAAGTGGTAACTAGGTGAATGTTGGTACTTCTCAATTGCAGGTTTGTAAATGGTAACAAGGTGAATGTTGGTACTGCTCAATCGCGGGATCTTAATAAGTGGTAACAAGGTGAATATTGATACCTTTCAAGAGATGGTACTCTTGCGGAAAAGAGGTGAATATTGTAGCTGTAACTTTAACTATAGCGAAAACTCTGTCCAAGGGCATTGGAGCACTTTACATAAGCACCAGTTACTTTACACAAGGTTACATTCAAGTTGGCCTTCACGTGAGAGCACAGTTCTTCGGATGTGGTTAGATTTAGTTTTGACGCTGCTTTTATAGCAAATGCTTGCGTCGTAGACTGAATGTTGATCTTGCTGCTGTGCTCAAAGATGCACCTTGGTGGTAAATGTATTGATACTGCTGGATTGTGAACATTCTCTTGGGGAACTATTTTTTAAATAGAACACTGGGTTTTCAATAATTATCACTTAGTATGGTGGCCTTCAACAGTATTTGACTTAGCCCATTAGATATGGGACAGTTTGCACTTCCTCCTTGGTGTGCTGTTGTGTTGGATAGATAGAAGGGGGGAGATCCTTCCAGATTTTGGGGGCAAGAAAGGCACACGATCTTCCACCTATTCTGGTGTGCTTAATTTTGGGCACCAGAAGGTGTCTGGTTCCTATAGATCGAACATTTCTGGTAGTAGTGTAGGGCTTGGTGAATTTATCTATGTAGTTCGGACCTCTTGGGGCCAAAGAGCTAAAGATGAAACAGCATGCTCTGAACATGGATCCCTCGTAAGCTAGTATCCCGTGAAGAGTTTTTACATACTCAGATATGTGCTTTTTGGAGGTGGGTTCAGTATAAAGTAGGTGGCTGCATTCTTAATGACTTGGAGTTTATGGAATCTGCCTTTACCAAGGCCTTCATAGAAGGAATTACCGTACACCAGTCTAGAAGTAACCAGAACTGGCTCACAGTGTTCCTAGCAGAAGTGGAAATAAATGGAAGGGCTTTCCTTATAGCTTTAAGCAGAATAAATCTGTTTTTGCTAATTCCATGACTTTGTGTTACATCCTAAGATGTAAGATTCTTCACTAACCCAGAAGATTTAGGAAGAGGTTTCAGTTTAACGGGCCACCAGGCAGCAGACCAGACAGAAGGTTGTTTTCCGAAGAGAAGAATCTCAGCCATGCATTCCGTTCCAAGCAGCTCTCGCTCTCCCATCAAGCCACCGGCGAAGGACAGGTTTGAAACGCTTTCTGTGGTTGTGTCCATTTTTCAGAGATGGTGACCACCAGCTGGGTGTCATCAGCATAGGAAAAAATACTAAAGCCATAACTTCTCACTAATTTAGCTTGGGTTTCCATATAGCTGTTGCTAGGTGATGCTGTAGGGTTCTTTTAATTGTTGAAAACTCCATCTTCCCTGTTTTTTATATATATGTTGAAGGACATAAGGACCTTTTTATTTAATAAGCAGGCTAATGAAATGATGTTTATCTCTGGTATATTTTCCTTGAGTTCAATAGCTTCTGAAGATTACTTCCCTACCTTCTGGGGCTTGCGTTCTCAGTTGTCTAGGAGCATTTGGGGTCAGAACAAGAGATTGGTAATATTTTAAAGGACTATCTGGTGAGTGACCCACTAGAGCTTAAAACCCCAGCCGACACCATCAAACGAACATTCTAGAATGCATATTGTTCCTGTTTTTTTGCGATATAGTACTATGCAAAGAAAACTTTTTTCCTCTACACTGTACAGCTCTTTTAAGAGGGTGGGTTTTGTTTCACGGGCATGAAATGCGGGTGTCTGAGACATTCGTTAATTTAACTTATTTATTTGGGAGTTTTATGGAGCACTACATTTTATAGATTAGGAGAAAAAAAAAAGTCGGTGAACTGAACCTAAAGCATAAGAGGTAAATTTGATTCAGAAACTCTGCTCAACTTATGTTGGTCATTTTTTGGTCACTCCATTGAAAATGTAGTGCTGGCTGGAAGCCTTTTCCAAAGTTTAGCGTTCAAGAGTTTCCAGAATGGAAGTTAGCGGGCTGAGACCGATCCCTCATTTAGCACTTTGGAACCCCAAGGCTCATCTTCATACCTTTGTCTTTTGCATGGGTGCTGCTCCATGAGGTGGGCAGACCAGGAAGGCCGGTTTCGGGCTGGAGTGTAGTGATGTCAAATCTTGGAGATAGTTGGGACCTTTTCCCCTCTAGTTACTCATTTCTCATAATGCACAGCGATTTGAACTTTTTTTAAACAATTTTTGTTTTGAACAAAACTGCGTTGATTGCGCATTGCAGGATTTTGCGCATTGCAGGATTTTGCATATTGCAGGATTTTGCGTATTTGCAGACTACTTTACATGTATCTATTCCATGCAGCACATCTTTGAAGTGGTCTTTTAAGGTCAAGATCCAATAGGCACATTCTGTTCACACTTTTGCAATTAGTTAAATATTTTTAGTAGCTAGGATTATAGTAATAGTTGATCTCCCATCTATCAATAAGCAGCCTTTTCTGTTATTCACCAGGAATCATCGCCACCTTGATTTGAACTTTATCCTAAATTCACATGATAGCCAATTAAGAGCTTTCAGGACAGAATTAGTATTCTAGCTCCCTGATCTTTGCATTCTGCCATCTGGTGGTGACTAGACTACATTACAGTAGTCCTGATGTGCCATGTTAGCTGTATTTTGTGGTTAGTTTGGAAGAGCGGGAGCATATCCGGAGCAGGAGTTGGTAGTTTATTCCATTAACCAATGCATTTTACAGACAGAGTCCCACCTTATGGCAAGGATTTCTTTAATTAATTTAATTTGCAGATTTATATAGCGCAGCTTATCACCAGTGAGGGTATCCAATCGCTGTCCATGGGCAAGGAGGAGATTAGGTGATTTCCCAGAATCACAGGATGTTGAGCCGATGCCGAGACGCGAACCCGGATCCCCAGCTCTCAAGTTGGCAGGTCTGGCCGCTGCGCCACATCCTCCATTTCTTTGGCATTGTGAGCTTGTTTTTTTGCTGTTTCGAATTATTTAATAACTCACTATCAAACTGCTCTATTGAGTAACCCTCAGACGTTTTGCATGCTGCCCCTGGTATGCTAACATGCTTGAGTTCTCTCACTCCTGATATTTTGATGCTAATTAAGCTTGCTCAGTGTCTTAGATTTTCACAGATTTATCTTTCCTCAAGGTCCTTTTTAGGTCGAGCCTAGGCAGCGCATGCGCTGTCGCTCGACATGGTGTAGCTCTCTCTCTGGGCTTTCCCCACGCCCATCACACGCCCTTTCATTGGTTCCTAGGCCTGGCTTTCAAAATTTGCTTGGTTCAGTAGGCAAATGCTTAACTTTGTCCCCCCCCTTCTGGCTGTTTAGTTACTGCCCTGCAGACTGGCCCTGTTACGTGCATTAGTTCATGAGCGGCCATACATAGTGTCGGTGCACTCTTTAGGTCTCGCCTATGCAGCGCGCATGCGCTGCATAGGAGGGGACCTTTTGGAATCGATCAGCATTTTGGCTAAAAGCGTGCACGTTTTGCATTGCTTTCTATTGCAACGCGTGCACGTTTGGCGTTTCCCTTGCGGGAGCGAGCATCGGCGCCATCTGTTTGTAATTATCTTGAAAACAGATGGTGCCCCTGCTCGCTCCCGCAAGGGAAACGCTGTGTGTGTCTGGGATGCAGGCCGTGTCAGTTGCCTTTCAATTCGATGCCACGCCGCATGGCGCACCTCTACCCCCTTCTGCCCTTTTGGTCTTTGCCCCTCCCGTGCTGCGATTGGCTCTGTATATTTTTTATCTTTTAGTTTGTTTTGTGCTCTTCCGCACTATATTAACTTATATTTTCAGCTGCGTAAATGTTCAATACGGCTGGCTCAAAGTTGGTTTCCAACACATGACCTTTCAACTTCTAAACGGCTAGGTCAACTTGTGAAAACATAGTGTACAATATATAGCTTTTTAACTTGATGTCACGCCGCATGCCGCACCTCTACCCCCTTCTGCCCTTTTGGTCTTTGCCCCTCCCGTGCTGCGATTGGCTCTGTATATTTGTAATATTTTAGTTTGTTTTGTGCTCTTCCGCACTATATTAACTTTGGTCCCAAAATCGAGACCTATTGGCTATGCCAATGCTTGTTTTCTTTTGCCTCGGCTAATTTTCTTAGCTTCCTGCTGCTTGCGTTTGGAGCTGTGCTCCAAACGCCGCCCGTTGTTCATGTTGCCTTTGCTCCTGCTCCCTCCTGTTGTCTGAAAGAGCTGTGGCAATATACAGAGGATGGGCTCCTTTCTTCGTGTCGAGGGGGGGAGGGGGACACGCATTGCAACCAGAGCGAAAGTGCTGGACTCGTACCCTATCCCTTCTTACCTTTCATTGCTCAAACCAAGAAGGGACGCGTGCTCGTCTTCAACATCGGAGCAATCATGTTCCTAGGCCGCCCTTTATCTTCTGTGTGAACTTAGATCCTAGACCACCTGCGCTATGTCACGATCCATAACGTACTTACAAGATTGACTATCTTCAACAGGGTGGAACTAAATCAAGTTGGATGGGTAAACTAATTTATTTTTGAAATGTGCCTTGGTATGTGTTTATTTTACAAGGGGTCTTTCTACATTTCCATGTCACGTCCAAATGATACTTTTTACACGTGTTTTTTTTTTTTTTACTGTTTATTTCATTATATTTTGGGCACATTTACTAAGCGTGTGTAGCTGTAGCTGTGGTGCTGTAGGGCTCTGTATGCGGAGGCACCGGGCTTTAAAGGGCCGTGCTCCTGTGTCTACCGTATTTGCTCTTTAACCCAGGCTTCATGCGCTGTAAAGTTTTTGAGAACAGTGCGTGGCTCACAGTTGGTTCCCTCTGCTTCAGCTTTTGAAACTCTATCAGAAGAGATTATTTTAGCTTTCAGTACACTAGGTAGTTTCAGTTCATTAGCTCGTGGTGCCGGGTCGAGCTGGCCACAACGCTCTTTTGTACCATATTAGCAGCCGAGGAAGAGCCTCAGAAAACCAGACCGCCCTTAGTGCGCTCAGTCCTGCCAAGTATCACACATCAGGTGTGTCACTCACGCATTTCAGTGCGGTGTTCCGCATCACCGCACTGAAATGCATTGTCACGCATTTTGCCGACTCGCCAGCTCGCGCCACCGGCGGCGCCTGTGCACGGCTCTGCTGCTCCAAGAGACGTGCTGCCAGTGCCAGCAGCTGCTCTGGGGCTCTAAGTTCCTAAATAGTTAATCACCGGCATGATCATCTGACTGCTCTCAGCTCTGGTGGCTGAGAGCGCGGCTAGGCTACAATGTAACAAACGTGCCTCAGCCTGGCTCCAGGCTGCAATTATTCCCGCCTCGCGGCTTAGTTGGACACACACTGCTCTTGCTGCCAATAATTGGGGGGGGGGGCGGCCCTCTCAGCAGTAAATGCTACTGGCTCACACAGCCAGGCACTCACCAGGGGCGTGATCATGGTTAATCCGGATGTGACCGTACTTGCCGTCACGTCCGGAGGAAGAAGTCAGAGGTTAAGTGAGCACTGAGGCAGAAGCGGCGGGGGACTCTATTTCAGTCAGGGAGTCAGTCCTCGCCGGTGGCGTGCAGCACTCTGTCTTCTGCGCAGCGCCCGCCGCAAATTAGCGTTGCCAGCCCAGAGACCGGCGGGGACTCGCCGAGAGTGACAACCACCCTGAGGAGTGAATTAATTTCACTGTCACCGGCGGCGCGGCGACACAACAGTGCCAGGACACGTCACACACAGACACTCAAGTGTCGACTCATCGTTTGCCAAGTTATTAACTAGTCAGTTGCGGCCTGGAGGACTCACTCTGAGGAGCCGGGCGGGCTGACCTTAAAACGTATTGCCCGGCCGCCGCTCACCTCACAATTTAAGTAAGTACTCTTGGGCAAGTTAATGCGACTAAAATTTGCTTTGCATTATATTTATATTTGCAGCTGCAAAGTACTTGGCATAATATAGCGCCCTGGCTCACTTAGCTTAGATTCCACGCTATGCGTGTGCGTGCCTCTCTGCCTCTTCTCCCCCACCCCACAAGTGAATGCCCGGTCACAGTGCTCTCTGCTGCGGCAGCTGTTAGTCGGCGACTTTTGTGTTGACTTTCTGGGCAATCTGGGCTGCTGGCTGCGCGGCAGGGCTGGGCATGCAGCGGTGCGCCGACCAGGCCGCGGACCACTTGCTTTGGGGTAATTTGTTTACAATAATATTACAGCGTTCTGACTGCTGGCTGTGACCAGGCTAAGTGACTGTGTGCCTCAGCCAGAATGAGGCTTGGTGGGTGCAGCCGTGTATCTCTGTGCTGCCTAGTGGAGGGCACGCTCTGACGGCAGGGAAGCAGCACCTGGACACAGGAGAAAATGGGAGATGAGGGACTTTCGGACCAGACCACCGGGTCCACCCTACTTCGGTCGCTGAGCGAGTGCTTCGGCCTGCCTCTCGACCAGGTAATGTCACCATAGCAACCCCAGAGGGCACGTTAAACATAGGCAGTGACAGCCCCATTGTTCTTGGGGTGGGAAAGAGTTATTTCAGAGAGTTTAAGCAAGCAGCATGTGTCAATATATAACGCAGTGAACACCCAAACGGACGCGAAGTAGTATGCTGCCCACCCATCAGATGAGAGCACACCGGGTCAACTTCCACCTCACAGCTCAGTTCAACACAATATAGTGCTACTTCTAATGCAAGAAGATCTCTATCCCGACAGTGCAACAAGGTGCCAAATATTCCAAATTCTGCACTTCACTTCATTCACTAAAGTGCCACTTTCTGCACTTTTCTAGATACATTGAAGCACGTTCTGCTTAGTGTGCAACAAAATTAGCAAGGGTCATAGCTTAACGGTATTTAAAAAATACTATTAGAAAAGCAATTACTATCAACATTATTTACTTCTTTCTACATTGGAGTACATCGCAATAAAGCGTACCAGTTTACTTTGTACTACTCTGCACTGCAGTAATCATCTGTTAACAATATATTACTGCCCGCTAAGCTATCGACTCATGATGCTTTTCTGTTTTTGCCAGCAGGGAGAGGGAGCCACATAAAAACTAGCAATATGCGATTTGGTTTTCTGCCGGCCTGCAAGTGACACTAGGCACCAGAGTTTCTTGTTGGGGCCTCACACATCCTGTTTGGGCAGCCCAGTCGGTGAAGGGCACTATGTTCCATTTCTGGTGCTTTGTAGCAGTTAACTTAGAGTTTCTCATTACTCAAATGGGTGTTATTTCTGATATTGATGTTTCCCTCCTCTACATTCCTTGATTTTGCTTGTCAGAAAGTGTCACTCATGTTTGTGGAAATGTCACTCATTATTACACTGAAATTATTAAAATGTCACACATAGCAATCTGAAACCTTGGCAGCTATGCTGACGTAGAATTGCTTGTAACAGTAAGGAAATCAATATCGTCACCCCCACATCCTGACTCTTACTGAGAGAAGCAAGTCAAGGCATACGTGTCTGACAGTGCACTTCTCTCTCCTTCACCCCTTTCATCTTCAACTTGAAAGGAATGCGTGATTTGGAAACAATCAGCTGGTTGTAATTTTACGTTCCCCTGCAGAAAAGTTCAATGCTGCAGTCCTTTCCTCGAAGTTCATCTTTCAACAATAGAACACAACCCTAAACTATTTCCGCCTACGGCAACAGTTAACAATCTTTCTTTCTCTCGAAGAATTGCTCCTAGTGCTGATTCATATGGCCTGTTCCAAAGTATTTTGTATACAGTTTAAAATTATGATAAAACCAAAGCAAAATCTAGAACTCTCTCTGGGATTAGCGTCTCAGATGCTAGGCGTGCTTTTTAGCTGGATGATGTCACTTTTTGAACAAGCATTGGCATAGCCAATAGGTCTCGCGTTTGGTACCTTATAAATGTTTAGCCAGAGCTATTGTCTTTGGAAATGTGTTTAAGCTATGTTGTAGAGCAGCGTGGGCCGAGGGTTCACTCTAAGGCCGGGGACAGGAACTGTAAGACCCTCTGAACAATGTGTGCACAGTAACTACAATGTGCAAAGCACAACACTGTACATAAATGTGGCGCAGATGCATTAAAAATGTCTTGGGGGTATACAGTTAGTGTGCTACCCATAGGATAATGACCTTCACCACCTAGACAGGGGTGTATGAACCACTATAAAAACAGAAGTACAATACTACATGGTTGTAGGACACTGACTGAAGTGCACACAACACTTACTTCAATGATGTCAATGTGGATACATCTCAAGCTTTCGACACGAAGGATTGTACACATGCAACATTTAATGTCTTTGCGCAACGGGCTTGAAGTTTTAAAATAATGTTAGAATTCACTGGGCATCGTATTTTACACTGGGTGATCCAGTGCTGCAAAGAGGCTCGTGCACATACGAGTGCAGTGCTACAACATGACTCATACACAACTTGCAGTGCGGCACCGTGATTTCTGAAGTGTTAGACACAGCAGCCCAGGGATTTTATTTCTGCAAAGTTGGTTGCTCAGATACGTATTGAGTTTTTGGTCATGCCGGATTTAACATGCCAAGCTGCTCTCCTCACTGTACATACATACGTGCCGGTGATTTATGTTGTCTGTGGGGCAATAATGCAAGCTTGCGGTGTTGGTCATTGCGAGTTATACAAGCCTGCAATATATGTTGTTGGGTTGAGATAAATATACAGTGCCGGTTTCCGGGGCTCACACAATACTTGCAGCGCTAGAACCTGCAGTATTAATCAGTAAAATAACGAACTTAATATTTCTGAAGCGCCGGTCTTTAGACATAAATGCGTACGATTATTTCACTATGGAACAGATAATGATCACTAAAACTCACATGCCTACTATTTCTGCAGTGTTGGCCACTGTAGCTCAGGTGCACAACAGGTCCGCAATCACATCTGTAGAATGTCTCCAGTGCTGGTCCCTGACCCCCTGTACTCTCAAGGCATTCATTCATTCATTCTACAGCATTGGTGAATGAGACTGACACAACCTTTCTGCAGTGAAATGCAATGTAGCAGAGCCTGGCCTTTATCAGTGTATTTGCTGCACTTTCCAAAGAACGAAAAAACTATGAGTTTTAAGTGCTCGTCTATAAAGTGTCTTTAGGTACACCCTGTACAATATGTTTGTGCAGCGGAAGTTGCCACACATTCATGTGTTAATATATTTTAAGAACACGCCCAGACTCGTATGAGAGCCCTGGACTCAAATACAAATGACAATGGCCATATTTTTGTGGCGATGACTGAACATCGAGCCCCGTGAGTGTAACTGCAGAGAGATGTAAGGTAAGGAGCAGTGTCCAACAAGTCGTGCACGGAAGAGGCATATGCGACTGCAGTGATGAACATGGGTGTCTATGAACGCACAATATCTGCTGATTACACAATTGGTTCAAGTACATATTTCGGTCCGTTACACACAGATGATCAAGAACACACACGGGTTCATGCACAAGCAACGACTTCCGTTCTGGGCACAGATGAGGATTGCCATTCCCAAATACGGAGGCTCTAGCATATACAATGCACATGTTGCGCACACTCTCATGCACAAGACGATTACAGTGTTATACCATAAAAATGTGAGCACCAGAACTGAGGACCAAGAAGATGTAATCGTATTGCAGCAAACTTACTGTCATATACTTGCGATTCCATTGCTGCTCACCCATGAGAGCACACACACACACAACACTCATTGTGCAGCAGTAGCAATGTATGCACAAGAGGGTCCCTCTCAGGGTCACATGCGCTATTGCATGCTGGATGCCCATTTGCGTGCACACAATCCAGTTGCAGCAGAGAGAGGCTCGTAGCAATGATTCCATTGCTGCAGACTGAAAACTCAACCACAGAACCATGCAATAAAATTAAATTAGTGCACACGGGGGGCCACAGCATGCGCGATGATGCTCATTCACACATGGCCACTGCTGCACACTGAAGAGTACCATGCGATTCTGGTGCTGCAGAAAGGCCGCATAAACAGGGTTAGAGTGTGCACAGGGATGCCGAAATGACTAGGGCTGTACACTGGGGAGAAGGGTCATGCATGCGATCGCAGTGCTGCAACGTGGGTTTGCCCATTACTGTAATCCTGCTTGTTGCAGCCCTTGAACACACGACTCCTGTACCACAGAGGTTGATGCACAGGGGCAGAACATTGCACGTCAAGGCATATGCACAATACCTCACTGCTCCACATTAGGAGTAATTAACATATGATCAAATTGTTGCAAATCGAGGAGTGTGTACAGCATTCATTATTACCCTGATTGCACGGGATTAAAGGATAGATGAACACTGAAATGAATAATGCACATATGGCGACTGATTATTGCACACGGACACTGCCATACAAACATGTTTCTGCCCTGCCTCACCTTGCGTTCGGCTCCTTTGTCTCTCTTGCTATCGGCGCTCTGTCCTTGGACACAATGATTTGCTCTGCAATGGCTGCCGGCAGGTGATGTTCGAGAATGAAACAAGATGTTTAGGAATAACAGTTACTAGCCCTGCCCCTGAGCTTTTGTGGCTCAGTCCGATAAAGTCACAACACCGTGATAAATAATATTTCAAGAAGCGTTTGATTTTGTTTTGAAGACGCACGCATCATATGCCAGCAAGTTTTGCTTTCTGTTTTGAGGCAGTGCACTATCCCATAGTTATGACGGTCTGGGGGTCCTGATCTGTGATCTAAGAGCAGTGCGTATGTCCTAGCTGTACAAAACTCGGGGCCCTGACTCTTGTTTCCATGAAGGCAGAGTGCTTCACTGCAGTCCCGAATGATCATATTGGTGCATCAGCCCAGGGCCGGTCCTAGGGTATGTGGGGCCCCGGGCAGAATAGGAACATGCGAGACCCCTATAATTTGCATAAGATTTAACCTCACAGGAAGTGACATCATAGGAAGTAATATCAATTGGCCATTATTTATATGGCATTGAGGAAGCTGCTTTGCAAGAAGCTGCTTACCTAGTTTGGATATCAGTAAAATGGTTAAAATAGTATTAATAATCCTAATAAAATATGTACATAGATATTAAATCTCTATTAAGTAGAATTACATTAAAGGAATTAAACTCCGGTATTGTTCTATTGAATGGGATGAATGAAAATGATATGCTAACTGAGCTTTCTGGCATTAGGAGCGCACCAAAGGAGAGGTGCAGACTTTACTAAATGTAGAGAAAGGACAGTTTTAAGTGTTTTTCCAAATGATTGGAGTTACACCATAGCTCAAGAGGGAGATAGTTCCAGTCCTGCAGAAAGGAGAAGGATCTGCCTCCAATCAGGGCCATCTAAATGTATGGATGGCACAGATGTTTGGTTGGCACAGAGTATGGGGTTCTGGAATGAACGTAAGGAGTGTTGTAAAAAGAGAGAACCTTCACAACGACAAATGGATAGTGCCTTGCAGATAGAGGGTTTTGGACCAAAAACCCAGCAGACAGCAGAAAGGTTAGAAGAAATGGCATAGCAATGCAGCCATCTTAGATGAGGAGCCTAGCACGGGTCTGAATGATTTGAAGGGTACTGAACGCAAAAAGGCAGGAATCCCAAGATAGAGGGCATTTGCATGATCTAGTGAGAAGATAATTGTTAGTACAACAGCCTCACAGTAGTGAGATGGCAGAAAAGGAATGATTTTCTGTTGCTTATGGATGTAGTAAAGGCAAGAGGATGACACATGGTTAATATGTTCTGAAAAAAGGGAAGATGCAGGAAAATGAATCCAAGATGTTTTTGCTGACTGCCAATGTGGGTGATTGACCCACTTCCACCAGCCACGAAAGAGAACACCATATGGTATGAGATCCTTTAAAAATGAAAACCCTTGATTTGTCACTATAAGGTTTTAATGAATTTGTCTTCATTCAGAAATAAACTGACAGTATGCACGTACAAGCATATTCTTCGGCAGAGACCTGATTGCCCCCGAGAGAATTCATGTTTGGGTATGAATATGCGCAAGATATCAGCAAGATACCAAAGGACTGTATGAGTAAGGCTAACTGGGGATGATAAAGATTAAACAGCAGAGACCCAATAAAATCCACAAGTCAGAGGTTTACTACGTAACATAAATAGGTGGCGCATGGATTTTTTCAGATTTGCCAGATAGGATAGAGATGAACCACACCAGGTGAATACCTTAAATTCTAGGTCGTACTAGTTGATTTATAAGCACTGGCTTGGAACCAGTGTCAAATGTGGCACTGAGGTTTAGTAATATTAAGGCTGCTCTAACTCCATGATCAAGAGTCAGCCACAAATCATCTGACGCAGCATGAAATGCTACTTCAAATGCCTAATGTTGTCAGAAGCCAACCGGCACGAAGTCAATTAGTAAATTACTTTTTATGAAAGAAATTTGGAAGTTGACTTCTTTTTTGTTTTCACACTAAAGCCTTGGCATGCTGTGCAGGTGGTCACACATTGTATCAGCTTTTTTAGCCTACGATCACACTGTGTGAAAATTCTTTGAGCCGGGAATCTCCTATGATCATACAGTGTCACATTCCTGAGAAGACTTTCACAGCATGTTAACTTTTTCAGTGTCCAATAACATACCCTTACTGCACGTGAAAATAAAGATGTATTCTCTGAGTAGCAACTATGATTGTACATTGAGTTTATTTTAAAAGGTCGGACAATGGATCAGTGTGGTGTGTTGGCACTATTCTCCCATGTACCTTCTGTGCTGCAGTATTTCCTATTTCCGAGTTTGAATATAAACTTATATTTTGTGCAAAACAGTGAGAGCCCTCTCTGTAAATCAGACATCTATTAATTTGATTGAACTATTTTAAAATGGCAATGTCTACCCTTGAGAAGGAACGCATTTCAAAGGGTAGGAATACTTCAAGTGCAAAGAGAAGTGAATGGAAAAATAACTTTTTTATATAGCACTTAATATCACACTTTTAAAAGATCTAAGCTCTGTAAATATGTTTTATTGATTGCCAACTTAAACGTGTGACCTGCTGACCATTGCAATTTAAATTTAAATATGTTTAATCCCCTATTAAACCTGCATTCTGAAGTAAGTTGAAATGTCAAATTCCTGGATGGTTCCCCTGTCTAATGTAGACAATATACTTTGGGGGAGATTTACAAAAAATTCTCGCAGCGCAGCACAGCCCCCCGCGAGGCTGCGCTGCGTTGTGCGACAGGGAGGAAGCAGGAGAGCGCCTAATCTTCAGAGATATGGCTCTCTCCTCCCCTTTCCCTTGCGCCGGCGCTGTTTACAGCTGCCGTGCGCCATGAATACACCTTTGCGCCATTGTGCTAGGGTGTGTGCATTAGTCTAGCATAGGTTTTGTACAGGAAAGATACCCTTCCTGTACAAAATCCGATGCCCAGACAAAATGCTAAGTTTTTCCCACTATGTATGCGTGCTGCACAGTGCAGCACGCAGGCAAAGTCGGAAAAGGAAGGAGAAATGAAAGTATTTCTCCTTCTGTGCACCTACTAGAAAAGGGCACAGTTTACTCACGCTAAAACCAATCTATTTTATTTAGTAAATTGGGTTTAGTGTGAGCAACCTTGGGTGGTTGCATGGGAACGCCCATGCTCCACCCTTGGTACGCCCCCATGGCGCAAAGTAATGCAAAGCAGCGCTATGCGCTGCTTCACATTACCTTTCCATTATTTCCAGCGCTAAACAAATTTAGCGCTGGAAAGTAAATGGGGGAAAAAAACATTTTGCGCCGATTTGTGTCACTTTTGAAATGCAAACACAGCGCAAAATCTTAATAAATCTCCCCCTTTGAGTCCAGATGGAGATAACTTTTAGCATCCTCTTTGGTCAGGGTAATTTTGGCCCAAGTATGGCAGAAATAGTTGCACTAAGAATTTCCCCCGATTTAGCAGTAATGTTTACATTAGGACCCACGTGCAAATGGCGCTTGCTCCTTTTTTGTCCTCTAGGAAGGGAGGAGACAATGCAGGTAGGTCACACATGGAGTGATAATGGTGTAGCAGGAGCTTAGAGAGTAGATGAGAGAACAGTATGCAATAAGGAGAGGTGATTACTGGGGGAGAATGTTGCAGACAGGAAAGTGTATTGATTGAAAGGGTAAAATAGAGCACATGGGAAAGTGGGGATTACAGAAGGAAGAAGGGAAAAGACAGGAGTGCAGTTCTTGTATGAGAATGAGGCACAGGAAAGTGGTGCAGATTGGATAGAATGGATCATAGATGTGGCTTCTTGAACACTTTTTATGTAAACTGAGCCACAAATACTATCTTCTGCCACTTTTCAAAGTATTCTTGGGGAGGGTGAAACCCCCAAACCACTGGGAAGGGTGAGGCTTGCCTGGCTCACCATAAATTATTGTATATTTTATTAAGGACCTCTGCATTTTAAAGTTCACCAGTCTCCCGGCCTCTTACCTTTTTGCGTGGATTCATCCCCTCTTACATCCTTGTCTTTTGCATGCAATGCCCTCCATTTCATCTCTCTACCAGCTAATCTGCATTGATTCTGCCCATTACATCTATCACTCCTCTTCCCCAGTCTCCCTTTGTGCAAGCCCAGTGGGCTGAAAAAAATGGGTGGATCTCTAAAAGGGGTGTGGACTATGTAATTAAGGGCGTAGCTTAAACGCAATCTACATTTCTGTGATTCCCATAGTGTTCCATCTGACTGGTACTTTGGTTCCTCTCTGTGCTCTCTGTGATTGAATCCAGAAATATAACCCAACAACTGACATACACCTAAAAACAGCCAGGAGTATTGGTTTTGTCAATGGTTGTTAGCTGTTTAAGCTAAATGAGTAACAGCGATAAATCATTTTACTTTCACCTTGTCACTGTTTTGATCAATGAGTAGCACCTTCACACACATTTGCACAGAATCACAACTGGTATACAAGACCATTGATGTTTGTGCTCTGCAGAGGGGCCATGTATTGAATGTTCATGTATTCTAAACACCTTTTTGACCCACAGACAGGCACAGTGTGAAAGTTGTACTGCCTGCAGCCTCAATTCCAAAGTGCTCAACTGTAGCCTGTTATAAACACCTGGAGGCCACTCGGTACAAAGTGTGCATCATCCAAGACTAATATGCTGTGAAATGAAATACAGAAACACACATCCTGCAAACAGCTAGCAATCTTGGGGAATGCAAGATTAAGTAAAGCATGTGAAATATAAACTGGACCCAAATCACTTTCATGGATTACCCTAACATCAGGGCCACTAGAACTATGCAGCAGGAGAGGGCTGAATTATGTGGCAGGCTGAATAAATTATGTGGTGAGAAAAGGCAAATTATGCGGCATAATACGGCACATTTTGAAATAGTATTACTTCATTTTTTTTCCATTTTTGAACTTGGTAACTTTCTGGGGATTGGTTGCCCCCTATTGCTACCAATTAACACCCACATTTAGCAATGGGAAATAGAAAGTTGAGTATTCAGCTTTGCAAAGGGCCTTCCAACACGCAGCAACATGTGTCGCAGCATTTTTAGTTACTTTTGAACCGTTTGAGCTAGAAACAAAAATGTTTTTTGTTAAAATCTGTAGATTATGCGGCAGATGATGGATTATGTGGCAAATGTATATTTATGCAAAAATCGCAACCGCTGCACAATTGCATAATTCCAGTGCCCCTGCCTAACATGCAGCGCCAGACTGGTACAGAAAATAGGGCCCAGTACCAAAATAAAAGGGGCCCCCATTAGTGAATTAGGTTGCTAGAAAAGTTACCCATGTTTGCAAACTAGGACAGTTTTTAACTTGTAAAGACTTGCTGTGTAAGTTTTTTTGTAAGGTATGGAAGACTGAATTGATATGAATTTTCTGCAAGCAATGTTTGCTTTAATATCATGAAAATCAATAGTAAAAATCGGCTCAGCTGACCAAAAAGCAGTTCAACAAATAGCCAAACAAACAGCCTATATACTGACCTGACAGCAGTGCTTGAAGTGGGATGAAAAAACTGGGGGGGGTCTTTCAAAGGGGCGTGGCCGATATAATTAAGGGTGTGGCTTAAAAACATGTAAGCTATAAATCTTTGCTTAGCATAGCGTGCTGCCCGAATAGTATTTTGCTGCTTCTGACCATTCATTCAGATAAATAATACAACAAGTAACATTACACATACAACAGGCCAGGACTATTGGCTTTGTCAGTGGTTATTAATTGCATAAGATGAATTGGCAACAACTCTGGCTTCATTGTATAGAACTTTGAAGATGCTTCAGTGCTGAAATGATGAGACTGTGAAAGAACTATAACGAGTCTCTTTGAAGTTACATTAAAGGCAATGAAGGGTTCTACTGCTGCAGAGTTTAGATGATTTTTTCCACCGTGAGGGTGAGAGCAAAAATGGAGAGCCCGATAGGGACCTGTCTCAGGACCCGGCCCTCTTAAAGCCCTGCCTGACAGATTAGACCGCCGGGCACAGCCTGACCCTGCTAACGTGTTATACATTAATTGTGCAGACACTGGATCAATGTTTTTGCAGGCAAAGTTGAGGACATGAATAAAGGGCCCAATAGGGGCCCTTTTCAATGTCCATTTTAATTAACTACCGGGTCTGAGACTGGAGTGACCAGCACACTTAATCCCTGCTCCATCCACTTTTACATGCTGATTCTGCTCCTCTGTGTGCACCTCTTGTCTAACTGCTGTACTCGCACCTATCTGATCCCCCCTCCTCACTTTATTCCAGTTGCTTCCCCCTTTTATTCACCTCTCTGTCCCCTTTCCCTCATCCTGGGTGAGCTGAGCAGTTTCCATTGTGATGCGCCTTCGTTCTGTCTTTTGCTCTGCGCCCTGCAGGATATTCTGCCTTTTATTCATACAGGGGCAGTGCACCCTTCACACGTAAGGGCTCTTAAATTACCTGACTAACTGCTGTCAACAACATGCAGATGCAGCCATTAGGCCCACAGAGAGGGGTAGCAGGGGAGATTGATTGAAGAAAAGAAAAAATATAAACTCCTAGGGGGCCCCCTGGGTCTCGAAACTCTGGAGTCTTTAGAGGTGCGAGGCCCCACGGCTGCGAGCAGGCACGGGGCCCTGGGCAGCTGCCCACGCTGCCCATGCCCAGCGCCGGCCCTGCATCAGCCGACTGAGCAACCTTGTCTGTGACTCTGGGAGTTAAATATGCGCTTCTGAATTCACAGATGAGATGCGGGCGGGCCAGATCTGCCCTTCATGTTTCAGAGGCTGGCAAACATGGTAGGATGAAGTTGGAGACATTTACAGCATTATGGACCTGCAATGCTGTGTTGGAATGAGTAATAATAAAAAAAAAAAAAAACTTGTTCCGAATCCCTGAACTCAGTCACGATGCTGGATGTCTCAAACCACCTACATCACCCACCCCACCAGCACAGCAGCGCCCCAACTTCCTGGGTCCTCTTGCTCAAAACCAACTCTCGGCTCTCAATTCCTCCTGTGGGGGCATCTTCTCAAACGAGCAGAGAGCACACCCGCAGTCCCCGGCACATGTCTGCTGTGCTGATGTTCACACTGCTGAGGAGCACACAGCACAGTGCCACATCCTCGGCACGAGCCGAGTGGAAATGCTGCAGCAGGCGATGCCTCTGCCTGAAGTGCTGAGAGCCAGGGGTTAAGAAAGAGGGCGGATGTGAGTGTTCTCTACAGTGCTGAGACGAGGCACCCGCTGTGGCGCTATACTAGTAGTTGGTGCCCATGTATGGAAAACTGGTTGCAGCACACGCATACATTTCTGAGTGTGGAAGTAAGACACCTTAGTTACGCTGCTAACGTGCGGACTGCTGTTAAAAAGATGCCCACCGAGGACGGAGCCGGGATGGCTTCGGGCATGCAGGTTGCCTTCCAAACAAGCTCCAGCGAAGACACAAGCAGCCTAAAAAGAGCTCGGAGGGGCGGGAGGTGTAGTTGAAAGAAGTCATGGGCAGATTAAGTGAGCTGCAAGTAGCGCCGCCATGTACCAGTGATGAGAGGGTGGGGAGAAAAAAGTAGTGCATTGAAACAGCACATATGGCCCATAGTTAAAGAATCCACGTAGCTTGGGCAGTCGCCGGGGCGGGAACAAAACATTCACAAGGCGGGACAAATCTACACTATTCATCAATGAAAACTATGGAGTTTGCAAAGGCAGGCCGAGCAACCAATCAAAAGTGGTGGGTGTGTGGTGGGCGTGTTCATTCATTACAGATAGAATACAGCATGCCTCGCAGAGCAGCGCATGCGCGCTGACTCTAGGCTCGACCTAAAAAGGAATTAGCCACTGAATAAGGTGACAATTAGCAGAGGCAACATTTTTCTTGACGCCGAGGACTATTTCACAGCTGCTTGTGTAGAAAAAATAGAACTTTATATGAAACAATTGTCTTTTGGTCTATTTTAACCCCGTTATGCCCCTAATTACTGGCATTATTACAGTATAAAGCACTATAATAAAACAAGCATTTGCAATGCAATAGGTCTCAGATTTGCTAGAGTTTGAGCTATTGGCGTTGTAAATAACAATGCCTTTTATTTGTGTTTTGAAAACCTGCAAGCGGTGTGTGAACACACACTTTGTACTTACAGTCCTTGCTTACGAGAAGCAAGGCTGGCAGTAAAAGAGGCGCTGTTACTGCCAGTCTTGCTTCTCGTAAGCAACTACTATAAGTACAAAGTACGTGTTTACGCACTGCTTGCAGGTTTTCAAAACACATAAATAAAAGGCATTGTCATTTACAACGCCAATAGCTCAAACTCTCACAAATGCAAGATCTATTGCAGTGCAAATGCTTGTTCGTTCTTCTCATGAGAAACTCATGGGCCTGTTAGTACTGTCATCTAAAGGTTTAGTTTCTATCACGTGGGTGCCGCTCAGCTAGGTCTATGTGAAGAAAGCGTGTAGAAATTAGGGAAATCTTGGGAGAAGTTAGCATTACTTGCTTGGTGAGGGGAAGCTCTTTATCTCTGGGCTGCAATATCACTATTATTTTTTCTTAATAAACATTTTTTAGACTTCAGTGGGCTTGAAGCAATGTTTCTTTAACAGCATTAAAGGAGCAACAGTTTGAGTTACTTGTGATATTTTTATTGTAGCAGGGGCATTTTTAGCATGATACTTAGCACATCAAATAGTCTGATGTGTAGAGTAGGACTGAGCCATGAATATCTAAACCAGGATGAGGTGAAGGCACAGGGAGTTTAAGAGTTTGGTTGAAGTGTGAAAGTTTTCCTGTTACCAAGGTCAGCATATTAAACACTTGAGTATCTCGTCTGCTATCAACCGAGCCAGAAGAATGGAGGATGTAGCACGAGGCTGCTATGACAGATACTGCTTTTTGTGGAAAAATCAGGTTAACCAAACATTTTAAAAACTCGGTAATTTGCAAAGATATTATCAAGTGATACAAAAATTCTTTCAGAAGTATTACTGACATGCACTGTAGATGGACAGCAGCCAGTGCTTAATTTGTAAAATATTAAGTTCCAGGGCTCTGACCAGGAGGCCACTGCAGCTTGCACCACCCATCGCCCTTGTCATCGCTGCCAAAACAACTACTAACCATCTCTCTCGCATGTAAATGCGACAATTCAGATTATTCCAGGTCCCCAAAGCTAAAGGAATGGCTGGGGAGGCAGGTATTAGCAATTTAAATGTATATTGTTTTCCTAAACAACCGTTGTTCTGCTCATCTCTAAATTAGATGAGCAGCGCCACCATGTGATAGACTGTCCTAAGTATGGTGTTGACAATTAGGTGCCGAGCACCGGAAACCAATTAAGTGCCGGTTTCTGAGCACCGGAAAGCACCGGCTAAAATTAAGCACTGACAGCAGCAGTACAATCTTTCCTCACACAAGCAGCAGGTACAGTAGAGGCAAGAGCAGGTTACGGTTTGCTCACTAAGAGAACAGGCCCATTACTGACAGCAGCGGTGCAAGCTCTCACATAGAATAGGCACAGTAATCACAGGTAGCTTACAAGCGTCCCTTACACGCACAGGAATAGTGATTGTGGCTGGAGCAGTGCAAACGCTGTTACATACGCACACAGAAAAAGGTGCACGGTATTTGGGTAAAAGTGATTGGATTTGATTTACAATTTTGTATAGCGCTCGAATACCCTGAGGCGTCTTGGCGCTGCTTCTCACCAAAAAAATAAAAAATGATACCAGATACTAAATGTTCTGCTAGTAATTATTAAAACGCCACTTTTTAAAATATTTTCCAAAGGACAAAAGATTAGGACTGTCTTTTATGTTTAAGGGGAGTAAGTTCCAGAGTTTAGCTGTTCCTACAATGAAACTTCGGCCCCAGCGCGCCCTCTTAGTTCTGGGGACCAACAAGAACCTTACCAGCAGAAGATCGTAAATTTCTTGAAGGAGAGGACCAGGTAAAGCGATCTCTCAGATAATCGGGCCAATATTATGCAACGCCTTAAAGGCTAAACATAAAGATTTACATTAGATCCTCTTGTCAATTGGGAGCCAATGTAGCTTGATAAGGCAGTGGGACACGGATTGATACTTGGGAATACCGAAAATCAGTCGTGCAGAAGCATTGTGTAGTAGCTGCAATTTCTGCACAGATCTTTTTTGAATAAAGTGCAATCTTCGTTACACTCTGGGCAGGTAGAACAGTTCAAGGTACAATACTCTCGCTCACACCCTCTCTTCCTGCTTCCATACTATGTCCTGGGAAGGCCTGGTGTTAACTGTGGGCTGGCCTATGAAGGGCTGGAAGAACAAAGCATTGTGAGAGGGTGGAGTGGGACAGGGTCAAGGGCACGAAAATAACACCAGGAATGCGTGGTATGCCCATGACAGACTTCGTGTCAAGGGAGGCAATGGCTGTGATGAGGGCAAGCGTGGGTGATGGGACCGGCATTTGAGTTGGGGAAGGGTGCGGGACAGTGGTGGAAAGAGGCTGGGGAGGCACTAAGCACAATGACTGGAATGGAGAAGTTAGGTAAACAAGAGTGAGAAGGAGTAAACTAGTGGAGTTGGGGGAGAAGATTGGGCACTCTAGGACAAAGCAAATGGTTGCTATAGTGAATCAATCAATCATTCAAGGATTTATAAAGCGTGGCAAACCACCTGCGAGGAGATCAAAGGCACTGGAGTTGCTAGCTGCTTCGTGGTGATCTGCTCATTCGAACAGCCAGGTCTTGAGTCCTTTCCTGAAAACCCGAAACGATGATACGGTCCTGAGGTGCAAGGGAAGGTCGTTCCAAGCTTTGGCCGCCAGGTGTGAGAAGGAGCATCCTCCGCTGTTGCTTCGGTGGATCTGAGGGGTGTCCGCGAGGAAGAGGGAGGCGGATCGTAGGTGTCTGGTACGATTGGTGAAAGGTCATGCATTTGTCGATGTATGCTGGTCCTTTGTTGTGCAGGGCTTTGTATGCGTGGGTCAACACCTTGAACTGACATCTCTACTGGATTGGGAGCCAGTGTAGCTTCTTGAGGTGCGGTGTGATGTGGATCTGTCTGGGGATGTCGAGGATGAGTCTTGCCACTGAGTTTTGTATTGTTCGGATTCTCTTTAGGAGGCGTGCGGTGATGGCAGAAGCACTCCTGCCCGCCTCCTGTAGGATCTGATTGTGTGATCTGCTCACATGTTCTCGCAACGGGTCCAGTGTGTCATTCTCACACCAATATACACAAGCACACAATGAACAATAATGGAAGCACTATTTTACAGTGTGCCAAAATGTGGCGCTCCAGTGCCCACTCCTGTAATACCAATGAAGTAGTTTATCCCAGTGAGGCCAAAGCCACTAGGCAAAAGCAAAAAAAAAGCTAGAATTTGCTAAGCAGATGTCATTCCCCTTGCATCCCCTCGAGGAGCAAGGACACCACAGACTGGGAAAGCAAGCTCAAACCAAGGAGACGTACTGGGGCAGTAGATGGGGGTGGTCGTGAAGCATTACATTAAGAATTGTGAGCTGGACCTGTAAACTGCTTCAGTCCACAGTCCCAACCTAGCTGCTCTGTGTGATATGCCTGTGGAAGAGCACTCTAACAAGTCATAGTAGTTACAACTGCAATTAGCAAGGATATATGTTACAAATACGGGAGAATGTGTGTTAGAGTTAATAGTGCCTAATTTGCTAAAAAGAACAAATAAAAAAAAGTGCTGCCAAATACCAGGATTATTGAATACCAAGTCTGTCCCGCCTGGAGTCCACATCGTGCCACCTTCTTCCAACACTATACACTTCCTATCTCTTTATTCCACTATTGTAGATTCTTTCTCATCCCTGCCTTTTCACTTCGTCATTTTTTTATTGTCTGTCTCTTCCTCCTTTATCTGTTTTTCTCATTCTCTCTTACTCTAATTAAGATTATGATGATGACAGATAAGTCCTTAGTTAGTGAATTAAATTGAGAGAGACAGGGTTGGAGTAGTGGAAGAACACACTGCAAAACTGAAATCATGGGCAGTCCCCTAGCTGCTACCCCGCACTCATTTCTGCTGCCGCACCTACACCTGTGGGAGAGGTGTGGCGCAGCAGCCAGGGCAGCTGACTCCGGAACACCGGGGCTCACGGTTCGATCACCGGCTGCAGGTTAGCCCAGCACCATGTGACTCTGGGCAATAGCTCGCTTAATCTTCCCGACGCCCCCCAGTGCCTTGACACCCTTAGGGTAATTGTTCGCGCTTTACAAATACCGGTATTTCATTTCATTTTTTACACCTGCATTGTCGAGGCAATGGATATTCAAAGAACTCCCCATCTTTCAGGGCTGGGGCAATCTGGAATAGCTATCTGGTCTGCTTTCTCCCCCTCTCCCTTCACTCTGCAGCTGCCTTGACTTTCAGATGGAGATGGACAGTGGATGGGGTAAGCATTCCCACGTCACAGGAATGAGCTACCTGACCCATCAGTTGAGAAGTCAAACTTGGAATTCCTTTATTGTACGTTAGGTCAAAGGCGCCATCCTACTTCAGAAAAAAAGATGATCACACTTTCATGTGAATGGACCCATTGTTTGACCTGTGTTTTTTCCAAAACCACATGCTTTAAACTGGCCAATGTCTCCGCGCATGAAGCTTACTCTTTCAATCGAGTGAGAAGAGCTGTGCTTGATGCCTTTGCTCTCAGAACTAGAAGCCACTTCCTGATGCCAGGGTGGGTGCAAATGTTGCACAGCCTTTGCATTGGCCCTCCTTTGCAGACTAGACCAGCTCCCATGGGTGATGGATGGAAGCAGCAGCTGCAGTTGGGTAGATCTAGCTCCATAGGGAAGGAGGACCTGTAGTCAGGCCGTGCTTGTGAGCGAAGTGAGGAGCAGCTCATGTGCCGGACGGTGCATGGATGGATCAGACAGACGTGGACAAAGCACTGTGAGTCCAGTGTGTATGATGTGTGTATTGTATGTACAGCTTCTTCCTAGAAGGGGATGCGTTCTTTATAAGTACCATGTTTATTGGCGTACACTTTCAGACTCTTGCATGTTATGCATTCAGGCTCAAGTTAAAGTTTTCAAATGAGTGATTTGATGTCTACTTTTGTCAGTTGGGATTAAAAGGCAGTTCATATTCCTATATGATATCATTTTAAATAATTGAATATTTAAGAATTTATATTTTTATTTTAAACTGTGGCTATTTATTAATATAGTCCTTGCTTTCTTTGTAGCTGGAAAGGCAGATACAGTAGAAGCTGTAGTTTTCACCTTGAAGCCCATTTAGAGTTCAGGCACAACATCAAAAGTAGAGCACTCTCTTGAGACTAGTCGGTGCATATGACCAGGGCGGTGGGCGGAACCTTGGGTAGAGCTCTGTGCATCGATCACTCCTGAAGCCTTTCCTCTGCTTGTATTTCCTCGATTATATGCAATAAATAAGCCAATCTGCCTCTTCTCCTAAAGTTATTGTTAAGTTTCATTCTTAATGTCCTGTATATTCCTTAACTGAGGCTCTCGTGTAAGCATGGTAATGCCGTGTAGTGACTACATTGCTGGCTTTGGATCCAAGGGAGTAAAATTAGAATCCCAATTTCCCTCCTGTATCCAAGTACACTAGCCCTGGGAGTGGTTAGCATCAGTTGAACATTCTTACTCACAAAATATTGATATATCAAATAACTATGGCCATTTCCAACAGTACCTCTGCCTGTGATCGTATCTGATACCCATGCTGTATATTTTAGTACCTCTGCTGGTTGTTAGTGAAGCTTGTTAAGAGTGTCATTATAGAACACTCAAAACCATTGCCTTTATCAGTACTCTCCTGTCTGTCTGCATAATGACAGTTCAGTAGCATTTTGTTGTCAGCTGCCAGTATAAGGGTGTGGAGAGGCCTGAACATTGGAAAATATAGATAACCATGGGATAAACCAGGTAAGTGTATGCAATTCTTCACCTGGGAGCGCAAAGCCAAGTGTTTCACTGTGCAAAGGACTGTGGGTATGTCAATATCATTGTGAGGATATATCACACGGGTCGAGCTCAGACAAACAAAAGGCATGCAACAGATAGGTTTTCAATATGCATTTGAATTGCATCATGGAGTAGGGTTGCCAGCTTTCTCAGAGAACAACATGGGCCATTTGATCACTTTTTAAGATTCTGCAAAGGCTCGGGCAAGATACTAAAATCAACTTTCTCTAAAATCGTTTGCAATCATTTCTAACATTGCTTTTCTGTCTGTTTCCTTTAATTATCGGCCAGTGGTCATTAAAGCAAGTCCAGAACACATTTTAAATTGTTAAAGTGTTTTCTTCTTAGATTTACTGTCTAAAGTATGTGCTGATCAGGAGAAAAAATACCGGCTGTTGGTGATTTTCCTATTTTTTGTACAGGCTGAGACATTAAAATACTGGTCATGCCGGTAAAAAATGGGCAGGTGCCAACCATACCCAGGATGTGCTCTTATGCAGGCTCAAAGGGAGTCTTTTCCATCAGATATACACCAAAGGAGTTTACCACCTAGAATATTCCTTTTAATCGTAGTTCCCTTCCACAGGTCAACATTTTCTGATTTCAAAGTTCTAAGAGGAGAATTTATACTCTAATTTTATAGTTTGTTCTCCAAATGTAGGTGTTTATCTTAAAAAAGTTGTTCCAGTGTGTTCCAAAACTGGAAAATGTCCTGCTCTCTTCAAATTTCCCGCAGACCACTGGATAACGGAGTCCCTTAGAGATCGGCCTTACCACCTCTACTTCCGCGAGCGCTTGTTCTACTTGGAGTATTGGCTACAGACACGCTTTTGTTCCTCTTTCTAACTTTCTTTCATTGGGTGTACTAGCTCAATTTCTTGGAGGCAGCACACATTTTTTTCCTTTCCTTTGAATCTCGCACATTTTGTTCCTTTCCTTTGAATCTCACACCTTGGCGCAGTGAGTCAATCATTGGGTTTTAGCATCACACCTGAAAGCTCAGTCCCATTCAGTGGGTGTGAGTGTCTCACATGAGACTGCAGTCTTACTCACTTAGTGTGTATGCTACAACTTGAAGCACAGTGAAATTCTTTGGGTGAGAATGTCCCATATTAGAGCAGTTACACGTAGTTAATGTAAGTTTCAGTGGCGGCTGGCATCTATGGGGCGGGGGCGCAAACGTGCAAAATATTATAAAAACAAATAAATAAAACTTACCTAACGCGACGTCCTCTCTCCGGACCTCTTCTTTACTGGAACTGGATGCTTGAACTCCCTTGCCCAATCCTGGCGCTGCTCACCTGCAGCATGTGAGCAGTGCCCTGATTGGAGGGAAAGGCTTCACTCCGCGTTCCACAGCTGGGTTGAGAGGTTTAAAGTGTGCATGTGTGGCTGGCTGGCGCAAGACGGCCGGCCAAAAAGACATGCACTCTTTAAACAGTGCATTAGACAGCCCACCCTCCTCCCTGCTGCTGTAAATTAGCAGCGGCCCCGCCTATGTCCTGACACCCGGCTCAGGGGATGAAAACTAAAATGGTAATTAACTACCATTTTATTATTCATCTCTGGGGCTTTTGGGGGGATTTTAAGTGGGGCGACGCTCCAACGGAGGAGCCACCCCTGATAAATTTCACTTCTTACAACACAATCTCACTCACTAGGCATGGCTGGCGCACCTTAAAGCAGAGTCTCACTCATTAACTGTGATTATCACACCTTGAAGAATAGTGTCACTCAGGTAAAAGTCACATCTTGGATCGCACTCTCACTCAAACTGTGAATGTGACACCAGAGCAAAGTCTCACACATTTCTGGGTATCAGGCACTGGGGCATAGTCTCACATTTTATAATCTCACGTCGCATAATCTCACGTATTGGATGTCTCAGATATTAGATGTCTCACACTGTTGGGTGGTTGCAGGGGCCTTCTTCGTTAGTAGAGGCTCAAACATGGTAGATCATGTTTATTTTTATAGGACAGTGTTTATTTTGATAAGACATTAACTATTTGATCAAAATCTCCCTTCTGTAGACTCTTGGAGTTTGATATGTGCCCTTGCACCTTTTCACACCCTTGCTTCCCATCTAAGATGGCAGCAAAACACAATGAAGTAAAATAGAGCACAATTCAACCTGGGAATTGGGAGAAAATAGAATTATTCATAAATCTCATGTCTCCCAGGATCGTATGCAGTCTTCTATCTGGGATTATCAACCCGAGATTAATTCTGGTGTTAATCCACCTGAATGGCATGAAGTTCAGCCCCAATACTCTTGTGTCTGGGTTTTTTGAAGATGAGTAGACATTCCTCTGAAAATACAGGCATCTCCGTCACCTCCACTTGGGCATTTATTTAGTTTAAGTATAAAATTTGGGTGGAGCGTGTTTGTGAACTGAATCTTCTCAGTGTGCTGAAGCATATTGGAGAGGGTGCATAGGGAGTGGGATGTTAGTGTTTTTAGGTCTGGCTCAACAGTGTGCATATGTATTGTTAACACTTTTAAAAAAAATATCCAGTGGGCTCTGGCTCCACCCTGTGGAGTGTAACTCTCTCCCATCATGCTATTGGCTGTTGAGTGGATCTTTTTACCTACCAAAAAGTACTTCAACTGGAATGCACGAGTAACTCTTTTACTTCTGAAAAAGTACATTTAATCATCACACCGCTTGTCGTATTCCATTCTTCATGTCCTGTAAGCATACTATACAGAAAATTTTACTTTTTTGGCACTGCTTTCCTCTCAACATTGGCAGAGCCAATAGGAAAGGCTTTACTATAAAAAAAATAATTAAAGTGCCTGCAGCACACTTACGCAGCATTTTTAAAATGACTGTCCTTATAATGCGTTGACAGTAAAGCCAGATCTGTTGGCTTTGCCAGTGTTTGTTTAAGGTGCGATAGTTGATCTCTCTGCTGTATACTCCAAAAGGGCTCGTGCCCTAGTCTGAGTCTTTGACCTTGAGCCTGGTGCAATGAACATGTTTTTGATTGACAGGTGTGCCGGGAATGGATGGGGGTATTGTCGTATTGAGAAATACTTATATGCGAACACTACCGTTAAGCGTTTAAAAAAAAAAAAAAAAGTGTCGAGACAGGAAAATGTATTCACACGTAACTTTTCTCAAAACATGAAGAAATCAGAAACAGAAAGTTAATACTTTGTTATTGTAAATATTACAGATTGGTTTATTACAGTGGATTTTGCAACTTGTTACACCTGCTGCTGCGAGACGCCTTTATGGCGCTATTTGGAATGTACAAACCGCCCTGGCCCTATTGCGGTTGGAAAACTGTCATTTTACCAGCCTGAACCTTCTACAGCAAAGACCGCAGGCTAGGAGTTTGGGTATAAGCTGATGCAAGAAAACGTAGGGGGAGGGGGGGCGGGCACACAAGCTTTTCCCTGAAACTCGATTTTGGGTGTGTAAATACACTGAGGTTAAGGACTGTGTGTATCCAGCTCCCGGGAACATCTGCGCATTAGAAAAAGAAATGTGGGGTACTCACGGTTGCTGCTGCTGTCTGGGGCGCTTGTCTGTCCACGTTCTCGACGCTGGGTCCAGGAGGACCACATATACCAGTATCCATAGCGCGAGGATGCGCTATTAAAGAGCGACGCCGGCCCGCTGCGCTTTGTACTCACGGTTGCTGCTGCTGTCTGGGGCGCTTGTCTGTCCACGTTCTCGACGCTGGGTCCAGGAGGACCACATATACCAGTATCCATAGCGCGAGGACGCGCTATTAAAGAGCGACGCCGGCCCGCGGCGCTTTGTACTCACGGTTGCTGCTGCTGTCTGGGGCGCTTGTCTGTCCACGTTCTCGACCCTGGGTCCAGGAGGACCACATATACCAGTATCCATAGCGCGAGGACGCGCTATTAAAGAGCGACACCGGCCCGCGGCGCGGGACGCGCCCGGCGAAGCCCGGGCCAAGGGCGGGCCCGTCCACGCCCGTCGGAGGCTGGGCTGGGCCAACCCTCTTTCCATCTGCAACCGAGTAAGGTATTGTTTCGACAGTAGCGACTATGGCAAAAAGAAGGGGCCCAAAGGAGAAAGTCGGGGGAGGAGTGGGAGCTACCCTGGACTCATTTTTGGTAAGAGCAGCGAGCGTCTTGTCCCATGAGATTGAGCTAACCGAGAGACGTCTTTCCCTCGAGTCAGGCTCCTCAATATCGAGACTATCTATCGGGCCTGCGATTGATCACTCCCTGGCTACCCAGTCTTTACCATCAATAACCTTGTCAGACTCTGCTCAAGAGCAGGTTAGTCCTCCCCCACCCAATACGATTACAGAGATCTCCCCAGGGGCCCATACAATTCTTTTACCCGAAAATACATTATCTTTGGATACTTCACCGTTTCCTCCGGCTAAACGTACTAGAGCAGAGGGTGTCATAAGCGGTGCTAAATCAAAACAAACTAGAAACAGTTGCGCCACTAAATCTAAAGCATCCCAAAAAAAGTCACACACAATGAACCGTAAAATATCGGTAATTCCTCCAGTGGCTGTCAATATTCCATCCCTCCAAGCTCAGCTAGATAATACTATTTGGCCGGAACTCACGCTCAGGCTAAATAATATAATGGCTCCCATTTTAATCAAACTGTCGCAAATCGAACTTCGGTTGGCAGACTTAGAGGCTC
Organism: Calotriton arnoldi; assembly: GCA_963921515.1. NCBI lineage: Eukaryota > Metazoa > Chordata > Amphibia > Caudata > Salamandridae > Calotriton > Calotriton arnoldi. Next base: position 1,949,351 of record CAWUFW010002396.1, on the reverse strand, counting down.
AAAATCGCTCATTACTTGAGCAAGTGTCCCAGATAATTGTTCCTCCTTCAGCAACATTAAGAAGCATAGACCCAGCACAAGAGACTGAAGCAAGAGGACCACCTGCTCCCGCGATAATGTCAGCAATAACACCAATACCTTTGGGCGATCCTGATAACGTATCAGTACAACCCCTAAATGCGAATTCTAATACTATTTTAACAAAAGGCAACCGGACTTACCAAGGGTTGAATAAAAGTGGGTCATTGTCTCACTCCACACTAGCCGAGAAGGAAACAAGAGGGGCTACTCATTCGGCAAGACTACCTGAGAATTCTTCGAAGCAGAGTGAGGGTTATCCGCAACAAACTCTCTATCTTCCACCCGCTGCTGTTCCATTGGTACTGGTCTTAGCCAATGTCCCACTTCTCCGCGAGGAACAAACTGAACCAACAGGACAATTAATGGACAAATGTCTTCACTGGCTATCAAATAATGTTAAAATAACAGAGATGGGAAGGGAGCAGCTGGCCAATGATATTATCATGGCAAGAAGAGTAGGATGGGTGGGTGGCCTCAGAAAAGTTTATGCCGGTGATTGTGTGGTCATAAATTTTAATAATGCAGATACGGCCCCTAATCTTTTTGCTAACCTGCGTACTCTTTCCCTAAGGAACACCCAGATAATACCCCTATCACTGGAGTATTTTTACACCGGCCATGGACCCACAATGGAAAGGCATTATAGGGGCAGGAAAACATTTTTAATCCCTGGTGATAGAGGGAGAGAGGGCCCTCCTGCAAATTATGGGATTAGATTACAAAATAGATATGAAGCCCTGTCAACTCTGGAGGACTGTGATTGACTAATTCTCTCATCCCCTTTTTTAACATCAAAGGCAAATATCCCGGCTGAAGTAGAGAATAATACGAATCAAGTGGAGATCCAACGTATCAATTTACTCCCCGTTAATATTTTGGTAGATCCCAGCCCTATATCCACTACTTCGGTACAAGTCCAGATGCCCTTACACCCTATGATTGACAGTAAGGGCCTTAAGACTAACATGATAACATGGAATGTGGCAGGCATTGCTTCTAAACTGGGAAACTGTCAGTGGTTAAATAAGTGGCAAACTATGGAGATAGTGCTTTTCCAGGAGACTTGGGCTAAAGACCCAGTCTTCTTTCATAGGTTTCGCACTTTTTATTCTCCGGCCCTTCCGTCACCCTCGGGGAGGGCAAAGGGGGGGTCTATTAACCTTGATTTCTAATACTATATCTATTGAGGTTAGGCAGGTTGGCCCCATACACAAGCATTTTCAGATCTTCCAGCTGAGTTACAGGAGCCAGGATCCCTGGACTATTGTTAATTTTTATAACAATGAAACTGGGAGAAACATGAAGGTAGTGGTGGACGCCCTAGAAATGGAGATTGAGAAATTGAATATGGCAAAGAAGAGGGGAAGTGCAAACGTCATTTTGGTGGGGGACTTTAATATCCACATGTGCAAATTTAATGGGTCTAGAGTATGTGGAGTAGAAGACTCTCACGGTAATCCATCGCTACACTTTACCCATAGTGAGTATGGTGAAACCCTAAATACTTTGTTACACAAGTGGAATTTATGTATAGCCAATGAAATAAAAGAGGGAGAGCATGCGCTAACATTTAGAAGGGGCATACAAGAGTCCATTATTGACTATATCTTAGTGCCAGTACATTTACATATACATGGGAAAGTGACACATATGAATACACTATTCACTACCCATAGTGACCATGCTATCCTATTTATACATTTAAGCATCTTGCTCAAAGTTAAAGAACATAACGAGGTAGCTGCAGATGTGAATTTGTCTAGGAAGAATGGGTATCAACTAAAATGGTCACAGGCACATAAGCTAAATATAGTCCCTGAAATTGTAGCTCAAACTAAGGATGATATATTACTATGTCTGGGAGAAAATACACCCCCTGCGCTTTTGGTCACCCACTTCTGTGCCCTTTTGGCTAAAATAAAAGCTGCGCTTACTAGATTTAAGTCACCAAACGCCATTATTAAGAGTGGGTGGTTTGATATAACCTGTTCCAAAGCTAAAAAAGCTCTTGTAAACGCCCTAAAAATGAATCCTAGAGATCCAAATAATATTCGTGCATTACGCAACGATTATAAATTAGCCAGGAGAGCCTGAGAGAAGGATCTCAAGGATCAGGCTTGGGAAGACCTTGAGCAAGCAGCCATTTCGGGGAGTTGTAGAGATTTCTGGAGAATAGTGAATGCCCCGTACTTCAAAGAATCTAGTGATCCTACGTTAGATGTACATGTAGACGAAGAAGTATGGGTGAGCTATTTTGAAAATATATTTGGTGTTCCAACCCCCTTGAAGCAATCGTTCCATAGCACAGCACCTTTATTGCAAGGAGGATTAATTTTTTCTCATTCAGAGGTTAGAAAAGCACTTGAAGCATGCACTCCTAGTAAGGCGCCAGGTCCAGATGGGATCCCCATTGACCTGTTTCAGGATAATTATCAACTGTGGGTCCCTCTATTAACAAATGTTTTTAACAGCACTCAGACAGTAGGTCCCCCTTCATCGTGGAGACAGAGCATTATTGTACCCATTTTTAAAAAAGGGGAGAGGGGGTTACCAAAGAATTATCGTCCTATGTCCCTTCTTGACACTACTGCCAAACTTATTGGAAGGGTCCTTTTGGCCAGATTGGAGGCATGGGCCGAAACTAATAACATTTTTATGAAGGCACAATATGGATTCCGCAGGGGCATGGGCACGGTGGATCAATGCCTAAACCTCTCCTTAACTTTAGAGAAATATACAAAGGCAAAAGGCGGGAAGATCTATATGGCCTTCATGGACCTGACCGCAGCCTTTGACTGTGTTTCCCATTCAAGGCTATGGTCCATGATGGAGGGGATGGGCATTAATCCGCCGATAATTGCCTTCATACGTCAGCTGTACGCTAACGCAACTGCTTGTGTTCGGTATGGTAGGAGGGGGGAGTGTACACGTCACTTCAAAATCGAAAAGGGAGTAAGACAGGGCTGTGTTCTCGCCCCGTTTCTTTTTTCCATCTATACAAACGGGGTAGAGTCCGCCCTGTCTGCTTCATCTATAGATGTTCCGAAGTTTGATCAAGCCCCCCTCCCGATTTTAGCGTACGCTGATGACGCAGTATTGATAGCTAGATCGGGGTTAGCCCTCCAAGTGTTAATCACAGCCTACTCCACTTTTATGGCCTCACTTGACCTCAAAGTAAACGAATCAAAATCGTTTTATTGTGACGGGAGCCTCAAGAGGAGAGAAACCCCCCCCACTTCCAGCTGGCAGGAAAGAAAATTGAGGTTGTCAACTCATTTTCATACCTGGGAGTTCTCTTTGACAAGGACCATACATGGTCCAGATTAGTGGCGGTAAGAGCCCAGGGCATGCAAAGGAACCTCAATGCAGTAAAAAGATTTGCTAAGAAGTTGGGAGGGAGCCCTCTGGATATAATAAAAAACATTTATCTTGCAAAATCAAAGTCTGCTGCAATTTATGGAGCAGGAGTATGGGGGACGGCAAATGTTGAGCAGCTCCAGCAAGCAGAAGATAGCTTTCTTAAAAATAGGGTGCCTTTACCGCAATCAGCCCCAAATTATATTTTACACCTCGAATTAGGTCTTCCTTACATTAGTGATTGTATAAGATTAGCACCATTATTGCTGTGGATTTCAATTTGGCGGAGGACCACGGTGGATCTGACACAAACTATTATTAGGGATTGTTGTAAGTTGGACTGCTACAAAAGAATTGGGTGGCTAAACTATATAGAGGACCAACTGAATGTTCTAGGGCTGGGAGAACTATTTAAAGACCCTGATTCGTGTAAAAGGATCACAAAGAAAACGTTAACTGATTTATTCAACCGGAGAGCAAATTATGAGAGAAGGGGTAAGAAATCTTGTTACCACTCCTCCATTGCTTACGATCTGGTTCCCCCAAGACCTGGGGAGCGTTTTTATTACCTATCACATGTAAATAACACTCAGCATAGATTTATTCTACTACGTTTTCGACTGAATATGATCCCGCTACTTTTGGGGTACCCGGCTAAGAGATACAAACTGGCAGATTTGTCTCCGTGTAATAATTTTGCCGTGCAGTCAGACCATCATATATTACTGTTTTGTAAAAATTATTCCGAAGAAAGAAAAACATTTATAATTCCGATTTTGAGGTATCATCATTTTAAACAGTATCGGGTGGCAATGTATTTTCTAAAGGCTTTATCGGATCCATTTGTTTGCTATGTGGTAGCCTCATTTTTGTGGGCATGTTTTAGAAAAAGGAAATTGGTGGGACGATTTTTTAATAACAATGATTGATTTTGATTTTAAGGTATTTTACTGGATTTGTAAGGTTTATTCAAATGGAATCTGGATCATGGCAAAACTGTTTAATTCTTTGTTAACACTGTATATAGGTTTTATACATAGATAATAAATTTTATAAAGAAGGAGCACCAATATCAAAACAATTAATTATTGTAGTTCTTGTGATGATTAATCTTTAGGCAGTAGATTCAATTAAGAATTCTTCTTCTTTATTGAAAATTTCACAAAAGTTCATTTCAAACACGTTTGATTTTCATTCCCAAATTCTGTTTATAACTCCATCATTAACATCAAAACTTCAATTTCTGAATCAGCCAACGCGTTTCGTCCTATTTAGGACATCATCAGGGCTGAAATAATGAAACAAAAAATATAATAAAAAATATGTCAAAAATACTATTTACAATATTACTTCATACTACCAAGGAAAATTACGTAACATCTTTTCTTTAACTTAATTAAACAACATCTCCTGCCTATATCCATTCTACACTGTTCACAATCAAGATGGATGAAAAATACCAATTATCCACATTAATTATTCACACATAAGAAAATCTTATAAGACCTGCGTTAAAAACATTTAATAGTAACATGTAATTCATGATCATTTCTAAACATGTAACTGTATAATATATACATATCTAATGTTATCCTAATTTGATCTACCTGTTGCCCTCCTAATGGGAGTACCCAGAGTACCTAATGAAACGTAAACCATTTAAAGACATCTTGTCCAAACCAGTGTACCAATGTGCCAATAACCATAATGAAATGTCACTCACCAAAATTAGAAATTCATATCGATTTATTTGATGTTCAGTTCACTAATTAATTATCTTCAAGAAAATTATTCTGAAAAGACCGAAAGAAAGCCACATCATTACCAATAAAATCCACTACAAACTTATATCTCTAGAGTCATGTCGCAAAAGAAACATCACTCACCAATCTCAAACTTTGCATCATCAAGTCCTCCGTTTCAATTCTAAACTGCAATAATAAAAGAATGTGCAAAATTACTTCTCAAAAAAAAAAAAAAAAAAGCTTCTATGAGTTATCCTAACGGTATGCAAACCATTCCCTTCATGACACTCACCTACATCGAGTCTATTCCATGTGTTACTGCTCAGCGCGGCCCGATAAATCCCGCTGGTGTTTGGTGCCGTGTAGACCCATTCCTTTTAAATTGTTCATCAACCTATCACGAACTTGCCATTATTTAATGCTCCAACCAATGAAGAGTCAGAGTTTCAAGCCTGCCTATTTAAAATTTCTAGTCCCCTCCGTGGTCCGCTATGCCTTTCAACCAATCGCGAAAGTTGATTGTAAAATACGCTTCAGGAAACACTCCACCAATAGCGACCTGCCTATTAATGTTACTCGTTTCCTCTCTGGTCCGCTGTACCTTTCGTCCAATTGCGAAAGTCCAATACAAAAACACGCTTCAATAGCGACCAGCCCCCACGTATAACAAAACAAAATAATTCACTATCTAACATCCCTAATGAGTTCCGAAATGTTAGGATGAAGCTACGCAGGACACCCGTCACCATTCCTTTATACCTAGAAAGAAATAACGCCAAGGGCTACTACGTTACGCATGTTCCCTCTACGGTCCACTTTCATTTTCGAAATTTCGAAGTGGGCAGACAACCATCAATTTCCTGCTCCATACGCCCGACGCCGAGGGCTACTACGTTACGCATGTTCCCTCTACGGTCCGCTTTTGTTTTCATCCAATAGCGAAAGGCTTTCTCAAAATGCACTGCAATGAGCTCTCAACCCAGGGCAGACAACCATCCATTTGCTGCTTACTGTTATCCATACACCCGTCACCATTGCTTTCATTGAAAAAACCCGATACTGTGTGATACACTTGAACATTTATAAATTATCGACATTACTACTTGCCTGAATATCTAATATTTCGAGATTTGGTCTATCCAATGCTCAGTCGCTCACTTTTAAGGTGTCTATTTCCAGACAAGATTCTTAAATAAAAAATATCATATTAGAACAACTGGACCTTCATAACCCGAGGAGACAATCTGATTCAACCAAGAGTGGGAGAAATATATTCTATATCTACGTCATCCCTGCACCATGTGCTGTACTAACTTTACAATCCTCTCATCCCTAGAACAATTGTTAAAAATCAGAAATAATTAGGTTCATTTTCCAAAATTATATAAATCACTGATTTCTATCATAACTAGAATCGTTCCACCACCTAAGATTATTAACCCCGTGTGGCATCACATATAAATTATATTTTGCACATTTTATTACTACTTACAGAAAATAATGCAATTCATTATCACTGTTCAATCCCTGTGATACTGTCCTACATCTGCTAATCCATTTAGCTTCTTGCTGCCTCAATGTACGTTCCCAATCACCACCCCTGACATGAGGTACAATTCTTTGTAAACCATGGAATTTAAAACCTGTTCTTAGTGCATGATTATTCTGCATATGCTGATATAATGGCGAACTCTCATCTTTATTGAGCACAGCTCTTCTGTGCTCCTGTATTCTAATTTTTTGAGTCCGCTTCGTACTTCCTATATAGATTTTGGAAAATTCACAAATGAGTGCATATACTACTCCTATGCTGTTACAATTAATAAACTCCTTGATAATGTATTTTTTCTTAGTATTTAAATTAAATTCCTTGATGCGATTTATGCCCATATCACAAACATTACAACTGCCACAAGTAAAAAACCCTTTTGGTTGACTTGAGAGCCAGTTACTCCCCTGTGTTCGCAATGGATCTAAGTAATTCCTGGTAATCATCTCCCCTATGGTGGAACCTCTCCTATATACCACTTTAGGTTTTTCTGAAATGACTCCTACAAGACCTGGTACTCCTTTTAACAAATTCCAATTTTTATTCAAAATTTTAAAAATCTGATTATGATGAACACTAAAAGAAGTGATAAATGACACTTGATCTTGTGCCTGACGTCTTTCCTTTTGAACCAACGTAGACTCTCTTTTAACCTGTTGTATACGTGATCTGGCTTGTGCCAAACTTCCACTAGAGTACCCTCTATTACTCAGTCTATGTACTAGTGCATCCATTTCACAATTGAAATCAACCTCTCTACTGCAATTTCGCCGAATACGAATCATTTCTCCATAAGGAATGCCTTTCACTACAGAAGCGGGATGGGAACTGTCCGCCCTTAATATGGAGTTAGTGGCAGTCTTTTTACGAAATAATTTACTATGTATTTGGTTTTCAACAACAAATAATTCAACATCCAAAAAATCTATCCTAGTTTTATGATGATTCATCGTCAAAGTAACATTGAAATCATTATTATTGAGAAACTGGTGGTAATCTTGCAACTCTGCATCCGAACCTTTCCAGATCACCAGAACATCGTCAATAAAACGACCCCAAAACAAAGTCTGATCCATCCATCCTGCAGCTCCTCTGCTCCAGGCATGCTCCCTCTCAAACCAACCCATAAATAAGTTGGTGTAAGAGGGAGCAAACCTGGAACCCATCGCCGTTCCTCTTATTTGTTGGAACCAATCTCCTTCAAACATAAAGAAGTTATTTTTTAGGATTAACAAACTCATTTCTATGATCATTTTAGAATGTTCTAATAAACTTGCACTCCTTTTTCCTAGATAATAATTTAGAGCCTGTTCTCCTTTATCATTAGCAATGCAAGTATACAATCCTACGACATCAAAAGTCACAAAGCTCAGACATTCATCCCAGTTTAAATCCTGCAATTTGTTTAACACATCCAAAGTATCCCTTAAGTAAGCCGGCAAATTCGTTACTAGGGGTTTTAAAAACAGATCTACGAATTCCGAGAGATGTTCTGTTATGCTGCCTATACTTGAAACTATTGGTCTCCCTGGTGGGTTCTGCAGGGACTTATGTATCTTAGGCAAAACATATATAAAAGATGAGACAGGATTAATAATTTTCAAATATCTAAATTCCTTCTCATCAATAAGCCCTTGTTCCTTCCATGAGAATAACCTTTCATTTATCCTGTTGCTAGCGTCCTTAATAGGATTAAAATTCAATTTAAAGTAACAATCCGTATCACTCAATTGTCGCTTGATCTCCAAATTATAATCATCCCTGTTCATTAACACAATATTACCGCCTTTATCGGCCTTACGAATCACTATACTGGTGTCATTCTTTAGACTATTTATGGCTAACCATTCTTCCTTGGATAAATTGTCCTTGGTCCTAATCTTATTATAACCAGATAGCGATTGGTCTTCAAATTTGTGCACATCTTCCATTACTTTTTCAACAAATACATCAATAGCTGCAAACTGCGACCCTTGAGGTATAAATTTAGAAGCAGGTTTCAAACCGCTAGTACAGGAATAATCAACCGGTATATTCAATAGAGAAGTAATATCTTGTTCACTATATACATCCCCCTCTGTTAAGGACAAAAGCAATTGTACATCCCTTACATGTGCTAAAGAAATATCAGATTGTGCAGTCATAACATTAACACTCTGAGGTTTATCATAAGTAGAGAAAAAACTTTTAATTTCAATTTCCTTGCGAACTTAAACAAGTCAATTTCAATATCCGTGAATTTACATTTAGTGCTTGGACAAAAAGATAGCCCCCTTTGTAGTACCGAAATTTCATAAGAGTTCAACACTCTATGTGACAAATTAACAACTTTTAAATCCAAATCCTGTCTGATGCCTTGTGTCCTGTATTCTGCCTCCAAAGTCTCATTCACTACTTCCTCAATTTGTCCTGGCTGCGGGTGCCTATCCGTATATTTTCTATGCCTCCGCTTGCCCCTCCTGATTGGTTTCCCACTTTCTTCTTTCCTCTCTTTATGCGTTGAAGCTCCTCGGAAAAAGAGGATGTATTCGCTGGTCTCATTCCCCCTGAGTTCAATCCGCCCCCTTCCTCAATTGATGAAATGCTTGAGCTACTGTAATTAACAGAGCTCAATTCTCCTGGTGCTTCCACTATCCCAATAACCTTAGATTTTGAAGACTCATCAAAGCCTCTGCCGAAAGTAAACACCCTTCCCTGTTCATAATCTCTCTGATCTCTTCGTATTTTACTCAACTTTTTCTCCTTTATTTGCAACTGATGTCTATTAATGACATCCTTTAATATGCTGTAATTTTTATCAGTTAATTCAGGTAAATTCATGTCCTTGATCTCTTTTTCAAGGTCTAATATTTGAGCTTTTAGTTTCTCCACTTTCCTTTCTGCATTTTTAACCAATATATGCATCATGCAAAATGAGGAAGAGTGTAAATTGTCCTCCCACTCTTTTAACAAATCATCATCCAAATCGTCAAAAGTTGGAAAAATTAAAATTCTTAATCCCCTGGGATTTTCTGATCTATATAATTCTTAAGGGTGATACCATCCCACCACTTAGATAATTCTGTTTTTCTCAATTTTTCTAATTTAAGAAATTTTACTTTCAAACTTCCACTCGAGGAATCCTTTTTCGTATCCCCTACAATCTTTTTGCTTTGTGCAAAAAGCTCCGCAGCCAATATCTCACGATCATCCTCCATCTTGATATGTAATCCAAACCAAACTATTTCACGCTCTATAAATATCAAATTCACTTCAACTGTGCAACAAATGCCCTTCAAAATGCAAAATACTCCTTATACAGCCACAGCGGTGAGGGCTTAGTACCACAGTGCACTAGTTGATTCAAAAAATATATAAAATTACTTTTGAAGAATGTTAGTGCTCACTCCTCATGGTCCACCGCATCAAAACCAACCTTACAGAGATAATAAATTTTATAAAGAAGGAGCACCAATATCAAAACAATTAATTATTGTAGTTCTTGTGATGATTAATCTTTAGGCAGTAGATTCAATTAAGAATTCTTCTTCTTTATTGAAAATTTCACAAAAGTTCATTTCAAACACGTTTGATTTTTATTCCCAAATTCTGTTTATAACTCCATCATTAACATCAAAACTTCAATTTCTGAATCAGTCAACGCGTTTCGTCCTATTTAGGACATCATCAGGGCTGAAATAATGAAACAAAAAATATAATAAAAATATGTCAAAAAATACTATTTACAATATTACTTCATACTACCAAGGAAAATTACGTAACATCTTTTCTTTAACTTAATTAAACAACATCTCCTGCCTATATCCTTTCTACACTGTTCACAATCATCAAGATGGATGAAAAATACCAATTATCCACATTAATTATTCACACATAAGAAAATCTTATAAGACCTGCGTTAAAAACATTTAATAGTAACATGTAATTCATGATCATTTCTAAACATGTAACTGTATAATATATACATATCTAATGTTATCCTAATTTGATCTACCTGTTGCCCTCTAACGGGAGTACCCAGAGTACCTAATGAAACGTAAACCATTTAAAGACATCTTGTCCAAACCAGTGTACCAATGTGCCAATAACCATAATGAAATGTCACTCACCAAAATTAGAAATTCATATCGATTTATTTGATGTTCAGTAGTGGATTTTATTGGTAATGATGTGGCTTTCTTTCGGTCTTTTCAGAATAATTTTCTTGAAGATAATTAATTAGTGAACTGAACATCAAATAAATCGATATGAATTTCTAATTTTGGTGAGTGACATTTCATTATGGTTATTGGCACATTGGTACACTGGTTTGGACAAGATGTCTTTAAATGGTTTACGTTTCATTAGGTACTCTGGGTACTCCCATTAGGAGGGCAACAGGTAGATCAAATTAGGATAACATTAGATATGTATATATTATACAGTTACATGTTTAGAAATGATCATGAATTACATGTTACTATTAAATGTTTTTAACGCAGGTCTTATAAGATTTTCTTATGTGTGAATAATTAATGTGGATAATTGGTATTTTTCATCCATCTTGATGATTGTGAACAGTGTAGAATGGATATAGGCAGGAGATGTTGTTTAATTAAGTTAAAGAAAAGATGTTACGTAATTTTCCTTGGTAGTATGAAGTAATATTGTAAATAGTATTTTTTGACATATTTTTTGTTTCATTATTTCAGCCCTGATGATGTCCTAAATAGGACGAAACGCGTTGGCTGATTCAGAAATTGAAGTTTTGATGTTAATGATGGAGTTATAAACAGAATTTGGGAATGAAAATCAAACGTGTTTGAAATGAACTTTTGTGAAATTTTCAATAAAGAAGAAGAATTCTTAATTGAATCTACTGCCTAAAGATTAATCATCACAAGAACTACAATAATTAATTGTTTTGATATTGGTGCTCCTTCTTTATAAAATTTATTATCTCTGTAAGGTTGGTTTTGATGCGGTGGACCATGAGGAGTGAGCACTAACATTCTTCAAAAGTAATTTTATATATTTTTTTGAATCAACTAGTGCGCTGTGGTACTAAGCCCTCACCGCTGTGGCTGTATAAGGAGGTTTTATACATACTTGATATGAAGTTTTTATAATGATGCTATGTGCTTTTATGGTCTGTATATAAAGATCGAATAAAGCTATGTGAATGAATGAATATACAGAAAATTTTACTTTTTTGGCACTGCTTTCCTCTCAACATTGGCAGAGCCAATAGGAAAGGCTTTACTATAAAAAAAAAATTAAAGTGCCTGCAGCACACTTACGCAGCATTTTTAAAATGACTGTCCTTACAATGCATTGACAGTAAAGCCAGATCTGTTGGCTTTGCCAGTGTTTGTTTAAGGTGCGATAGTTGATCTCTCTGCTGTATACTCCAAAAGGGCTCGTGCCCTAGTCTGAGTCTTTGACCTTGAGCCTGGTGCGATGAACATGTTTTTGATTGACAGGTGTGCCGGGAATGGATGGGGGTATTGTCGTATTGAGAAATACTTATATGCGAACACTACCGTTAAGCGTTTAAAAAAAAAAAAAAAGTGTCGAGACAGGAAAATGTATTCACACGTAACTTTTCTCAAAACATGAAGAAATCAGATACAGAAAGTTAATACTTTGTTATTGTAAATATTACAGATTGGTTTATTACAGTGGATTTTGCAACTTGTTACACCTGCTGCTGCGAGACTCCTTTATGGCGCTATTTGGAATGTACAAACAGCCCTGACCCTATTGCGGTTGGAAAACTGTCATTTTACCAGCCTGAACCTTCCACAGCAAAGACCGCAGGCTAGGAGTTTGGGTATAAGCTGATGCAAGAAAACGTAGGGGGAGGGGGAGCGGGCACACAAGCTTTTCCCTGAAACTCTTTGGGTGTGTAAATACACTGAGGTTAAGGACTGTGTGTATCCAGCTCCCGGGAACATCTGCGCGTTAGAAAAAGAAATGTGGGGTTAAAAAAAAAAAAGTTTTACTGACAGCAGCCCTAATACGCAAATTTCTTCAGCCAAATTGTAGTGTGTGCGATTAGACTAACTGTGGATGGGAAACTCCTGACTGGAGGCAGACGTCTTCAAGGGGAGGCACGGGTTCGTTTTCGAACAAAAGGACAGCTAATCGGTACAAAAAATATAAACCAAACCTGTTTAAACAATGCTAGGAATTATTGGGGGGGGGGGGCGGGGACGACCTGCGGGAGGACCAAAGTGCATCTGTCCAAAATGGACGAGCTTAATATTCCCAGGATGGGAAAGGGTTGTGCCGGGCGAGGGAACATCTGTTTTACTCTACAAAGTTGGCACCGAGAGCCGAGGAATTGAACCCAGCTTGATTGTGCTGAACGAATCGCCATGAGCGTGCGGCCTACCAAAGCTGGCTCGCTCCTTGGGGCCAGAACAGCTGACTTCAGGCCGCAGCCTCCTGCTCTCTGCTGGGAAGTTGCCTCGTCGCCCCAGATAAGAGGGATTCACAGGGTGGAGGGACGTCTAAAAGTTACTGAGAATAACAATATGGAATAAAAGGAATATACAAGCCATAGTTGCTGCTTATTTATCTTATGCAACTAACAACCATTGACAAAGCCAATAGTCCTGACTTGTTGTAGGTTTGATGTTAATTGTTGTATCATATATCTGGATGCAATGACAGAAACAGCAAAATACAAGTCGGTCAGCACACTATGCTAAGCACAGATTTCAGCTTATATGTTTGTAAGCCACGCCCTTAATTACGTTGGCCACGCCCCTTTGAGAGACCCCCCCCAGTTTTTTCATCCCACTTGAGCTGTCACATAGTACCTATGGCTGACTCAAGAAAGAAAAGTACGTGGTTTTAAGGAGGTTCCTACCCACAGACTCAGTGGAAAGCGCCTCTGATAGGAAAGGGTAAGGCCTTAGACTGGGACATGATCTTGTTCTGGGCAATGGCTGTGCCTTCTGAGATGCAGACACGTGCGTACACCCAGCTTCTTCTTAGTTGAATATGACTGAGGGGGAAGATTCTGCCATCTAGAAGACCCCCAATCCCATCAAAACCAAAATGCTGGAGTCTGAAAAGAGACTCAGCCTTGTTGCCTCAAATCTCACTCGTTGCGAGTGAGAGTCACACTTTGGAATGCACTATCACGCCTAGCCAGCTTGATGGTTCCATACACTTTAATACCCCCTTAAAAATGTAAATCAAAATGGTTCTATTTAAATTGCTACTTTGTGTCCCTGTCCTTCAAGACATAAGGGAAGGTAGTGAAAACGTATTTCTGGTTGTACGCTAACAGTTTTGCCTCCAGGTGACGGGAGGAAACGTTGAGGGCGCTCCCCATCACCCTGGGACAGACAACACTCGAGGTAAGGTAAGCCTGTCTCTAGCCAATCTGCAGCTCTGAAACATGAGGCTTGCACTGACTGATTCCCAGGGCTTTAAGTGGGATGAAAAAACTGGGGGGTCTCTCAAAGGGGCGTGGCCAATGTAATTAAGGGCGTGGCTTAAAAACATCAAAAATCTGTGCTTAGCATAGTGTGCCGCCCAACTTGTATTTTGCTGTTTGTCGTTGTATCCAGATATATGATACAAGTAACATCATACCTACAAGTCAGGACTATTGGCTTTGTCAATGGTTGTTAGTTGCATAAGATAAATACGCAGCAACTATGGCTTGTATATAATATTGAAAAAGCTTCCACTTAAAGCCCTGGTGACATCAGGACAATGTTGCTGCTCCTGCGTTTCAAAAAGAGAAGGGAAATCCAGAGAGAAAATGACTCTCTTTTAAGGATATCCCTTCCCCTACAACGCTCGCCTAGCATGACGTCATGCCGTAACTTCTCCACTAGTGAGAAGTGAGCAGTGTGAGCACGCGCACATCGATGTGCCTGCTGTCACTGCAGTCCCTAAAAAAACGGACCGCCTGTTCCAGGGCACCAAAACGGAGCCCATAGAGACCCGTTTCGAGGCCTCCTTAAAAAAACTGCCGGTGCTCGGCACCGGTGAGACCCGGCCCACTTAAAGCATTGCTGATACTTTTTGTAGACTCAAAGAAGGATTTTTCCCATACGGTTATTGTAGTTCTTTTGAAAAAAGGCTACCACTTGTTGGAAAAAGATCTCTTATAAACTCTGCCATTGGAGAACTCCCCCACTCCCTCCAAAGTGTCTAAGAATCCTTTGCAGTCGGCTTCCTGTTCTTCTTCGTTTGAGAAATGGCGGCCATCTTAGTGGGGAGCAAGGAAGAGGTACTGAGCGGGGTCTCGGTCCCCGTCTGCCGTCTCGGCCACACGCTCTCACTGACATTGCAGTTGAGGTTGTATGGGAACAGGCTGAGGGGGAGAGGGGATTCTTGGGTTTATTTTCAGCTGCCCCCTTCAGTGAGCTTGGCCCCTCATAGTGCAGACCCGGTGTGTCTAATATACACAGAGTGCGACCTCTTCACCCGAGGCCGCAATGACCCCTGACCTCCATGTGTCCAAAGCCCACATCCCTTGGCATGCGGGTTATTTAGCTAGCTCGAGCCTCAGCACTCCCTCTTAGAAGAACTGGCACTTAAGTGCAGAAATGCACCTGGACGGACTGGGAGATAAATAAACACAGAAAAATGTTTTTTGCCAGCTTGTGGTGGCGCAAAGGACTGATCCTTATCCAAGATCTTTTTTTAAATGTCGAGTTCCATATATAATGTCTAACAGACGTCACAGGCAGTTAGCGCCTGCCAGAGTAACCAGGAGCATTGTTTGTCCGCAGCAGTAAACTATGCACGTAACTTAAAAAAAGTACGGGCTGTTTTTTCAGGGCCGGCTGAGTGTAGATTCCTCGGCCTTCCTAGCCTTGAAAGATGCCCACTTTCCACTAAGTCCACTTAGGGTTGCCCCAGTTCCCCTATGGCCAACCTTGTTCTGCTCACCTCACGTCTGTCTGCTTTGAAAGGAGAGGTGTGCTTCACGTAGACCATCTGACTTGGCTCCGATCTTCTGACGGGCATAGGCTGCTGCTTAAAAGCCACCAACTAAGGGCGTAGTTTCCGTTGGTGCAGAAGGTGCAGTGTCACCAAGGTCATGAGGGGCCCGCCAAATCTTGATTATTGCTGTACTTTACAATTCAAACAGCAGCCTGAGAGTCCATTTCCTTCCTTGCACTAGGGCCCAAGATACACTGGTTACACCACTGCCACCGACCTCTCTTTTATTCTCTCTAATGACCGATGGATGCTACGTAAAATGTAACTTGCGGGTGCTGCCTGATAGTAGGCTGGACCGTACCACTACCGTCTGTGAATAGCAAATGTTTCTTAAGTCTGCAAGATGGCTCAGCGAGTTGAATTTTACTGCTGAATCACACACTGACCCTTGGGTATTGGGTACAAATCCCGCAAGAGCTGACCCAGGTTTCCTATCTTCCTCCACGCCGAGCTAGAGAGTGACAAAGCCTTTTGCCATTTTTACAGCAAAGTCTTTAAACATAGGCAAGTGCCTTCCACACCAAGCTGAACAAGCATTGGCATAGCCAATAGGTCTCGCCTTTAGGACCTTGTAAGTGTTTAGCCATGCAGCACATTATCCTAGGTGCTACAACATCAACTGTTACTTCGCATGCCACTGGTGAATGGCCACACACACCCAAGTATGCAGAAAATGCTTAACTTGAACATGGCCAAGATGCAGCATTGCTTGGCTGTGCATGCATGCATGCAGGACTATAAAGGTTAACAACTACCACTTGGTGTTTGGGTGGCAATGCAAACACTCAGCACATGTAGATCAAGCTCATAGTAGTATTTAATACCGGCACGTGCCTCTGGTACTCTACTAAAAAGAGCTAGCTGCACATCAACAAAACATATGTCTGATGGACACACTGATAAATAGTTATGTTAACGACTGAAAAGCCTTTTGCACCAAGGACACTTCACCTTAAACGTGTGAGATGAACGGAAAGTGAAGCAACACTTTCTACATTTGAACAGAAATCATCTATAAAGATGGGTTAAAAATGAACAGAAATAACGTATGCGTTTATAGATAGGCCAATAATGACAAAACGCATCTGCTTGAAAAAGTCCTGCAGCTAAAAAGGTTGTTTTCGTTTGGGCCCTTAAGACATGACAGTTTGCCTGACACATATCTATCTACAAGTCTTCACACGAGATTCAGCGTTGTGGCTAAACTTAGTATGAGCCAGGGCCGTAGGGGGTTGTAGAATAATCAATACTACAGGGTGTAACTTTGGTGTTGTACTGATTGAGTCGGTGAAAAGGGGGCATGAAAATATAAAATGGCTTTGAGTAAGACCTATAACCCAAAGACACTGCCCATAGATGGGTCACAACGCGTGGTGCACTCTTACATACCACTGTATAAACACGGATTAAACTGAATTTGGTGCAGCACAGTCGCAAATCTGACAATGAGCACACCATCTGCAATGTTAGGCACCCAAGAAGGAAGAGCGCGCTGCGGTTTAAGTAGCGTTTGAATCCATGTGCATTTGGGGTGGGGTGGGCGGCTGCTACAGGGGAAGTTAGATCCGATCGGGGGAATATAACGCGGTCTGCATCGCAGAGGATCGGATCGCTATTGTTAAAACTGCCCCTGCAAGACGAGGCAGGGGCTCGAAAAGAGGGCGCTACGAGACACCTAGGGCTCTCATTCATACTCCAGGCAACAGGCCCAGTCCTCTGTATAATGGCTCCCAGTCCCTGTGCAGGAAGAAATCTGTGCGGACAGTAATGCTCCTCGGATGCTCACCTCGTTGTTGAATACTTTGACGGCCTCCATGTTGCTCTTTGAGTTGGGGCCGCTACGAAATCAGCGCGGGGATAGGGGTGTTGTGGTGTATGTCACTGTTGAGGCTCCACACCGCCCCTGGCTTTGCAGTTGCTCGAGTGACGCGCCCTAGCCCTGCCCCGCCTCCTTCTCCTCCGTGATCCCGGCATGGGCCTCCCGGTTTGATCGAAGAGTGCGGGCCCAGCAGACCTTGGGATCTGTCCTACGCCGAGTGCCGGACAGTGAGGCGCGCACACCAGCAGCAAATGCAGCAGCGGCAGCAACGACGACAGGCAAGATGGCGGCAGTGCAGAAGCGCCCCCTAGCCGACAGGAGAGTCTGTGCCCTACTGCCGTTTCACATCGGGATGCATTGTGTTCACCAAGAGCGAATGTACATGAAGCTCTTTCATACCTGTATTTTCGAATAAAATACGTTTTATTTAAAAAGAGTACAGATGGATGATTAAAGATACCACTGACTTCTGAACTTCAACGGTTTTAAATGATAGGAAGTTTCTACGGTATGCTGCTGTATCATTTAAACAAGCAGATGCCAGGCTGCAAAATGTAAAAGAAATGGCGGCCGCGCGGTAAAAAAAAAATAAACAGTGGTGCGCGCGCACCACAGAGGAGCGGAGGGGGGGGAGGAGGGAGCGCGGCAGCCTGCTCAGCTGACCAGACGCTCGTGCGTCATGGCCTTTTGCCGGCATGTTTACAATTATTGCGCACGCGTCTGGGCACGATAATTGGAAACACGTCTGCCGCGCGTAACCATCCCAAAAAGGCCAGCCACGACGCACGAGCGTTTGGACTGCTTCTGAAACTCCCTTACTTAAAGTCTTCGCCTAGCAGCGCTTGCGCGCTACTCGTGGCTCGACCTAAAAATGACAAAAGCCTATCACCACTCCAGGCACAGTATTACAGCTCTGGATTGGTAAAATACCATCCAAGCCAACCTGGAAAGAATGAAAGCAACCCCTGATGCATGTGTTTTGCTCTTGTTATGAGCTCTTCAGAGAGGTATAGCTTTGTACAGGCACAAGGGAGCACCCAGTATGTCGAGACAATACTGTTTCAGGCTTGGAGTGCTGCATAAATTATGCAAAAAGGGAAGCAGGGTCCTCTGGGTAGTTTCCAACTTAAGGCAAAGAGCAGCTCTTTTATATGGACCACCCTACAATACCACCCACACACTGCTCACTGCTGAGCTAGAGAGTGACAAAGACGCATGTGCCAGGGGTTGCTTGGCGTGGATGGCACTGTGCTAATCCTATGCTTAAAAACTCTGCTAGATAAACAATTAATGGAGATGAGCCGATTCAGAGTAGATTCACATATGATTTATGCCATGGCATTTTTTCCACAGTTGTTTGTTTTGTTTTAAAGGGATTATTTAACCAAAACCAGGATGCAAAAGGTTACATTTGTGCAGGAAGGTAAAAATCACAGTGAAGAGGCCTTGTGACTATTAGGGGAGTCAGAGTTGTTTCTCTGCATAAACTCGATGTAGCCTGCAAGGTGTGAGACCATAAGCAGTGTTTGTCTCATGCCAAACTGGATTTTGTTAAACTGTCATTTGCACTGTAGTAATAAATATGTGAATGTGCGTTTATTAGTAAATTTGCTCTAAAAAACGCTTATTGGGCTGCATTTGTTTCCACTGCCATGGCGCTATGTATGTAATATTTCTTCGTAATATCGCACAGTGATAGGAATGTAATCTGAGATATTTACAGGAGTAACAATGCAAAAATGCTTATATGTGTGCTGAGTTTAATTTGTCCTTGTGTTGGATATCAGTCTGGCTTGTTTATGTTGTACAGCTTTTGTTGGGACAGGATGTCTCACTGGAAGACACGAGAAGAGAGTTCCCGCACTCGTAACATGATATGACCACCGTCTTTCGTGACAACAGGTTTGACTCCTCTAAGGCTGTGGTGCTCATGGTTGGGTGATTTTTTTATTGCCTTGATGTGTGCTTCCATGGCCGTTTTATTGTCAAGAAAGACTCCGAAGGACTTAGCATTTGTGGCAGTTTTTGAACTGAAGTCCTTGTTTTGCAAGTTTTCAAGACTTTTAGTTGTTTTTGCGTTTTCTAGAGTTTGAGGAGATGACCAGGGTTAGAGGGGCTTGGTTTCATGTTTTCTATGTCAACACGTGTTGTATTGTATCTAGGTATGTTTTGAAGTGCACAGTTGAGTCAGCCTCTTTGAGTCTTATACAGAGTTGGTATCATCTGCATGTTGGTGATACTTCATGTAGGGAGTGCTTAAGATAGCCCAGTTTCTCTTGGCAAAGGTTAAATAGTGCAGGTATCAGAAGAGATCTTGTTGGTCCATCTAAAGGCCTAGGTAGAGGAGGGGAGAAGTTGTTGATCTTCACCATTTGTGAAGAGGCGCAGGTGTGTGTTTCTGAATCACTGGACCACTGATGCTGATAGTTCAATGTGTCATGGTCAACAATTTCTAATGCCACAGAAAGCACAAAAAGGGCAGCACCTCGATCAACAGTGACATTTAGGTCATCATCCACTGCTTTGACCATGGCCCTAAAGCCTGAGAGGTTGTTGGCTATTAGGAAGTGTTAGTTTATGTGCACAGTGAGTTGTTTAGCCGCATCGCTCTTCAGGAGTTTATCAACAAATGGAATGATAAAGATGGAGCAGTAGTTTCCCTTTTGGTTGGGGATCAGCTTTCATATTTTTCAGGATGGGGGTGATTACACCTTTTTTTAGTGGGCTGTATGCAATGAATTGTGACATAGGATTTTAGGATATGGGGCCAGTGGTTGACTAGAAGTTTTAGCTCCTTCAGCTAGGTGGGAAGGCAGAAGTTCTTCCGCATAGCTCGATGGCTTAGTGTGGAAGGCAAGGCATCCTAGAATGGTGACATCACTAGCGATGAGAAAGGACCAGCTATTTTTCAGAATGTTGTGGATACCGCCCCTGGTAAGAGCACAATTTTGATTCTCACGTACTACACCTTACTACCTACTTAAGCCTTATAACAAACACACTCTTCCAACTAAGGCATCCCCTCGGAGTACAGTGCTACATGTCTTAAAGCGCTTCAGAGTCTGGTCAAGGGGTAAGAAGCACTAGATAAATGCAATTACAGTACTTGAGGGCCTGTGGGGAACGCTGTAGATGAGGCATTAGTTTCTATATGCTGTCTGATCTAAAGTATCTTTTGATACTATGTCCAAGCAGCAATGAGAAGTGAGGGCACTATTGTCCAGTTTGGATGTTGTCGCAATCTTAAGTAGCTTGAAACTTTTTTGCCTATTACTGTGTGTTTTTAATCTCTTTTTTTTTTTTTTTACATACAATTTAGCTTTTGTTTTAAAGATGTCAGCTGTGTATGTTTTTTTCTGACGGATTTGAGGAGGCATTTCATGGTTGGAGAGAGATTTTCTCTAATGCATTCCACAGAGATAGGATTTTCTTTCGGTTCTAGGGTTGGCAGAGTACCATGTAAGTGTGCCAAAGCTTTGCATTTTTTTTTTTTACATTTTTAACGTACATTAAACATACATTAATAGATCTGCATTATGTTAACTAAAACCAACACTGGATTAATTGATACATATAAATCAAATAAATGCGCTGGTCTGCTAGCTAACGTTGGCACACTGACGCACCCTTCTTTTATATTGCAAAATTTCTGGAAGGCAGTTGGAGAAATTAACAATTTGCCAATTTGTCACCAGGCACCCGTAATCACTGTAAACTCCAGATCAACAACTCGAGAAGCACAGTTAAAAGACTAAGTACTTGTTGGAAACAAACCTACAACAAAAAAAGCCATAGTGTGACGGAAAACGAAAGACCTTCTCTAAAATTTGGCGAGACACCCTTGTGTTTCACACACCGCCCAAGCACCAGCATGTTACCACCCCCCCAGATCAAATACAGTTCGTGTCGCATCCTGGGGTACTCGGTTTTTCAATGATAGTTCAGGAGGCTGGGAGTGTTTGGGGCCCTCAGTTTAGCCACGGCTCTGGCCAGCTCCTATGGAGGCCTCAGTTATGAATTTACGGAACTGACCCTGTCACTCCATGCCATGGATTGCCAAACAGAATCTGTCTCATTGGGATTACCCTCCCGCCCAGGCATCTCTTCACTTCCGCTTCAGTGCCGGGGTCTCTCAGATCCAGCAACATAGAAAAGGGACTTGAAATGGCGAGCGTCTTCATCCCCTGTCCCGGAGAGCACGTGGATGGACGAGGCACCGAGTGGTACTATGGACAAGTGTAAATGTCACGAATCGGTTTTTCTAACGTTCTGCATTTTGGCCACGGCCCCTGAAACTAGGCCTCAGTGACGGATCACGTTTTCTCTCTGATCCTGCAAGGGATTACGCAACAAGGACACCTAAATTTAGAACAAAAAAGAAAATTGTGTAATATGGCGTACAAACTATCCATCCCATTTTGTGTTCTTTCTTATAAACATCCATGAAGGATGAATCTGAATAATATAGAAGATAAGCAGGTTTCTTAAGTGTGAAAGCTATATTCAGATAGTTGTTCCCCCAACAATTAAGTATTTACTTTGCATAGACCTATTTTATTAACTTTGTTCGTTCTACCTCACATAGTAAAATAGTTTGATGCATATTTACGGTTCCACTTATGAACGAGCCCCCGCGTGCCCAGTCATGCAAGGTGTACCCATTTTATTATGTGCATCCCAGCTGGTACATTTTAATACCTACCTACAGTTTGCAGTTTATTCTGTCCTCACCTTACAGGTTCTCAGGCACTTCAAAACAGTATTTAATACAATATGTGTATTATGCCTCTCTGGGAAGCAATAATTCAAGACATAAAAAAGAGTGCACAATGTTTGCGAACTCCTCTTAAAGTAAGTGCTGCTTTTAGTACCATGTCATGCAGAGATGTTTTTGCATAAATAGAAAAACAATATACTTTTATGACAAAGAGGGAATCCTTTTTTATTCTCTTTAAATAGCTTTTAAACATGGAGATTTTTTTTTTTTTTTACCTGTTACAGTCAAAAGCCTTTACCAAGTCCATTATTTAGGGACATTAACATCATCTGGCAAAATGGCCTGCTCCAATGCCTAAACGCAGCAATCAGCAGGTTGAAAGACGGCCACGTCACCTTTGATAAGTGCCAGAGTTGTGTTGTAACCCATGTGCTGCGTTTTAGGTAACTTCAGATTAACCTGAGCTAGAAAATATGTAATCGAAATGTGCATAGTGTACAACAGCTGGTGGATTATGTGGCAATTGTGTCAAATTGATAATTACATACAAAGTACTGCAACGCAGTATCCCTTCCTAAGGCCCACATTCTTATGCAATATTTCCCACCACGTGGCACCAACCCAACATGTAGAAACAAGGCTTTCTCATGTGTTAATATTTAGTTCAGTGTTGGTGTGATGGCATTCTGTGGTTAGAATGGTGTTTCCATGTTGGCAGGGGTGGCTCCTCCGTTTGAGCAGAGGAACGTTGCCACACAGGCCCGAGCTGAAAAATACAATGTTAATAAAGTTTATTACCATTTTATTTTTCAGCAACCAACCCGTCCTGAACGGAGTGACAGGACGGGGCGGGGCCAGTGCTGCAGAGTGGCAGCAGGGAGCTGTGCGCTTTAAAATGCGCGTGTCTCTTTGGCCGGCCATCTCGCTACCGCCAGCCAGACAAGCGCATTTTAAACTATTCTAAACCCGCTGTCTCAGACAGCGGGGTTAGAGAAAATGCAGACTTCCAGTGCTCTTGAGAGCGCTGAGTGAGGCCGCTCCAACCATTCCTGGCGTTGCTCTCATACTGGTGAGAGCAGCGCCAGGATTGGTTAGGGGAGTTGGCTAGGTCCTGCGGAAGAGAGACGACCGGTGGAGGAGGACGTTGCGTCACGCCTCAAGGTAAGTGATTTATTTATTTGCGTCCATACCGCCCTCGGTACATGGCAGCCGCCACTGCATGTTGGATCAGGTGGATGTGGGCTGTAAACGAGCTCTGCGGTGGTGCCCCAGGCTCGCTCACAGAAGGCTGCTCTGGTGTGTTCTGCACCTTCAAAGGGTGAGGGTTTGTTATTTATCCTGGAGAGTCCCTGTAATTCATGGACGAGGGCCGGGTCCCTCCCTGATTCTGGGATACTTTGGGGTGCCCCGCTTCACTGCTGGCCTCCATTTCTTCTCTGTTTCTTTTCCTGAGCCTAGCCATATGGACTGTCATCTTGGTGAATATTTTGCACGGATACCAAATCTTCTCATTTTTAGAGAACAGATGGAGGGAGAGGCGGTTTCGGAAAAACTGACAAGTCTCATTTGTATGTATTAGTCCATTAGCTGCTGCCTGACCTTGTTCGTGTCTGCGGAAATCTGATACCTCTGCTGTTAATAATAACAAGATTATTGTTAATAATAATAATAATAATAATAATAATAATAATAATAATAAATGCATTGGGTGATACTTTACACCTATATGGTACTCCTTTTATAAACCTCGGAAGAATATATTATAAGGTTGTTTCAGTCCAACCAGGAGTCAGACCAGTCACCTGCAGACGCTGAACCCACTGTGCTACTCTCTGGTTTTAGCAGCAATAACTGAACTTCTCTCGTGCTCTTGGCCGTTATGATGCAGTGCTGCAAAGCAAGTTCGTAGGTTTACTAAAGTACTGTCCCATCTGCAGCCCAAAAATGTAGTGTCTTAACTTAAGCCAAGGAGGACCGTCTTAAGACTCTCCTAAGCCAAGAAACTTGGGCCTGATTAACTAAGGTTTCCCTTCGTTTAAGAACAGTGTTGAGCCTGTTTCACGCCAGAATTACAGTCTTAAAAGTGTTAAAATCCAAGGAGGAAAGCTTTAGGTTTCTTAAGCCAGGGCAAGATCTTTGGACTGCAGTGCCATCTCTCCCGGCTGATCGAAACATTAGCAAATCGGACTGTATGCGCCTATGATGAAACGCAACGCATGTTCACTCACAGGGTTACGTGTATTCTCGTTGAAACCCCACAGGGTAAGAAAAAACTCTGCGAAAGAGTATATGTAAGTATTAATGTGGGTGTTAATGGCTTGCTATAACAGTTGATGAAAGATTCAGAATCCGAGGTAGGAAGAAAGTAAGGTTAAGTTTTAGGTTAAAGGTCATCGGTAAGGAACACGCATTGGCAAAGTTATGGGTCTCGCGTTTGGAACCTGTTAGCTTTGCCAATGCTTTTTGGTGGTGCTGTGCTGCATGGCCAAAAGTTTACAAAAAAAGAAAAGGTGCAGTTACCCACCCAGCTGCATCATTTTGTTTATGCGCAAATGTGTGATTACACAGGCATGGCAACAAATTGACGCGGGCACCATTTTTTGTTTATCTACCAATCCGAGGTGTAAAGGGGGTTGCTGCCTGGTCCTCTACCCCCCAAAATACAATAAAAAAGTAATAAAAAAGACAGACTGTAAGTGTGGGGTGGAATAGTGGGTGGGGGAAACGGGGAGTGGGCGGGGGGAACAGCAGAAGATGGAGAGCTACACAGGCAGGGGAGAAGAAGCACATGAGCGAGAAAGCAACAAAGGGTGCCCCTGTGGGTATTTGGCTCAAGGAGACGAAAATGAGAAGAGAACTGGAAAACAGATGCACTCTCATGGAGTGCTTAAGAAAAAGAAAAAAAAGTTGGTCCCTAAAAGTGAGCAGTGGAAGGATAAAAGCCATCAGATTCTAGAGACGGTAAAGAGGCTGTGCTCCAGGTGAGACACAAACATAAGATTGACAAGGAAGGTTATTGAATAAGAAGCATGCAAATGAGTGACAATAAAAACAAGCATTGGTAAGCATTGGATGGTCTGTAGCTAGCTTTGTCTGGTAGGCTCAACCTAGAAAGAGAGGGACAGATAGGACTGAGAAGTGTTCAGAAGTCTTCCCGCAACTTTGTTTTAAAAAAAGAAACTGAAAATTACAAAAAGAAATCCTGATTTTAATTCACTGAGATCTAAGTGGAGATAAGATTAGGGCTGTGATTTAAGTATTAATCACACTGAGATTAATCTGAAAGAGACTAATGCTCCCTGAAAAAAAACGTCTTAACAGCGAAGCTGAAATGTGATCGAGGTTGCTTGTGTTTTCATGCTGAGGGAACATCCTCTAGCAATTGGTTGGACAAGCTGCTTGTTTGTTATGTAGTGCCTCATACTGCACTTCTGACATTTCTAAGCACTGCAAATAACAGATGTTATTATTACCCAGTTCACTGGTACTCACAAACCGACCTCGAAAGAAGGCTGAGTCCGGCGTTTTTCTAACTTGCTACCTCGAGATCGCCACTGGTTTTAAAGTATTCAATTCACTGAGCCATTCTCATATTTTGGGCTACTCTGGCAAAGTGTAAATTGTTCCTTTAAAGTCAGAGGTGCAGTGTTTAGTGGCTTTTTTTTTTTATTATAGAGTTTTATATAGAGCGAACTCGACCCGAAGGTATCGGGTATCAAGAGTGATTTACATGAGCACCAGTTTCGTTAAAGATCGACCCATATATTTTTTTTGTTAGGCATAGAGAGATTAAGTGATTTGCCCAGAATCACAGGATGTTGAGTGTCGTTGCCGAGACTCGAACCCGGCTCCCCAGCTTCGAGGTCGACCACTCTAGCCATTAGGCCACATCCTCTCCCCCTTTGATTGTATAGTATGTGTCAGTAAGAAATGTATGCTGCAAATGGTGAAATGATATAATGATCCAGTGCATCTTAAAGCCAGTGGGGCTGGACAACGCATAGTCACATGTAGTGAAATCAGCAGAATTTTTGACAAAGCTGATGGCTAGTGTAATGTGCAACCAGTGCTTAATTTGAGCCGGTGCGTTCCAGTGCTCGGTACCGGCACTTAATTGCCTACACTGGCACGTATGACAGCTGCCACATGGTGGCGCTGTTTGTGTAATTTAAAAATGAACGCAAAAACAGTTGTTTACGAATTCAATATACATTTTAAACCACTAATACCTACCTCCGAAGCCATTGTTGTTGCTTTGGGGGCCTCGAACAGTCTGAATTGTCACACTTGTAGCAGTGTGATGGTTGGGAGTTATGTAGGTACTGCCATTGGCAGCGCTGGCGGTGACAATGTGAGGTGCAAGCTGCCGTGGCCTCCTGACGAGGCCACCTTGCACTTAACTTTTTCACAGCTTAAGCACTGCGTGCAACACCTTCAGCGAGTCCTGGCTTTTAAATCAACACTTTGTAAGTTGTGGTTTGTAGTTCTTCTTTTTACCACTATAGATATAGACTAAAAAAATCCCACTAAAAAGTGGTATTGGCTATAAAGTTAGGAAGGTACTATACATGATGCGAGGCGCTTGAAGGCCATCCCTCTAAAGGCTGGGAGGGCAGGGCGTCAGTGGGTATAGGTACATGGGTAAGGCTGGTGTAGACTTAATCATGTCTCCACCCATTGATTTAAAAGTGGTAAATAGCGCGTCTAATACCCGAAAGGCTGAAAAAAAAGCCCTATAGATCGTGACCTTCACTTTGAATCTCATGAGGCCAACAGCCCCTGATCTTTGAGTTAGAGAGGTTCTAGTTTATTTTTCTCACTGAGAAAGTTTTGTGTAATTGACAATGTTTGGCCTTCATAAAGATAGCACAATTTCCCGCTTTAAGACTGCGCGTACAAAGTTTTTCTGCATCTTGCAACATTATGTTTTCCGGCATTGTAAGTTATTTTTCAATTCCAGGCAATATGGAAAATGCATCGAAACTTTTTCTCTGCAAGTTTACCTTTTACAACATAAATTGTCACTCAAGTCACAATTTTCACGACAATGTGTGAAAACATTTTAGATGCAGAAAGGACAGGCAAGGTCATAGTGAATGCAGTTTAAACATGTGGATATTCACAGATATATTACCTCACTGTTTTTGCCAATAAAACATTGAGTGCGTGGGGGCCTATTAAGTGGGGGGGAGGGGGGGCCTTGGCTAACGAGAGCAAGTAACACGAGCCCATGTCGGGATACTTACATTCCAGAACCGTGGGTGTTAAAAAAGGTGCTTACCTTTTAATTTTTTTAATAGTGTATAGAGATTGGAGTAACTCGAGGGAAACTGGAGAGACCCAAACAGGAACAGAATCCAGCCAGGAGAGGCGCGAAATGAATGCTTCAAAGATTGCGGTCAGCAGCGCTGCAGATGTGATTTACCGCTGGCCCGGTGTCTCTTGGCTCTGCGGCATGACATAAATAACGGAAACCTGACGACGAAATCTGAAAATGGCTTTTAAATAGGTTTCATGTGATTTAACTTGCGTTTTGATGTGAGCTGTTCTGCGAGCAAAGCGAAACTCTGGCTTGCAAGTTTGAGGCCTGGCCGCGATGGTTGCTTCTCCCGCTGTGGAGACATCGAAAGCGGTGCCAGGGTGCCCAGACGTGAGCCATGTCGGAAAAAATACCCTCACCCGGGGCTGTGCTTGGATAGCGCACAGACAGGGCTTTTTCCATGGCTGGGTCTGCATGTGAACATGTAACGTTGCCAAAGAGTTTGGAAACATCTTGCAGACGGGGAAGGAAATGGAGACAAACTTTGTAGACAGGGGGCAGTGAGGTGCCATAGTTGGAATGGGCACATCCTGTTTTTATTATGTATGCATTTTGTACAGCACTGTGCACGTGTACAAGCAGCATCGTTAGTCACAGGCACATGAAAAGATATTTTCTCTGCTTGCTGGGAGAGTTTCTGACGCAATGCTATTGCAAGCACTGACTACTGTGGGGGCGCTGACGAGGCGGGGTGGGGTGACTTGAAGAGCGGTGGAGAATAAGGGATTGAACTCCCACTATCGGTAGCGTAAACAGCGACGTAGTTCCTCGAGGTTGGCAAAGGGATGGATAGGAAAAGGAGGTCTGTTTTTGGGGAGAAGAAAATACCTCATAGGTTGCATCAAAGCATCAGGGGGATTATATAAGAGCCTTCGCCTGTTTTTTGGCCTCGTGGCACCGCTGGGAGGCTCGTTTTGCAACCAGTTCTGGGCTTTTCCATAACGGCCCTCCATAAAAGTTTCTTTGTTTTTTGGGCCTACGTATTTGACGCTTTTCATACTTCCAACATCTGTGTGATCTGGAAGAACGTCAGTTCCGGTCCCAGTATGCCAGTCACGTGTGTTCCTGGTCTCAATATGTCTTTAAGTCAGTGCTCAATTTGTGCCGGTGCTTTCCGGTGCTCAGCACCGGCACTTAATTAGTTTCCGGTGCTCGGCACCGGCACCTAATTGTCAACACCATAATTGGAACAGTCTACCACATGGTGGCGCTGCTCATCTAATTTAGAGATGAGCAGAACAACGGTTGTTTAGGAGTACAATATACATTAAAAAAATTGCTAACACCTACCTCCCAGCCATTCCTTTAGCGATGTCAAGGGCGATGGGTGGTGTAAGCTGCAGTGGCCTCCTGGTCAGAGCCCTGGCACTTAATATTTTACAAATTAAGCACTGCTCTCCATGCGCCGCTCTCTTAAGATCCCCTTTCCAGTGTCTGTCTCCATTTGTCAGCGTGATCCCTCCCTCTCTCTCCCTGCCCGTGTATTCTCTGACCTAGTTTCAGTGTGCTCCCTGTCCAAGAATTAGTGTATTGAGTGTCACAGTGACTGTTGTGTATCCCTGCCTGCATGTGTTGCCCATACACGCATTCCTCTATAACCAGGGCCTCTGGAATTATGCGGCAGCGGACAATCAAATTATGCGGCAGAGCTGACTAAAATATGAAACAAAAATCGGCGAATTGAGCAGCGTAATGCAGCACATTTTGTGATGGTATTAGTTAATTATTTTGTCATTTGTTATCAGGGTAACACTCTGGGCAAATGTTTAACCTCATTAGTATCAGTATAACACCCAAATAAAGCAACACGTCACAGTTTTTTTGTTGTGTTATTCATGCTTTTATTGAAAACAACCAAGTCAGCAACATATGAAATAATAAAATATATCGTGGATCAGTGCAACATATAGACAAATACCGGATTTGTTTAGCATCCCCATTAGAGGCCTCTCTGCCCCCATGTTGCTCAATTTTTAGTAACTTTTGATCTAGCGACATTTTTTTGTAAAAATCTGCAGATCATGCAGAAGATCATAGATTATGTGGTAAATTCATAATTTATGCGGAAAACGCACTGAGCACAAAAATCGTATCATTTCAGTGGCCCAGTCTATAACCCATATCAGTGCTGGTATGTGGCCAATCAAGTTTTGGAGAGAGAAATATGCATATCATCTTGATTTATAAAAGTGTTTTTATACAAAAACAAAATTTATAAAATTAAATATATTCTGTTTTTAATAGAGCCTGGTATAATTAGGGGTGTTTGTACTAGAAAAGGCATCCGGTTGTAAAGCACACACCAGCATCATGTGAAAAAGAAAACTAGGAAAAGTGGCATCTATGCATCCCCTTAAAGCAGGAAAATGTTGATACCGGAATCTAGAAACCTATCTATCCTTCAGTGCACGGTAGTACCGGTGAGGAGTAAGTTCGTATTGTTTTCAGATCCGACTAAAAATATAGAAATTCAGATTCCCCAAACTTTTCTAGTTTAACATGGTATATACAGAAGGAGCCTCTTCCCAAGAATGCTTACTAGGAGAATATTCTTTCCAGTGGATCAGAAATTGAAGATGACTTTGAAACTTTGCACTGTGAGAATCCTTGAACCAAAACTGATGGAGGTTCAGATAGAAGATAGTGAAAAGGAACAGGAACATATCGATTAAGCTGAGATGAATAAAAGACAGGATGGCTGTCTTGTTATGTTGCTTTGTAAAGCGCACTATCACCCGGGAGGATATCCTGGCGCTGAGCAGGTGTGAGCCTAGCCAAACCTAGGTCCTACTGGAAAAGCCAGGGCTTCACCTTCTTGTGGCATCCAGGAAGTGAGGAGGGGCGGATGCGTAGCAGCAGGTCGTTCCACGCTTTACGAGCAATGTAGGAGAAGGCTCGACTGCCGGATCTGGTTCTCGGAATGCATGGGATGTGTGCCAGTAGGAGTAGCCGGCCAACCAGAGGTGCCTGAATGGTATGTGTAAGCAGATGCGGTTATTGAGTTATACTGGGACAGTGTTATGTAGTGCCTTAAAAGTGTGGGTGAGGAGTTTGAATTGTGGTAGTTTTATGTATGGGAAGCCAGTGGAACTCCTTGAGGTGTAGTGTGATGTGGGTGAGGCAGAGGACGTTGAGAGTGATTCTGGCCACCAATTTCTGAATAGTTTGCAGCCTCCTGATGAGTTGCTTGTTGATCTGGGTATAGAGGGTGTTTCCATGGTCTTGTTTGCTAGTGACGAGGGCATGCGCAACGGTTTCCGTGTGCTGATTGGGAACCATTTGAAAATCTTCCTCAGCAACTTCAGGGTGTGGAAGCATGAGGTAGTAGTTGAGTTGGCTTGGGCAGTCATGTCCGGTTTGCTGTTGATGATGATCCCGAGGGTTTGCTGAGGGTGGGCATGGGTCCTAGCTCTG
Source organism: Calotriton arnoldi (assembly GCA_963921515.1). NCBI lineage: Eukaryota > Metazoa > Chordata > Amphibia > Caudata > Salamandridae > Calotriton > Calotriton arnoldi. The sequence goes on along the minus strand of CAWUFW010002396.1, from coordinate 1,918,394 downwards.
TCGGCCACAAGGTGGAACACCACAGTGAGGTGCTTTTCCCGAGGTTCACAAATCCACTCTTGCCGGTGTTCAGGTTCAGACAGTCTTCACCCATTCAGTGATTTTGTTCATACAGGCAGTGAACTTGTTCCTGGTGATGGGTATCTTGACCGTGAGGGAGAAATTGAGTTGTGTGGCGGCGTAGGAGAGGATGATGCTGGCCATAGGGTTCATGGAAGTGTTGAACAGGGTCTGGCTCAGAGAGGATCTTTGCAGAACTCTGCTGCTTAGGTTGCCGGCATCAGCGGTGTAGGGAACCAAGCTGACTGACTGGGTCCTTCCAGTAAGGAAGAAGCAGACCCAGTGGAGTGCGGGTCCTTGGATTCCAATGTCATGTAGGCTTTGGGTGAGGATGGGGTGTGAGACGGTGTCAAATGCTGCGGAGACATCCAGGAGAATGAGGGCCACCATGTCTCCACCATCCAGGATCATGCAGATGTCAGGTGACAATGAGGGCAGTTTCAGTGCTGGGATTGGGTCCGAATCCAGACTGAGTGGTGTCGAGAAATTGATGGTTTTTTAGGTACTTGGTGAGGCATCTGCTAATGATTTACTCTAATATGTTGGCCTCTAATACTGTCAATCTTCCAAGTACCAGGCAATTTTGGTCGGAGGGCCACAGGATTGAGCAGATGGCTTATCATAAATGGGCTAAGTTGTGGTTGAAACTTATGGCAGTGAATAAACCGGTTCAAAACGAGGAAACCGCCACATTTTATTTCGACGAAAACAAGAACAAGGGACACTCTACTCACAAGGAACCAGGGTAATACATATGTAACAGAAACATTGGTTCCCGCTGAAAAATACAATAATCTGTTTTAGTAAAAGTGTGCACAATCGCAATGAGGAAGGGTTATGGTGATGCCATCACCATAACCCTTCCTCATTGCGATTGTGCACACTTTTACTAAAACAGATTACATTTTATTTCGAGGCACAAAGGAAGAACTTAATCCTGATTCAACAGCATACTCATAAATCAGAAGTTTGGAATGGCATAAACTTCCAGAAACAAGTTGCCTTGGTTGCTGCAATTGATTCAAATACTCAGTGGCCGCTGGAACCAAAGCATCAATGTGAGGAGAAGAAGGAAAAATGTTTGGATTAATCACTTGCTACAAACGTAAGGTGAAATTTGGTGGCATTACCATGCATTCTTTTTTTTAAATTTCGTTGATAAATACAATTCCCAGTCATCTTGAGTTACATTGCAATAACATCACAGATATTACTCTTGGATTTCATTAGTTCCCTGACTTTGTATTTGACTGGGGATGAAAACCAGAAGAAAAACTACAGTGCCACCTTGCGCTTAACAGTACACATGAAAGGTGTCAAGTGTCTCCTTAAGATGGTCGTAGATGGGAGGGAGGAACAACAAAAGTTTTTTTTTTTTTTATTAAATCTTTCGAGGAAATCACGTACCTCTTTGTAGATGAAGATTGATGTAGAGATGAATATAAAGTCACCAAACTCACCCTGTCACCAGGAAGGAGGAAGAGCCAAGAAAGAATGGGTGATGCATGCAAAGAAAAATGAGGGCATAATCGCATCGCTACTCATCTGTTCCTTGTATATGCCTCCTTTTATATGCTTTAAACAGTAGCTAACATCACAGGAAAAAATAACTTCTTTCATCTTGAATTGGGAATCTTGGATAGATTTCCCTTGATACACCAGCATCTTGCAAAGGGCATATTGTAACACACGCCTATTACCAATTGATGGACAGAATGCAGAACAATGTCATGCATTCACCCCAGTACAGGGATCTGGGCCTAACTCCATCGTTTTTTTGCTCACCATGCCATTCCAGTTTGGACCCAGCCATATGCAAATCAGTCTTGACCCTGCGCCCAATGGGAACAGTCCAGCCCGAACTGCCAGGCCAGGTCCTCCCTGGACTGGAAACAAGCATCCTAGGACCGGTTTCGGGCTTTCAGCCCTCAGCCAGGATAGCTTGACTACAGTGGCATGGAGAGCACGGGACCCACGTCTGGGCATATCCAAAGTTTCAGCGCTCCGTCCATCATCTCCTTGTGTTCGCCCTAAGTTGGCAGAGTATGCCCAGACGTGGGTCCCTTGCTCACTTTGCCACTGGATTCAAGCTAGCCTGGCTGATGAGGGCTGTTACCCCGAAACCGGTCCCATGATGCTTGTTTCCGGTCCAGGGAAGACATGGCTTGTCAGTTCGGGCTGGACTGTTCCCATGAGGCACAGGGTCAAGACTGATTTGCATATAGCTGTGTTTGAACTGGGGTGGCGAAGTGAGCTAAAGAACGATGATGGATTCAACCCAGATCTGTGACTGGGGGTGAGTGTCTGAAAAGTTTGAGCGCTCCGTCCATCATCTCCTTGTGTTTGCTCAACTCGCAGTACACCCCACCGGGTGACCACGAGCATGAAAACGGCAAAGCTGTCTGTGTGGTGGGAGCACCTAAGTGTGCGCTGGACACGGCATTCAGCCACACGGCTACACAAGGAGTGTGCCACCTACATTCCTGTAACTTCTGGTAAGCTGTTAACACACTCTGCATTCTTGATACAGCTGTAACAAATATGCAGTAATAAAAGCCAATATTACAGAGAAAATGCAAAGGCAAGATTTAACCTGTCAGCGCCATCTTCCTTGAACCAATCTGCTCTACCGAACAGTAAATGTTGAGTCCTTTCCACTTGAAAGCATACAGTGTTCTTCTCAAAGGCTGCCAGTAGGCTTGCATATACTGCTTAAAATCTTGAAAACGGCCCACAAGTCTGTTTAAATAAAATGTCCGTCTTACACCTTGAAGGTACTGCTGACATACAGTATAACAAATATGTGGCTGGTGCGGTTTCTCTCAATGTCAGATGGCTAAGTCAGGCGGTCGCACTGTGGCAGCCATCTCACCAAATTTTGAAACTCGCCGCTACCCTAAGAGGCAAAGGAAATGTATCTAAATTACAGAAAAGTTCAAGAAAACCAACCTCTTCATTACAGTCTGGCTCTGGAAATGTGAGAGGGACATGTAGCCCGCCGGAGCAGGTTCTTGGATCGTGAGCTGGCATTTGGAACCTATGAACAGAGGGCAGACAAGGGATTGCCCTGCAGGTGATGCAGGTGGCTACTGGCTGGCACCTGGTAGTCGGTGTAGCGATGCCAGTACTGGCAACTATGTTAATGCAATTTCCTATCCATAACCAGCCGGCAACCACATTTTGTGTTCTTTGTGATTGGCGTGTTCAATTCAGGGAGTTTCAGATATTAATTAAAAAAACTGTCCAGAGGATGTAATGGCTGAGTCATAGCAACCCTCTGAGAAGGAGCGAGATATGCGAAACCCTGATTGAGTAACTTTAGTGTATGTTAACAGGATTCGTCTAGTGCCTTCTACCTTATATGGCATCATAGTGCTTTCTTAATTTGGGTATCATTTTCATATGACTTTTGGATTTCCATCGATCCATTGTGTTCGGTTAGTAGAGATTTGTTAACTGTCTGGCTTAATAATGTCATGTATTTTATGTTGGGTAATGTGAAAGTAAGGGAAGTTTAATCCTGCTACAGATCTGTATAGTGCCTTATGTTTATGGGTGTTTTAAGTTGAGAAGGGAATTCGGCTTTCTTTAGCTCACCTTTTGTTCTCTAGACAGCGTCACCAGCCATGCAAGCGATGTGATGTTTTGTGCAAGAGACTGTGGTATGCTTAAAGAGGTCATCCAGTGAAGAGAAAAACACTGTTCTCTTTACCATGCCCTGTGTCTCTAACAGACACCAATTCGGGAGCATCCACTTGGGTTTTGAGATCTAGTATGACATTATTCACTGGATGGTCCCTTTAAACTGGGAATGTTCAATATACTGGAGAGTATATTATTGATCAGAAAATCTAGGATCATTCCTAGGTGACCTCAAGAACAGTGTGGAGAAGGAACGAAGGGGTAATGAGTGCTTGTCTCAGCCTCCAAAAAACATTACTTTGGTTTCACTGGCATTATGTGGCAGTCAATTTACAGACTTTCTTTTAACGATCAATGGATCTTGGCTTGGAGCTGTGTGTCAAGCTGTCTTCTCTGTCTGTCCAGCTAGCCCTCCTTCTGACCGAGGGGGACAAACACTGGTGACATACAATAACTGATTAAGTAATGTGGTGATCAGTAATTATTTTCTCTACAGAGCAGCATTAAGGAGCTTTCTCATCTCCCTTCCTAGTCAGATTTTTATATACTGATGACCATTTATTTGTGAGATATCTGTGATGCTAAGATAATTGCAGCTGGCACCGCCTGGAGGACACATCTCATTTAATGTTGAAGCCCTGATACTGTGGAGCAAGTTTCCCACCAAAACACTCAAGTCCAGTCAGCGATCATAATTTACCATTTCTTGGTCATTATGAAAACCAAATGGGACTCCAGAAGTCCAACCCTGCTTTGAACATGCAGTTGTCAAGTGTTTCTATTCCGTGAAGTGCCTGGCTCATCCAGGCTATGTTCATTCAGGTACTTGTCATCTTACACGTCCTATTTTATATTCAGTGCTACAAGTACCAGAATGCAGAGCAAAAATGTGGATTGGATGAGTCGCTCTTTTACGGACTGAGGAAGTGTTATAGCTCTGAAAGATTACTGTTTATTGATTGTGGGGCCGAGTCACAAGCCATGTGCGACAGAGGAGGATGGAGGAGGCATCACAGTCATGAACACGGGTCACTACATATCTTTGTGCTGACAATGTACTACTCTATGTTAGAAATCCAGAGTCTGCCTTAGACCTGGTGAAGGGCCTGATGACTGATTTTGGCCTAGTTCTGGGCTTGAAAGTTAACTGGGGCAAGTCTTGCCTCTTCCCTCTGAATTCCCAAGACGTGGAGTCACTGTGTGTGGCGGCTCCACTGAATGGGCACAAGGGATTTTCAAATACCAAAGAATTACAATATTTCACTCCATGCTTGAACTCTCAGAGGGCAATAGGACGGATTGTAACAGCACTGAAGAGATTGGTAGTGTTCTGGAAATTATTCTATCGTTGGCAGAGTTTCTCAGTATAAACGTTTTATGCTATGTCAACTTTTAGACTACTTCACTAACATACCGGTTCGGTTCCAGTTTTGTGGAATTTCTTGAGAGATCCGAGATCGCTACTATCAGATCTGATTGGGGGGTGGGCTTGGAGAAAGTACATCAACCATTAGCAAACCTGCCAACTTGTGACATTTTTTCACAGTGTGAGGAGAGGGCGGGGTTTAATGCAGAGACAGTCCGAGACACTTTTAATTCACTGCCTCAAATCACCCCTCCTCCGAACCCCCTCCCTGTCTGACCCGCAAAAAACAAAGACCAATCTTTTGAGGCTGCCTCTGATGTCCTGGGGAGGTTTCAAACCTCGTAATGGACATGGGCTGAGCAGAACCTCCAAACAATTGGCTGGAAACCCGCTGCAGGGGTTTCCATCTAACTGTGTGCACACCATGTGATATCGCCTTATCACCGGATGATCATGTGATGGGAGCTGATGTTGTGTGGCACCGTGTGAGTTGGAAGGTCTGCATTAGCCGGGTGAGCCTGGCATTGCCCGATTTTGACCTCTACTACCTTGCTCTGCAGCTACAGTGGGTGTCCCTTTGGTCCTAGGTGGCTGGTGACGTGGAGGGCGGATATGTCCAAGAGGCGATTGTACCACTGACTATAGCAGAAGAGGTGTGGAGAGATCTGCCAGTCAAAACACCCCCATTGGTACTGCAGATGGCCCGGCATTGCTGGAAGCACTGCCTGAAAATAACTGGCACGAGGGGGCATTTGCCTTGGAACTGCGCGTACGATGTCACCCCAGATTCCTTAAGCTAGTGAGCCAGGCCAATAAACTGGCGTGGATGGGGGCTGGGCTGGTGCAGGTGGGTGACTTATATGACATCAACAAGTTGTGCACCTCCCAGGAGCCCAGAGACGTTTATGGGCTCCGCAAGGACCAATTTGTAGCACAGGATAGTGTTGTGAAGGCAGCAAAGATGGCCACAAGGACCATGGCGATGAACACGAAGGGCACACAGTATTGACAAAAATCCCTGCATATGGTCATGGCGTAGAATAGTTTCTGAATATGTCTGAGATATGTCTTTACTTGTCTGACGCACCCCAATTTAAAGGGACACTTACTGTAACTAATGGCATTTTGGGATTCCTGCTACGAATCTTGAAAGCCGAAAATAAGGCGTTCGTCTATGAGAATCTAAACACCCTCGACTTCTGCTTGAACCCTGGTACTAGGGTGAAATAACTCAATCTGAACATGTTGGTGGGGTTGGGAAGGTATGGTGTGTTCTGTGTAGATTGTCTTGCGGATTGGATATTTCCTACTGCAGAGTACTGTGAACACATGTTTACCCACCATTGCAGAACGCCATGTTTGAGCTACTGTGAAATGGACCCGCAGAAAAGAGCATTACATGCCTCCGCGAGACACCTCAGCCAGTAAATTCACCTTCAGAGCTAGAGAGCAAATGAAAATGAAATATTGCGTAATACATCTCTGTCAACCTGTGCAAAGTGCCTATATTCTCCAAGGACAATAGTGGGCACTAAATAATAGTGTTGCATTGCAATTTTGCATCAAGCATTTTTAATGTAGTCCAAAAGTTGGAAACTTCGCGGCTGTTTGATAACCGCGTTTTAGATTCCATCGGGGGACGCCTGTTGATGATTTTTATGCCCTTGCCGCTCGGGTAGCCAGTGCGGGGGGGAGTGGGGGTTAAGGGGGCACGGTAGATCTACTTGGAGGCGCCACAAGGTGTCCCCTCTAGACAGGGCCGTGGCTAGGCCCCTTCTCTGTCCGGGCCCGGCTGACCGCGGCGGTAGACCCATCACCTGGAGCAGTGCTGGCCCCGATCTGTATTCCTCCGGCGAGGCGCCTCCCCGGGGGAGTCTTGTTCGGCACGAGCATTACCATTTTCAGGCAATATCAAATGCATCAATAACCCGGCGACATCATGAATCCAATAATAAAGATCAGGCCTCTCATCCGGCTCGCGCTCCCTCGGGGGCCGGGAGGGGCGCGGCGTGTCAGGGCGCGCAGGCGCACTGCGGGAGCTCGGTCTTGACTCGTGAAGGCCCTCAGTGAGCCCACGGGCATTCCCCGTTCATGGGCCGCTGCCTAAAGGGTGACAGGCGGGGCAAGCAGTACCCCTCCCGTCACTCATGCGGGGCACAGCAGGATGGTTTCCACTGCACTTTACATGGGCAGCATTCTCATTATTTGGCCCAGAGGTTTAGGGGTGAGATGTGGCAGACGTGAGGCGTTTGAGGCACATGGATAAACATTTTGAGGAGGTTGAGGCACATTGGCAGACTTTGTGAAGACTTGGCGGGGGGGGGGGGGGGGGGAAGGGTGGGGGGGGGGTGGGAGGTGGTGAAGCATGTGAAAAAAAGTTTGAAGGGCTTGGGGCAGTGGACACACAAACACAATTACGTTCTTAATATTTTCAGTTTATGCACAGAAAGAATATTTGATTTGCCTAGACTCGCATTACTTTTGGTCCAGTGCACAGATAGGTTTATAAACAGTGTAAAAATATAAAATGTAAACTTTGTTTCCTGTGATGCCTGTTTTACCTGAGTGAGTAGGTAGTATTTCTGGAACCCCAATTGGCTATCAATGGGGCAATGCCATCTTTAAAATCCTTGCTGCCTATGAAAACCTGGTTAATTTGAGATACATTTTGAATGTGACATTTGTGTTTGAAGTCATTGCTCCAGTGGTGAAATACTAGACTTGCCTAAATCAGTCTGGCTGGCACAGACTCCTCAGGCCATACATTTTTAGTGCCAGTCTGTCTGGCCCCTGTGTGTTGAAGTGACCCACCAAATGTCACCAAAGAAAGCCTGTTGGCTCAGGGTGAAACCAGGGGCTAGTGTTCTTTTGGAGCAGGAAAACAAAGTGATGGGTGTAATGCTTGAGTTAATATCGACCATTGGTAATCAACACTGAACTGCATTCTACTACACCAGTGTTCTGTGGATTTAGAGAAAGGGTCCAACCATCTGCAGTCAGTCTTGGCTCTGATGCCAGTATCTACAGTCCCATCTGAACAGCTTTGCCACGCCTTCCCTGAATGGGACCACAACCAATTCCAGAGTGGGTTTGACCTTGTTGGGCCACATCAGTGAGGCGTAGCTTGAGTCCCACAGCAGAGCGAGCAAAAGACCCACATCTTGGAATATCTGTTGCACTTAAGGTTTTCAAGCATTAAACAAAAGGATAATTTGGATACAGCAGTTGCTACCATTCACCCTGCTGAATAACGAAGAATATTGGCTGGGTGAAGAGCCCCAAGATAATTCGGGCTGGGGATTTGTCAGCGCCGAAAGTGGTAAACACTAAGATTGGAAATCTTGTAGCACTTTGGGTAAAAAGCGTGGGGTACCCTGATGGAGCCACAAGCCATGGAGCCACATGTCGCGTTGTTTGAACGTAGACCATTGAAAAGGTTGTCACACATATTGTACTCACAGAACATCTAAGGCTGTTGGAGTCAGCCAAATATAGATCTTACGAGGAAGTGGGTGGGGTAGGCTGTTGACACCACATCTCTACACTTCACCTCCAACATCTTTTAGCACTCTCGAGCAATATTCAGGAATCCGTTAATAGCAAAGGAGGAGATGGACATGTGGCACAGCTGATGGTTTAGGGTCTGGGGACCTGGGTTTTAATCCCAGCTTAAACACTTGACTGAAAATTGTGTGATTCTTGACAAATCACTTAGAGCCTGAGTTAGATATTAGCGAACGTGTTACTCTGTCACAACTGTGCCGGATGTCCCATCCGCCGAAATATAAATCCCATAATATCCTATGAGATTTAGATTTTGGCAGACGGGATATTCGTCAACGTTGTGATGAAGTAACCCGTCAGCCGATATCAAAATCAGGCCCTTAATCTCACTTTGTAATGCAGTTATATACTTCAGTTATGTAAATCCACACACTCTTATATCACTCCTAAATACTCTCATTAATGTACATCGCTCATTTGCTCCCCAGTTATGAGAATGTTGTAGTAATACCTAAAACATGCATACAATGGTCCAGTGCACATCATACCCGACACGTGATCAACACCCCACAGTGGTTACAAAAATACTGACTCCGCACCAGGCGTGCTGCGGTTATGTCCATTGAAGAAGCTATTTGTGGCACTTGAACAGCAGTGCTGTGGTATGGAACATATCTCCACTCAGAGGGTCTTTGTGACTGAGCAGGGGGTCTACGTGCAGCACCACACAGTGGATAGAAGCATGCTCATTACCCTCCTTGCTGCATGGTATGAACTACATACCATCAAATGACAGTGTTGTATTAAAGTAGGGGTCCCACAAGTAAGTGGAGAGTAAATCGAAGGGGCCGATAAAACCCCCTGTGTTTTTACATAACTCTGTATCATAGGCGCTGGAAGCAGGGGTGCTGCAGCACCCGAGAAATCTTCATGGAGGGGTGCAGAAGGTGCATGAGCAATAAAGAAGACTTTAAATTTTGTATTTATCTTGTCACGCTTGCTGCACGTTCAAAGACAAAGGCCAAATGTCAGGCTGTGCCTTCTGACAAATTGCTGCTTGTTCTGAAACTGGGGTGGACTCTTATTTCTCTGACTGCAAAGTGTGAGCATTTTGCAAAAGTGACCTAGAGGGCCGTCCTGCCAGGGTACAGGAAACGAAAGGAAAGCATGTTGGATGTCAGTTTTTTTTCTAACACACACAGTAGCGGCTGCTACGGGGCAGCAGTGGTGAGGCAGGGAGGGAGGGGTTGAAGAAAGAGAAAAAAAGAGGGAAAAAAAAGAAAATTAAGCTTACTTTACCGGTGGCCGTCCCTCCTCCGTCCTTCTTGCCACGACTCAGGACCCAGGAAGCACACAGGTTCCCAGACTCCCCTAGCCAATCACGATGCTGCTGGTAGCAGCATCGTGATTGGTCTGAGCGCCGTAGTTCGGTGCTCAAATGGGGACTGGGGGCCTGTGCATGTTCTTCACCCAGGCTGTGCATTACGGTGGTGGAGAACATGCAAAGTGCGCATTATTGTTTGACCGGCCCAAGATGGCCGGCCAAACCGTCATGCGCACTTGGAGAGTACGTACCACTCCTCCCCTGCTCTGTCGGCAGCCCAGCCCCGCTTCACCCTACAGAGCAGCTAGGGAAAAATAAAACGATAACAACATGGTGTTATTATCATTTTATTTTTCTTGTGGGGCGAAGCTCCTCCGCCTTAGCGGAGGAGCCGCCGCTGAGCACACACCAGCTTTTAAATATTGGTAAATGAACTATACACATATTTCAAATTATTTTAGCAATTAGGAAAACAAAAATTAAGCACTTTTTCGTATTTCTGAAGTATGATGGAAACAAAGATTTTAATAGATCCAAAACAGATCAAGACACTTGGTGATGCGCAAATGAAAAATATTCTGTAAAACCTGATATTCACACATCATTGTTTTTGCGCTATATAGTTTTACCAGTAAAACTGCATGTCAGTGCAAATTTATTGGCTATTTCAATGGCAAATGTGCTGGATGTGCATGACAGATCCCAACCTCACCAGCGCTCCAAAATACACCACCAGCACATTTACTACACTTGTGTTTTTTGTAAGACGCTTGGATTTTTCACAATCCCTATGATTTCAGCAATGGCGTAATGCAAAATGATGGGGCCCTACTGCAGACTATGATAAGGGGCCCCGGATTCTCCCATATCTCACAGATATTCATTGACTTTGAGCTGATTCGGACCCCCCCCTCAATGGTTGGTGCCCCCTGGGGGGTTGAGGGCCACCCTCCGCCGCAGGGGCACGTGTTACGCACCTGGACTACAGTGATATAATGGCAGCACCTCCACTCTGAAAATTGTTCCAGCACCACTGATCTGTGTTAAGCAAAAACTGAAATTTGCTTGAAACTATTTCCTTTTTATCCTGACTGTTGTATTTTGTGATCCCCACTTTGCCTCTACTACTCTTTTGTTTCCTTGTTAAACATTAACAATGTTTTCCTATGCATCTTACAATCTCCTGAGTTGTCATCATTTGGCAAGTCAGAAAAATACAGGAAAGGTTGGAGTATTGATCACTGTCACATTAAAAAATCTGATGTTTCGATAATGCTCCTTATTATGATTGTCTTCTTCAGGACAGTATTTCTTGATGCACTTATTGATTGTGTAGCAATCATTCAATGTCATGGGTGGATGCACCTTTGTTAATACTTCTTTCATCTAAACCTTTCCATTGCCTTCCCGCAGTGACATTAATTGGCTTCTCATAATCGGATATTATTCAGAATGTGGTGTTCCTCTGAGTGTCCCTTAACTCTTCAAAACTGAAACCTTGATTTCCGAATTTGGCAGTACCTGTGGCTTGGTTGCCAACATTGTGAGCCCCTATGACCTAGCTTGCCACTTTTGTGTGTGGCCAAACTTGAAATCCTATGGCCTTGTGTCTTCCTTTGTGAGTGCATATGGCCCAGTGGCTAACCTTTTGAGGGCCTGTTGCCTACAGGCCAATTGTGTGACCTCTGTGACCCAGGGGCCACCTTCGTGAGCGTTTGTGACCTAGTGACAAACCTTTGTGATCTTCTGTAGCAAACCTTGTGAGTGCCTTTAGCCTATAAGTTCTCTGTTCTGGACTGGTGGGCTTCAAGTCGCCAGGGTAATCTCAGCTATGATAATAGCACAATTGTTTCCTGAACTCATTAGCAGCAGGGTGGCCTATGCCACTCTTCATCTGCAGCAGTTGTGAAAAAGGTACACAGTCCTCTCCATGGAATGGTCTGAGAATCAGTGGGCCTCTTTTCAGAAAGCACAGCATGCCATGATATAGGTTTGTAGCACTTTTGACCAAAACCAACCCTGGGGTGATGCAAGGGCGTGAGTGCTGCCTCAGATTCTAATGCTGTTTTTGACAGCTGATGCTTGGATGATGGACATGTGCTCAGCTGGGAACCTTGAGTGGATTTAACACTTCAGACTCAGTCTGGTGCTTTCGCAGCAGTCGTGACACCACCAGGGCGCAAACAGAGGAAGCAGATCCGTGCTTGGCTCTACCTTGCTCTCTGCTTGACCTTGAATTAGATTAAAAGGTCATCCAAGTGGCTAGGCCGAGGCTGATAAATTGTGAAGCCGAGCTCCTCTCCGCATATCTGCTCAACCAGAAAATGGCTTCTCAGAGGTCCAAACGTGAGGCGTATCCATGCGCCTGACCAGCTTCCCTAGGCTACCGGGCTCCAGGTGGGTGCTTGGGAATCACACCATTCCATAGCGCCTTAAAGGTGAGTGACATTTAGAGGCGTCTTACCCTCTGGGGCCCTTTTTGAGATGTAAAAATTAACTTTTATGCCTCACCTGCCGTTGGAAAACGTGTTGCTGCTCCCATTCATCCTCAGGGACATATTCCTGTCCCTTGAAGCCTGCCATAGTAAGATGGGTTCTGCCACACTCGACATAAGAAAATGGTGGTAAATATGGTAAATTAAGTGATGTGGGTGTATGTAGGGGCCACTTTATCCCTCTTACAACTGTGCATCATGCCTTGCTCAGGCGCAGCCACAACCCACTGTGACCTGATTGGCGCCCACCTCTGGACCTCATGCACCACTCAAAAAAAAAAAACCATCAACATGGGTCATGCTGTTTACTGGATCAACCAAAAAGCACTTTGAGCCTTCTTAGGGGCTAAAGCGCTATTCAATCCCTAGAGTACAATACACTATACACATTTAACTTTAGCGGTACAGTCACATAAAGAGCTGCTGGCCTGCCCTTTTGAGCGTGGTTTCCAGACACAAGGTGTAGCTAGATAAGTGACTGACTTCGCCCCAGCTCCCCAACTTTTCAAAGACTGATGAGGATATCCCATTCTCACACATTAGCTCCTGTGAAAGTTATTCGAAGTAAACGAATTTGCAGTAAAACCCGGTTATGTATTTTTCATATGTTTTGTTGTGTAGTGCTAATATTCAGACTCCGCCCTCAAACGATGCTGCCTTACTTTTTCAGATCGAGTGATGGGTACCAAATCGCATAATGCTGCCTTGCAGATTACGAAACATCAGTCATTTATTTTCATAAAATTATTTTCTTTGTTTAAAATTCCACATTTAATAAACGTAGTGTACGAAGCCAGTAACTATCTCTCTCTCTCTCTCTCTCTCTAAAATGCGTGGCTTTTTTCTCCTCCCTCCTGTTTATGATAGAACTCAAACGATCATTGAATAAAAAATTATTTGCATTTTTTAAACGCCGATTTAAATGTGACGGTAGCAAGATGGGAGTTCGTGTAGATAGGGCAGTTATAAAAGTGTACAACTAATTTTAGTTGAACTTTAGACGAATATCAATCGTATGTGAACTGCGGTATACCTCAAGTGACTGCCCCGAGGCAGATCTGATGGGTAAAGACTGCGAATCCATGTATTGCTGAGAAGTGCAGGAACTGTCCTTTTCAAATTAAAGAAATGCAGGTCCTCAGTACCGGACAGCACCTCTTCATTCAAAGCACTGATGTACAGCGCTGCGATGATGTACGGGTGTTCTAGCAGGCGCTATACAGAAAAAAACAAATTGCTCTTTTATGCTGGATTATACGAGAGCCCTTGACTAAAACCTATTCGCCTTCTAACTTTTTCGTAACATTAGCCATGAGCTCATAGTCTGTGTGACAGCTCATTGGGTTAATGCACCTGTTGCAGGGGGCTGTATACAAACTTTAGGACAAAGGCTAGGATGTATTTGGTTCTCGCTGTGCCCATTATGGAGCTTTGTAGTGCCTCAACTAGCGGGAGGAATATTGCGCGCTATACAAGTGCAACTGTTATAATCCTAGTTGCCCTGTTGGCTCTTGCAGGTGTTGTGAGCGGCGGGCTCAGGTAGAGAGGTGTCTGTGTAACTTTGTACCCGCTGCCTCCGCTTCGAGTTTTACGGCCAGAAAGCGCTATGCCCTTGGCGGCCATGACGGGGTCCCTTCCAGGTGGCTGCCGACGCGGGTCCCTCTTCATCTGTACTTATTAGAATCTGCTGCTGCTGATCTGCTGTGGGAGAAGAAGACACGCCATAACCGCTTGATATTCCTTTCTTGTGCGTTATTGGAACTGTTTGGGGGGATGGGAGTCCCCGCTTCAGCCGGAAAGAAGAAACCAGACAAGCCTCTGCTGCCACCTTCTGGGCATTTGGGAAGATGCGTGGGAGGCACCGTGAAGCTTTTTCAATCAGCCAGTTATTGCAAAGATGGCTATTGTAAAGATGCTATTAAGTTTCGAGAGCGCAGTGGCGGAGCGTCGCCCCACTGCTTTTTAGCAGTGAAATAAAGAGAAAATAAAAAATAACTCGCGTTATTATCATTTTATTTTCTCCTACTTCTGCAGCTTTGAGTGAGGGGGCGGGGCCTGCAGGGGAGGAGTGGTAGCACCCTCCTAAGTGCGCAATGACTGCTTGGCTGACCCTCTCGGGCTGCCCAAAACAGTCCTGCGCACTTCGCATGTTCTCCATGCAGGCTGCATGGAGAAGATGCCCACGCTCCCACTCGGCGTCAATCACAGCGCTGCTATGTTGTAATTGGCTGACTGGGAGCCTGGGTGTGCTTCCTGTTGTTCAGGTCAACGAGGGAGGACTACGGAGGAGAGACGCGGCGAGGAAGCAGCGAGAAGGTACGTTTTTTGTTTTATTTTTTGCTGCCCGCTTCTACTTTGCCCAGGAGAAGGAAGCTATGGAAGAGGTTTCAAACCGGATCCATGAAAGCAAACCTACCTCCTCTGCTTTACACAACCTGGCTGACGCATCGGTGAGAAGATGCCCAGTCCTACTGACAGGACAGTACCGGCGAGTTCTCCAAGATGGGAGAAGATGCGCAGTCGTAGGGACTAGACGGAGCTGGCAGGAGGTCCCAGTGAGGAGACCCAATGACATGTAGCCCGATGCTACCTCACAGCATGTGCAGAGAAGACATGCGAGATGTGGGCAGATGCCACATCACACAGCAAGCATGGAGAAGGAATGAAAAAAAGAGGAGAGAAAAGCGCATGACCAGACCTGTCATACTGAAGAACACGACGACCCTAGGTGTGCAGGAGAAATGAACAAGGGGACAAGACTATGGACTTGTACCACTACATGAGCGCACCTACAGGCACAAGCCAGCCACCAAAGCGGAGAGACGACCCTGGCGACAGCTCAGCGGGAGAACCAAACGTAAGCTGCCAACAAGCGCGAACAGCGTCTCTACCCCATGTTTCCCAGTGCAACCGTCAGTCCCAAGCGTTGGCTGCTTGAGACAGATGGCATCCATGCTCGCAACCGCACAAACCAAGGTAGAACAGCACCAGCAAATACACCGAGCTACGTGGCGGCGAAGTCCCACCAGTCATCCTTACTTCATGCAAGTCATCGCCACCTGTCATCCAGGTCGTCTAATGGCAAACACACCATCATTGCCATATGCATCACCCAATCCAATGAAGGAGCAACTCATCACCAGGGTGGAGTCTTATGCCTCGAGGTGCCCCTGGCAACATGAGAGACCAAGTGTCCAGAGACTATCTGATAGCCCACAGCACCTGGGTCCTGTTGGCAAGCACACCGACCATGAAACATCCCGCCTTTTCAGTTGCGCGAATGACTTGGCCGTGGTTTCTGTCGGCGTTCCTGCAGGGGCCCCACGGTGGCCAAGACGCAGCCCTGCACAGCTCACGTGGTCCTGTGGCAACCCATTAGAACAGGCCTCAAGGGAATCCCTACACAAGAGATGGTCTGGAAGCTGCTCAGCAACAGGGTACTGGGAGGCACCGGAGCTTCGGAGGAATACGTCCCAAGCATCGTCAACGCCATCCCAATCCTAACAAGACTTGCCTTCCTGGAGTCAGGATGCCCCCTAAGAGTAAGCTCTGCAGCAGAGTCCACCAAAGCTCCTGATGCACCAAGTTTTGATCTGTCTGACACTGACCGCATCACCGCGAGAGCACGCAGGGCTGACTATCAGTGCATGAGTGGACATTGATCCAACTGACCCGCTGTCAAAGAATCCGGGCTTCATCTGCACAGTGTGCGTACCCAGTAGTAGCTGGTTAAACCATGGACACATGCAGAGATGCCCTAGTGCTCCCAGCTGCACCTGTCCACTGCTGTCCTGTGGACTGCCTCTCGTAGCTGAGAGACGATGTTGGTGTCTTGTGTGCTTTGTTTATTACCACAGGTTGGACTTGTTTTTGTTTTCAATAAAGTTTGGGATGAATGTAGTGTCCTTCTGGACACGTTCTAGTGTCCCAGCATGGACTCATTTACAAGCCCCTCCCTTGAGAGCTGACCTTGACACCCACCTCACACCCATCAAACACAGGCTTTACCGGTCAGGTGACCATGCCAATAAAAGAGTTTGAATGCACATGCTTGTGGCCCGTTTAGTAACTATACCCACTGTGTCTGCATCACTCATTTACTAGTATGTGGGCCGAGGGCCCACGACTTTACAAGCGCACTCCTCTCGGGGGCCTCCTCGTCACATGTAAGCGGTTCAAGACCAGAGACCGCTCTTCTTGAGGCATGATGCTTTGAGCCAACAAATGTTTCTTGTACAGCTGGAGGCGAACAAGCTAAACGGTTCGAGAAAACAAAGGTTTCATGCTTAAAAGTAAGCTACCACCGAGCAGAGGTCTCCTCATCATGTGCTCATCATTAGACAGTCACGTCTCACCCTCAGGACGTTAGAGTGGTCTGGGTACATAGATGTGTTTTCTTCAGATGAGTGGCCTGAGACCTTAGCAGTCTCTTCTTTAGACCTATTGATTCTGTTTGTTATTGGTAAAGTGCATAATCACATAAGCTTCTTGGCGCTACCGGAAGGCCATATCAGTTGCGACAGACCGCTCCTCGAGGCAGGTCAAGTAGGGAGCAATCAGGTTTTCAGTTGTTTCCTGAATTTCAGCAGTGAAGGTGAAGTGCAGAGTTCCAGAGCATTGCTGCAGCTACTGAGAGCGCTCATTCACCTCACAGGTCCTTGGAAAGTCATGTGTAACAGGTTAAAAGAGGAAGATCTAAAGGTGTGAGTGGGTATATGTGCTGGTTACATTTTGATGCAAGGAAAGCCAGAGAATGAGCAGTAACTACATTGTGGACGAAAGGCCAAGAATCGAACATGCTCCCTTCCTTGACAGGGAGCCAGTGCAGGTTACACAGGGTAGGAGAGCGATGTCCCAATTGCTCTGCCTTGAAATCAATCTGACTGCTGTGTTGGATAAGTTGCAGTTTATACAACCCCTTTTCTGTACCGCCAAGATAGATGCTGTTGCCATAATACAGTCAGTATTTGTACTCTTGCGTTGACCACCGACAGATGATATTGGGAGCCAAGAAAGTGCTCCATGCACCTGGAAACTGAGCTGGAGGAAACGGGCACTAGAAGCAGCCATTGCTTGGGGTTCCAAAGAGTTGTTCGTCTAATAAGATGCCCAATTTACGCCCTTGTTTCAATGGAGTGTGCCAGTGTCCCGTGGAGAGTGGGTATTCTACGTTGTGCCAAGCTGTGGAATTCTTGCCTGAAAAAGAAAACCTTGATCTTAGTGGGGATGAGTTTAAAAAATGTATACACCTCCACCATTGGGCGGCAGCGATGGAGGTGGCCGAATGGCCATCACGATGTGCTGGAATGGGATTGAGACAAACTAAACACCAGTTTTGTGTCATCTGGTTACATGTAGAATTTCACTTCCAATGACTGTAGCAGATCAGTTAACGGTGCCTATAAATAAATAGCAAGAGAGCAGAGACTACAGAGGACCCTTTAGAGATAGAACGGCCTGAAAAAGGGGTTGGGGTGCTCTCTTCCAGTGCGAGTGGTGTGAGCCCTAAGACCCTTTCTTTCAGTTGTGGAGGCAAAAAAAGTGATGGGTGGAATACTTGAGTTAATCTCATCCACTGGTAATTACTTTGGGCCACATCCACTCGATTGCCTTTTTGTTCACTGCTGGGTCCATCAGCCTTCGTCCGGTTCCAAAGGGAGCAGTCCAGCCCGCCTCGTCATTTATAAACATGAACATAAGCAAACCTAGAGTGTTTGCAACCTCGTTGAGCCCCTCTGGTGAAGTGAGCTTGAGTCGTGTGACCCAGGGAACTTGTGTTTATTCTTCTTCAGCAGTGAGGGTCTCTTCTATGTAGGTCAGTGGTCCGAGATCATAGATGTCTCCCCTTCACACCAGTAGTCTGTAATCTCGGAGGTCCCAAGACCTTGAAGGTATCTTCGTGAGAGGTGAGTGGTTGGGAGCTCAAGTTTTTGAATTTTAAAGCAGTGCCTACTTAATGGGCAGACCTATAAAGGTAAATTAGCTGAAACTCAATGGAGGTGGAGGGAAAAGGATGACAAACTCATGGTTGGTTAAAGTCTCCAAATTACAGCACCAAACGTCCAACTCCAGGAAGGTCCCAGGAAGATCACGTGCAGGGCCGGACTGGCCATAGCGGGCACCAGGCGTTTCCCCTGTAGGCTGCTAGGGTGGGGGCCGGTTTTGGGCCCCTGCGGGGCCGTTTTTGTTACCGGGGGTCGGCAATATCGGCCCCCGGTAACAAAATCGGCCAAAACCGGCCCTCGCAAACTGCTCGGCTGCACTCCCCCTCACCCCAGCAGGGGGGCCAGCTGAGCAGTTTGCCAGGGCCGGTTTCTGTTCCCAGTCCGGCCCTGATCACGTGGGTACCATGACATTTTTTCCATTGAGAATGTTTCCGGAGACACTGAAGTTATTAATGATAGCTTTTGGAATGCCCAAACACGAATCTTTGAAAAAGCTCCAATCTTCATGTTGGAGAAGGACAAGAAGGCTGGAAGTTTAGGAAAGAACCACGTAGGGTGTGTTAGCCAGAGACAGCTCCTCCACTTGAGCGGAGGAGCGTCGCCCGACAAGTCCCAGGGCTGAAAAATAAAACGGTAATAAAGTTTATTTATTACCGTTTTATTTTTCAGCAACCCGTCCTGAACTACGTGTCAGGGCGGGGCGGGCCAGTGCTGGCGAGTGGCAGCAGCAGGGAGCTGTGCGCTTTAAAATGCGCATGTCTCTTTGTCCGGCCGTCTTGGGACGGCCACCCAGACATGCGTATTTTAAAGTTCGCTAACCCACCTGTCCTAGACAGCTGGGTTAGAGGAAGCACGGGCCTCCAGTGCTCTTTGGAGCGCTGGGAGAGGCCGCTCTATCCAACCCTGGCGCTGCTTTCATGCTGTGAAAGCAGCGCCAGGGTTGGGTAGTGCAGTTTACTGCTTGCGGGGCTTCCAGAAGACGCCGGAGGGAGGAGGCCGTCGCATGGCGAAGAAAGGAAGGTAAGTTAATTTTATTATTTTTTTGTTGTACCCTCGACCCCCCCGTCCCCCGCCTCGGTACATGCCGGCCACCACTGGTGTTAGCCTATGTAGAATTAGCACACACCCAGAGGTTATATCCATTTCATACTGGGATCTTAAGGGGAAAGGCCCTTGCCAGGATAGTCTGGCCACCTATATTGTGAAAGGAGCACTGCCTCTGATTGAAGCTGGAACCTCTTCCAGTTCCCATAGAAATGAATATTTGCTGGACCCCTTGGCTCAGCATTTTGAAGAGCTGCAGCTAACCCAATACATCTGTAGACTGTATATGAGAAGCTGCGGAAATGAACGCTGCTCCTCCATTCCAACTGGGGACATATGAGAGAAGTGCTGCTTGAGCAGACTGCCTGCTCCCTCCAAAGTTTACCTGATGAGACAGAAGCATCGCTTGCATGAGAAGCTTGTGACTAATCAAGGACCACCTACCCTAGAAACCTTGGACACTGCTTGAGGGACAAACCAGGAAGAAAGAGATCCATTGGTCAACAGAACAGTGAAAAGGGTCAATAGATGCATGTGGGCCACTCTCGAGAAGAGACTGGTTAGTGAGTTTCTTCCCTGCATTGATGAAAGTCCCTGTGTCCGAGAATCCCTCCGCCCTTGTAGCACAGCCCCAAATACCACCATCCTGCTGCAGAGTGGCCAATGGACCAAGACTTCCCCAGTGGGCTGAGAGGATAGATGGAAACACTTTCGGCTGCCTAAGACTTCTGCCAAATGAAAATCGGATGCCAGTGGCTGCACCTGATCTTGTTCCTGAGAGTTCTACCAAATGCACCCCATGACTGTAGGGGTGCAGGAAAAGTAATAGGTTTGGTGCTACGATTACGTCTAACACTAAGTTAGCCTTTATATCCATGCAGTGTCCATGGACCTTGTCGTGAGAAGTGAAGTAACCACAGATTTCTTCCAACGTGCCTTCAGAATACTCCTCTTAAGCTTAGATCGGGGTGTGTTTTGTACCCATAGATTCATGGTCCTCAAAACCTTTAACGCTCAGGATCTCTCCCGATGAGGCAACAGACTTTGTATTTCCACAATTAATAAGTAAAGTGTAAAATATTGTGAGAAAACTAAAATATTGGAATGGAGTTAGGGTTCCATTTCCATAAAACGTATTTTGAGTAGCGCTTTTTTTTTTTCCCCAGTAAACAAATATAATGTAAAATATAAGCGAACCAAACATTCCAAATGGTGCTTAAGGTGGAGTTCTTGAAAGATTGTGTTGCTATTTGTCTCACAATAACCACATTATGAAAA
The DNA here is from genome assembly GCA_963921515.1 of Calotriton arnoldi. Classification (NCBI taxonomy): domain Eukaryota; kingdom Metazoa; phylum Chordata; class Amphibia; order Caudata; family Salamandridae; genus Calotriton; species Calotriton arnoldi. The sequence goes on along the minus strand of CAWUFW010002396.1, from coordinate 1,897,736 downwards.
ATTGGAAACATTTCTGGCAGCAAGTTTAAAACAACCAAGAGGAATTTAAGGGAGGCCAGGTATCTGTTGGCAGAGTTGGAAGCTCCTGATTACAGTTCACTACCTCGCTATTACCAAAGATGCCACTAACTGCCTCCTTCTAAAATCACATGTTGGCAAAAGTTAATTTGAGAGACGCAGAGAAGTTGTCCTTCCTTTTTTCAGTGTCTCCGGCTCCTCCTGGATGGCCCTTGCGGTCCCCACGAGATGGCAGGGTGCACAATCTGGCAACCACTACCCAAGGATAACATTGGGCCCTCCGTGGGAACCAATCCCAGTGACAGTAAGTGCCAGGCACTAGGACACTCACTCCCCCACCCTTGCACCGCCGGTGCGGTGATGGCGGTGCACCGGTGTTCACCAGGTGCGCAACACTGCTCCATGGTGAACTTCGAACAGGAGTTTGCTCCGAATCGGGGAGCAGGAATGACGGTCAAAGGGTTTCCACAAGGATGTTCTAGTTCAACTGATCTGTGTTTCTATCGTCTTCCTAATGATGCTTCCTTCTTACAGGAACACTCCTGGATGGCTTTTATCTTGCAGTGTGGGAATAGTTGTGTTATGTTTTATTGGAATCAGGACTTCTAGAATCCCATAGAGTAGCCTTCGACTGCTCAAACACAGCTCCCACTGGCGATTCAAGGAAACCAGGGGAGGTTTGACTAACGCTTTGAAGAAACAGTATGCATGTCCTTGAACAGCGAGGAGAAAAAACAGTACTAAATATGAAATTAAAGAACAACATTTCTTTTAATGATGCTGTTTTACAAAGGGTGAAGCATGCTACCCAACGTTTCAACTGCCTCCGTGGATCTCTCTCACTCACACAAACAGTCTCTCTCTCTCTTCTGCCTCTCTCTCTCACTCCACCTCTCTCTTCTCGCCTTTCTCGGAATCCTCAGTTGAGAATTCCTGTCAAGTGAAATCTTGCCATTCGGGACTTCTGGTCATATGACTTAGCGCTCTTCCTGTGACTATTTGAACTGATGGATACTCCTGATTGGAACAAAAGTGATTCTGAATAGAATGCAAATGGCTGTGCAGGAACCTGTCCTCTCCACAAGTCACCGACAGATCATGTTTCTCCTCCCTAATGCGCATCCCAGCATCATGCAAACCAACAGCCCATGTCCTCCTTGTCAAAGAGCAGCCTAATGCCTCTGGTACAGAATAGCCAGGCAAGTGTAATAAAAGTGTCCTTGCTGGTCCAAACAAAAAGACTTTAAAGGCAAAATACGTTTTTACAAGCATTAACAAAGCCAATAGGTCTAGCATCGTTGGCAAGCGTTTTAGCTTTGTCAGTGCTTGTTTGGTTTTGTCATGGTTTTTGCTAAAATGTAGTTGCTGGAGAAGCTGCGAGGCCCCTGAAAATCTTTAAAAAAAACACTAAAATCATTTTGGAAAGCTGCTGGGCTCTCGTGAAACTAAAATAAAATTGCTAAAAGCCAAAGTATTTTGGGGTGTATAAAATGTAACCACTTTGTGTGTAGATGCCCTCTTTCAGAAAGGGCTGAGTGCCCTCACTCAGAGTGAAGGTATCCAAAGGCTGTAGGTGGAACGACGGCCCCATCCTATATGCTGTTGTGGGCAGAAGAAAGATGTGATTGATACAATAACAGACCAATGGATGAAGAGGGATGGCTGCAAGCTTCTATAAATAAGTATATTATACATTTAATGTTAATGAAATCAAAAGGTCTAGGCTAACGCTAAACCGAAGTCAAACCTAAAAATGACAAGAAAACTGAGATGTTATTGAAACCGGATAGAGTTACTGGGTGCCTTGTATATTGTACAGCTCCTTTAAGCTCGGCCCCACTGGAAGGACTGGATTTCGAAGTCTGTTTGCGGCACTAGATTAAAAGGAACGCACATTGTGCAATTTATAGGACTCAGCTAAGAACACTACCATTCGTCCAGGTAGTTTGGAGTCCCACAAATACTGCCTGTGGCTGTTAATAGTAATTCAATAATATTAATTTTTAAAACCAACATCAGCCAGCGCTATAAAATGGACAAACATGAAAAAGGGAAGATGGATGAAAGGCGTCGCTCGCTACCCATGTGGCTGCTCAAGATGTAGTCTTACAGAAACATTGTTACTCACTCAGGCAGTAGTCACAGTAACAACGTAGTAACTTTCCCTGAATGTAATAATGTCCGCAGTATCATGTAGGAAAAATGTCTTTGATTTCCTTGCTTTCAGTCGAAAAGAAATGTATTTTCCCTGGCAGATGATGCCTGAAGCTCGACTAACAGCGCTGCAGCACACACTGCCACTTCCTTTACAATCCTGGCGTTTTTGTCATTGGAACAATAATAACAACTTGTAGTAAGAATTCATTATTTTTCTGACCTGACGGCTAAATATTTGGGGACCTATCTTACCATTCGTTGGGTGTCATTTTCGTATGTTATGTGTTTTCTATAAAGCACACAACAGTGACCTGAACTGGTAAAATAGAATGATGTTTTATAATGGAGGAGTGGGGGGGGGGCGACACTATTCTTTTGTGCCTGTGTATCTATTTAGTGCACTTTGTTTATGGATGAGTGTGTGCCGTTTGTTTCATCCTGCTGCGGCACCCAACTGTCCATTGCTTGCTTTGGTGGGCTGTTCCATTTAGAGGTATATTTGCCCCTTGCATGGCTTTTCTGCAATGTTATGAGCTATGTTCCCAGTAAGCTGCGCGAAATGGGCGCGCGCGCAGCACCATTTTTCCAGCGCCCATTGTCTCTCCTGGAGCGCACACGTGCCCAGACCTGAAAGGAGGACAAAGTGGATGTTTTGAAATGTGCCTCATGAAAGGCAAAGGTCACGCTATCAGTAGAAAGTCTGCAGAAATGAAAACGCCTTGTCCTGAAATGCGTGTGTGTAAGAAAGTGCAGAAATAAAAATGTCTTCTCCTGAAATATGCATGTGTTTAAATCATGGACAAGATTTAAACACAGGCATTCCAGGAGAAGGCATTTTTATTTCTTCAGACTTTCTACTGACAGCCATGATCTTTGCCTTCCACAAGGCACATTTTATTTATTTATAAAGTTTTATATAGCGCGAACAAGATCCCGAAGGATATCAGAGCGCTTCACAAAGGCAGGAAGGAAGGAGGTAAATCCAATATCAACAACCAGTAAGGATACACAACAGGAATAATCGCATAAATCCTAGACAAATAATCGCATAATTCACAGACAAAAGAATCAAGGATAGTAGTACAATAAACTGGTATGTAGCAGGCTATGAAAGGGGGTGTACAATGCGGAAAAGAAGAGCATAGATCCAATATTGACATCAAGTAAGAATACACAACAGAAATACTCACAAGTTTCCCAGACAAGTGAATCAAGGAGAGTAATACGATAAACATGAATATAACGGGCTGCTACGAAGGGGGACACACAATGCGGTAAAGAAGAGCAGCCTCACATGAATGTACAATGGTTGTAGGAACAATGATTTAGAGCAAGTGATCCTAGCCCAAGTTGAGGTAAAAATGTGTTCATTAGGAATCTTTTGGCTTCCAGTTTGAAAGCAGTCGTTGAAGAGATTCTGCGTACTTCCAGTGGAAGAGAGTTCCATATCCTTGGGGCAGCACCGGAGAAGGCTCGGAGACCAGTTCTCTTTTTGCTAAGGATGGGTGGTTTCAGGAGGAGAGTGATAGCGCTTCTTGAAGCTCTCCCACCGCAGGATAATTCAAGCTTTTGCGCTAGGTACCTGGGAGTTTTGAAATGCAGGGCTTTGTGCGCCAGAACGGCAATCTTTAACTGAATTCAAGCTTCATAGGGCAACCATTTAAGAGATTTTAGGATTGGGGATATGTGCTCACTTCGTTTGGTACCTGTGACCAATCTAGCCGCAGGGTTCAGTGATGCCCTTAGGGGAGCCAGGTTGTATTTGGGAAGGCCACAGAGCGTAGCGCTGCCGTAGTCCAGCCTCGGCAGGACCAGTGCTTGTACCACCTGCTTGAAGTCCTTTTGAGGAAGGAATGGCTTGATGTTTCTGAGTGTCCTCATCAAGTGATTAGCTCCCTTACACACATTGCTAATATGATTTTTCATATTCAGGTGTTTGTCCAGGGTGATTCCGAGAGATTTGGCTGAGTCAATGATGAGAGGGGTGCAATTGAAGGCAGTGAGGTGATTCAGCCAGGGGTCTAGCTTGGGGATGTGGTTCGGGGGAGAGATGAAAAGAAATTCAGTTTTGGAAGTGTTGAGCAGTAGATGGTTCTCCGTTAACCAATTTTGCATAGTATTTAGGGTAGTGTTGAGTGAGATGATGTTGTCCAGGTCTGAGATTTTCAAATAAAGTTGTGTGTCGTCCGCGTACATATGGAAGAGAATGTTCGTGGAGTTTAGAGAATTAGCTAGTGGTTCCAAGAAAAGGTTGAAGAGGATAGGAGATGGGGCGGACCCTTGGGGGACACCCATGAGTACTGGGGAGGGCTGGGAGAGGGAGTGGTTTGCCTTGATTCTTTGTGATCTGTGGTGAAGGAAGGACGAGAACCATTGTAACACCCGACCCGAGAAACCCATCCTGTTCTTCAGAATGGATAGAAGGTTGTCGTGATTAACCATGTCGAAAGCGGAAGAAAGGTCAAGGAGGATTAGGAGGCAGGAATCATTTTGGTCAAGCATTTTTAAGATGTCATCCTTAACGTGCGTGAGAGCCGATTCGGTACTGTGCCCCTTCCGAAAGCCGGATTGATGCTGGTCTAGGAGTTGGAAATTCTCTATGTGAGCACAGTGTTGGGATTGTACGCATTTTTCAAGTAGTTTGGCTAATGTGGGGATGTTGGAGATAGGGCGGAAATTATTGAGGTCAGATTCATGGGGGTTAGGTTTTTTTAGGATAGGTGACACATGGGCTGTTTTAAGCAGTCTGGGATCGTGCCTTGTGATAGAGAAGCATTTACAATCCTTGTCCAAGTGGGGATGAGTACATTCTTAATTTCTTTGAAGATGGCCGGTGGCAGCGGGTCACTGAAGTGGTTAGAAGGATTGATGTTCTGAAGAATCTTGTTGATGTCTTTTTCACTGAATGGGGTAAAGGTGCCCCATGTCGCATTGTTCTTGGTGTTCAGGCTGATAGGTTTGCGCTTTTCTGAGAGGTCAAGGGGTGGTACGGACCCGGGGGATGGCAGTAGCGCCTTCTTAGTAGCGAGTTCAATGGTGATGAGCCTTGATTTCTTGGTGAAGAAAGCAGCAAGATCATCGCAAGAAGGTGGGCTGCCTCCGGAGTCAGAGTTGTTTGGGCCTACCACTGATTGCTGTTTGACCAGCTCGAATAGTTTCTTGGGGCGGTTTGCAGCTTGATCAAGTTGGTGTCTGAAGTAGTCTGCCTTAGCGCTCTTGATTTGTTTGCTGTAAAAGCTTCTAACATCTCTAAGGAGTTTTAGTTGTTCCAAGGAGGGATTGGATCTCCAGGAACGTTCAGCTGCCCTAAGGTAGCGGCGCTCCGTATTTAAATTGTCGTTGTACCATGGTTTGGATATTTTTGTTGAGGCATTTTTTTGTTGGAGCGGTGCGATGTCGTCCATGATGTTGGAGATGGTCGAGTTGTAGGAGTCAGTGAGTAACTGAACATCGAACAAGTCTGCTTGGGATGAGAGGGCAGATTTACATTGGCCTGCTAGATCAACTGAGTTTATTGATCTGAGGTCCCTTTTCCAGATCTTTGATTTCGTTGGTTGAGCCTTCCTCAACGACACCTCCCTGTTTATATAAAACAGGATGCAGTGGTGATCGGACCAATCGCAAGGGGTAATGGTATGCAATGTGATGGTCTGCCCTTTCGAGATAATGAGGTCTAGAGTTTCTCCTTTATTGTGAGTTGGTTGGTCACAGTGCTGAGTCAGTTCTTGATCATTCAAAAATGCTTTAAGGCAAGTTACCGCTTGGTCATTGGGGTTAGACCAGTGAAGGTTGAAATCACCAAGGAAGATTTGGGACACGGCTGAGTCGACATTGCCAGAGATGACTTCCATTAGTTGCTCGATGAAAGGGAGATTGTCTCCCGGGGGTGATAAAAAGTGTGAAGTTTGCAAACCGGCAGGTTATTACTTGAGATGCTGAGACAAAGGTATTCACAGGAGGAGGGCGAAGAGGACTCTAAGTGAGAAATCGAGAGTGTGTTCCTATGAATACACGCTAGGCCACCCCCCAGCTTCCGAACTCTGTCTAGCCTAATTATGTCGTGAGTAGGTGGTACTAGTAGGTCTAGGATAGGGGTGGAGGTGGGATTTAGCCAAGTTTCAGTGAGGATGATAATGTCTAAATCATTGTGTTGGATGAGGTCGAAGATGTCAGAGGCGTGTTTATTGGCTGACCTGCAATTGAGTTGTACACATTTAAGTCGTGGTGGATTAGTGCGGGAAGGAGACTGGGTGACGTTCACTCTCTTGAGGTTGTCTTTATTGATGACTCTAGGATTGTGAGGAGGTTCTCTGTACGGGTTGGAATGGATGGTTTGTATTTTGTTCGGCGGGATCATGTTGGAATTGGACCTAGTAGAGTAAAAGTTGTGCAGGTCATTGAGATCATTGGGTGCCAGGTAGGTCTCAAATCTTCTGGGGCGGGAGGGCGCGTTAGCTAAGGGAATGGTTTGCGAGACGGGGGGGGGGGGTGCTAAAAACATACCCATGCGCTCAATCATACTATGGGAGGCTCTGGGCAGGTTCGCAGAGGTGAGGAAGGAGCTGATCACGTGGAAAAGATCATTTGAGAGAGCTTTCAGGTCATGTAGTTCAGTAGTGAGGAGGTGCAGCTGGAGAGATACATCATCCAGGCGCGTAACCAAGTCTGAAAGGGGTAAAGGGTGTGTTGGGAAAGCGAGTGGAGAAAGGGGGCCTCGGTGTAAGCCCTTGGGGTCCAAGGTGATGGGGAGTGGCTCCTGGGGAGGGAGTTGATCCATTTGGACTAGCGGAGTTCCTTGACCTTTAGGTATCAAGGTTGGAGCATTAGCGAGGGCGATATGACCATTGAGCTGAGGGTCAGATATGGTCCAGACAGAAGAGAGTGGGTTTGACCGATCATGGTCTGTGGAGGGCAGTTGCCCACTCACCATAGTAAGAGGCGTGGGGAGAGGGATGAGGGAAGAGGGATCAGTTGTTGAAGGCAATGATAGTAGGTCACATGGGGATCTCTCCGAGCGAGGAACGGATATAATCGGATTGGCTGGTTGAGCGACGGGTGAACCCGGAATGTCTCTCACATTCTGAGTCGGGAGTCTTAGAGGGTTGGGGCACGTCAACAGGGGACAACACCGCTCTGTGATCATCTGAAGGCGAAGAGTGATTTAGAGAGAGTGAGGGCCTACCCCGAGTGGTGGGGGGAGGACTAGTGGTGACCTGAGTGATGGAAGGGTGAGAGTGGGTGATGCACACAATAATCACTATCAGTGAAAACATTTAAAAAGGAACCTTAACCAGTCAACAGCCCCTGAAGTGCAATAGGGTGCTATCTTTGGTCGCAAGGAATGCTTGTTTTAATTAAATTGTATTTATATAGCGCTTAGAACCCCTGACGAGGCGTCGAAAATATCAATCTTTATATTACGTAATAAAACATAGTTATGTACATCAAAAGAATGCCTAAAAGGGCTGCATGCAAACAGAAGGTTTAAGGAGTGTACAAGAAAGATGAGTGGAGGAATAAGGGAACTTTATAGGAAGTTGTTTGCATAAAGAAAATATGCTACCTTAAGGCTTCTTTAAATTGCTGAAAGAGAACAGAATCAGAGGTAGAGGAAAGAGGGAAACATTCTGGCTGGTTGGGTACTTGAACAACTCTTATGCCGCCCCAAGGCTGCTTCAAAAAGCTACAAAGGGAACTGATAAGATAGAGTGGAAGATGAAGTGTAATCCTTTATATGAAGCAATATAAGTCCATGTTTCCTCACCTACCTCTCGGTCATGATCCATTATTCCCTGGTTCTTTCCCCATTTTGCACTTTGAAGTAGTCTTGGGCAGCATAACAATTAAACGAGCACCCAACATGCTGTATTGTTCTCCTCTTCCATATAACCCACCTTTCCTCCCTCTTCATTTCCCTTGTTCGCTTGGGAGGAGCCTTAGGATAGCACATGTACTACACAAACTTCCAGAATGCCCTAAAAGTTCCCTGTTCTCTCGCCTCATCTTCTCTCTCTCTCCTGTCACTTCTTTCCTATTTCTATTCTCACACAGCACTTGGAAGCAGCTTAAAGACTGCATAGGGCTATGCAAAATTCTAAAATGCTATGACATTCCTCTTTTCTCTCTCTCGTTTGGAGACAAATATGTAAATATCAACTATTTATATTATGTTTAATACTGACATTTAACCACTTAGCAAGTGCTTACAATTTTGATAGTTGGGTAATGGAGACACAAACATTAAGTAGTCAAGCTTGTATGTAGTTTGCATTGGGGATTGTTTTGCACTCTTGCAATGGCAAAAGCAATTTTACTTTGAGGTACAAAAGCCTTGTGTTTCACCTTCATCGGTGATGCCATGTCTGCTGGAAAACATGCCTCCCAAAACCTAAAATATATAACAGCACATCTGATACAGTGGGTAAATTACAATATCTAGTACTTTGGTTGGAGCCTTTGTAGAAAAGGGGATGTGCTGACATTGTTTTGATTCCAATACATTTTTTAAATGTATATAGGCCAAAGTCCCAGGTAAGACAGACAATTATTGGGGGATAGAAAAACTACTATAATAGTTGTCAGGCAATTACCAATTGACAAGTTTACAGCTAATGTTGATTAGATGTGACATGTGAGTTTGTTGTCCACAACCCACCAGAAGTTGAGTAACTTCTGACTCTGAGGATTGTACCTTAGACTACTTTTAATAAGATGTTTGTGAATGTTGGGAGACAAATTCTGTGTAATACAATCGATGCATGGAACCTAAACACGGAAGTGAATGAGAAGATATCTTAGATCAGATGTCAAAATACTCAGGTATTTTGTGTGAACTCACAATTTTTCCATAACTGAGAGATTGTAAAGTGATCCATTGCTGCAGTATCTTTAGCATCATGTTGGATGGGAAATTATTTATGTCTCACATGTGCAGTGGCGGCCGGCACAGGTTAGCGCGGTGGGGCAGGGTGGGAGGGGGTTAAGTCGACAGACTAGGTATAAATAAATAATACCTATTTCGTCGTATGTCGACTCCCCCCCACCCCCCCTGCCGCGCCCTGCCCCACCTCACCGCACTTACCTGTGCCGGCCGCCGCTGCACATGTGACTATTACATGCAACTAAACTGAACCAAAATGTGCCATTTTACTTTGATTTTCAAATAAATCTTTGGAGGGAGAAAGACCACTGATTTTAGTACCTCATGTGCTGCACTCACTTGCATTGTAATATTTCAAATCTTTGGTGCACATAGCCTAGGCTGAAATGCACAAAGACCTTTCGTTGCCGCACACAAAGGAAAATAATTAGAGGGAACATTGGTTATGAGGATGGCATTTATGTGTATATAAACTAACTTCTCGTTGGTGGTTGAGATGTAGTTGCTGGGGGCTATGGATGTGCTGTTCAGGTGGCGGTGTTGTAAGCATAATTATGCCCTGAGATGGGTTTAATGTGTATTATGCTGTTGTAGGGCGAAGCGTGAATATATCTAGATATTGCTGTGGTAATGTGTGTGAGTGTATATACATATATATTTATAAATACAAACACACTAATACATATATATTACCCAATGGCGGTCATCACTGGGTAGTTATAGATAGGACATCATGGAATAGGAAAAGCATTTTTATTTTGCTAATAACTTTTAATAACTTTGGCGCCGTTTGACAAATTTTCATGTCGCTTTAAAAAAAAAAAAAAAGGTCATTCACCTCAGCTGCTTTCCTGAAAGTTTCGGGGTGAACCGTCAAGTAGGGGATGAGGAAAAAGGGGCATCATAAAACGCATTTTCCCTATTTATTTTTCCATAGGAAATTTACACACAGCTAAAGCCAAACCAGCTGAATGGATTTACACCTAATTTGGCAGAAAGCTATGTCTTGGTCCAGAAAGTGTGCTTTTTGTGATTTGGTGTATAACCGTTTATTATTTTTGGTGAAATTAAGGTTCAACATTTATAGATATATCATGCTGCGGAGGATCCGCTGCGCCAACAGATCTGAAGATGAGATCTGATTGGCTGCCACCACATCAACAAAGATGCGGCGGCCTCCATTTTAGGACTTGGGACTCAGTCCCCCGTCCTAAAAAGAAAAACATAGGGGGGCATGGTAGGGATACCCTAAGTCTAAAAGCCTGGTGGGGGGGTCCCAGAGGTGGGACTGAAAATTATTTTTTTTAAAACAGTTTACCACAAAATCGGGAGTATTCGCGAATCCACAGTAAAACATTTTTTTTAAAAGGCTCATGTGTTTTTAAACCCCCATTCCCCAAGCCTTTTCTAGATGCTGGGGACCACATTCCCCTGGGCCACAGTCAGTTTTTTAGGGAGGGGATGGGCTGCCCCCCTCCATGTGCCAGGAAAGATCCCGGGGACCCAATCCTTGTATTGAATATTCTTGGGAGGGGGCGTACTGCCGCCATCCCCGAGCCAATTTCGACCCTGGGGTTCGATGTATGCTCCTGCCTCTCACAGGAGCAGTAATGCTCACGCCGGGCAGTAGAAAAGTTGAAGAATGTTTACTCCGGCTGCAGGAGCAGAGTATAAATCTGCTCCCGCTGTGGGAGTTGAGTACAGATCCGCTCCCGCAGAGTGGGAGCATACATGTGGCCAGCTCCTGCCAACACATACATTGGGTACTAGCTGGGGAGTCCGTAGGGGCCCTGGGCTCCCTCGGTGGCCCCAATAAATTAAAACCATGTGGGAGCATTGTGTGGGCACCGGGCTCCTACTACAATATAAAAAGTGGCCAGCTCCCACCAGGGAAGCCGGTTCCCCCTTGGCCCCCAACAAATTTAAATCACGTGAGTGGCCCTGGTAAGCACCGGAACACCTACTACAAAACAAAATGTTACTGGCTCCAAAGAAATCTGCATGCTGTCTGCCCCTGGTGTGCACAGGGGCACCCACTTAAAAAGAAAATGCTGGCTCCAGCCTGCACCACAATGGGTGCAGGCTGGGGAGCCGGCTGGGGACTTGTGGGCCTTGGGGAGACCCCCACAGCCCGAAACATTAGGCTATGTTGTGGGTGTCCTGAATGGGCACCCACAAAAAATATAGAAAGAATAGTTAATGAGCCCCCAAGCAACATAAAAAAAAAAAACACAATAAGCGTCCTGGGTTATTCAATCCATGATCCCAGGAGAGATTACCATATTTTTAAAAGCATTCTGAGCTGGAACTGAACGCTCTTCAGCTGGAGCGCCAGCAACTTTAGTGGTTGGTCAGCTGGAGCGCCAGCAACTCTAGTGGTTGGTCAGCTGGAGTGCCAGCAATTCTAGTGATTGGTTCTATGACTGCAGTTTGTGGCCTGAAAAATGTTTTTGTTAATAAGACCCTTGCCATGCACTGCTTATTACCACACATTTTCCATCACTCATGACATCTTTGATAACACTGCAGCATCTGAAATTACATAATTGATGACAACGCTGTGCATGGCGGGAGTGCGAGTTATAGCTACTTTAGGGCACAAGTTATAGTTACTTGAGATAAGTCAAATTTGGTAAATTTCAGTGTTTTTGTTCATTTAAACAGTATGTTTTAACTGCCATTTTTACCTAAGTATAAAGCCACTTTAACCTTTGTTTTTTTTTCTATTGAACTTCTGAGGTTTTTTTAAATGTAAAGTTACACATTATTACAATTCCTATTTATAATGTCCCTTTAACCTTTGTTTTTCCAGTGAATATATATATATATATATATATATAATATATATATATATAAATATATATATATATATATATATATATATATATATATATATTTCCGAGTGGCAGTTGTCACTGGGTAATTATAGTTAGGTCAGCGTTGCCATAGGAAATTACTTTTTTTGTTTTAGTAATAACTTTGGCGCTGTACGACAAATCTCCACAAAACTTTCCAAAAAGTTTCTTTTTTTGCCTAGTTTGTGCGTGGAATTTTTCAAGGTGATCTATCAGGCAGAGGCAGAGAAAAAGAGGGGGGGGGAGGGTCCCAAAACACAAAATCGCCATGCATTTTCCATAGACTTTTTGTAAGAAGCACACTGCAAAAACTGTTGAATGGAATTACACCAATTGTGGCAGGAAGTTAGATCTTGGTCCAGAAAGTGTGTTTTTTTTACTTTGATAGAAATCCGTTCAGTAGTTTTTTGAGATATTAAGTCTAAAAAATATTTGTATATCTGGACGGTTGGGCTCGAGGGACTCTCATGAGAGTCCCTTGAACCCAATTAAAAAAATAGAGTGTTTCTGATTGGCCTAGGTGGCTTTTTTTCCCATTGGGCCAATTTGCTCCCATGGGAGACACGTTCCCACTGGAGCGAGCAATTTGATTGCCTGCCTCCAACATGAAGAAACATGCTGCAGGCAGCCATTACAGGACTCTGGGACGCAGTCCCCTGTCCTGAGATTTAATTTAAAAAAAGAAAAAAGTTAAATCTGGCATGGTAGGGATACCCTTTCCCCCCTAGGCCTTCTTGGGGGAGTCCGAGGCTGGACCCCCCAGGGCCCAAAAAATGATTGTTTTTAAATTAATAACATTGCGATCCGGCGGTACTCCCCACGGAATCACATCTTTTGAAAATAAATAAATAAAATGCCTGATGGCATTTTTATTGAAATAAAATTTGACCCCCGGAGTGGGTCCGGGCTGGGGGGCCTTTACAAATATATTTCGGGAAGGGGGCAGTAGTGGGGCCTGCCTCCCGAGTCAGTGAGAGCTCCTTGACCCATCCCCCGGAGCCAAATGTTAATTTTGCATTCTGGGACACCCCCTTTTTCTCAGCCTCCACTTGACGTATCACCCCAAATTGAGCTGGACTTTCCATCAAAATGAGAGGACTTTCCTATGTTATTCGCCCCTTGAAGATTCTGGTGGTTAAAAGCAGGACCCTGGAATCTCTTAGATTATATAAAAGAATCCTCACCCACTGGCACCACCAGTGGCATGCTTTTTCATCGGACCCTCACCCACTGCACCTAGTGTGAGTGGGTGGGCTCAACGCAGTTTGTAAGCGGAGCTCCTGCTATGGCAGGATCTCTGGTTAAAATTGCCTAGACAGTTTATTATGGATACCTTTGGCAAGGTTGAAAACAATTATGGAAAGACATTGTTAGGGTATATTATGGCCCAAACATCGACGGTCAACATGTTTCAGCCCTATCTACTGCCCCCTAGAGTCACTAGGCTTTCTTCTTGACCAAGTTCCCTTTAGATCCATATACTTTAAGTGATGTTTTACCACTCTTCAATGTTTTATGAAGTTGTGATATTCTCACACACTAAAAAACATACATCCGGAATTTCCCTATATTTATCTGGAACGAAAAGAAAGATACATTTATCATTCTCCATATAGTTGCACTCACTTGTGCAGTGTTGCATGGTGTTCCTTCTTTGTCTGATACCGTGTGCATGCATGAAGTCATATCCATTAGTCAGTCCCCAATATTGCACCCCATGTAGCAGTGAAAACCCTCTTGTGGGAGCACTCTTCTGTCTTCATACAAAATACCGTGTTGTATCGGTAAAGTGCAAATAGTGGATACACACTAGCATGCAAGGAAAATAAGTATCAAGAACTACACTGCCCAATATATTTTATGGCTCCATAAGGTCTCGGAGAAGCCTGACTCTATAGTCAAACACTGTAGAAAGAAAAAACAAGAATTCTCATAAGTCTACCTTATCGTGAAGTTTTCCGAGATCGGGAAGCAGTCTATGAATGAAAGTGGAATGAAAGTGATGACAAAGCCCCATAGAGAGATATGCCCCCAAGACTTACTTCATCTAGAGTTCTCACACTTCGAATACCTATTCGTGTTCTTCGAGCCTTGCATATTATCGGGTTCTGGTGTTTGTTTTGATTTTAATTGTTAGAGCCTCTCTGCGCATGCGGTCCCGTGCAGTGACTCCTTTGCGTGGAAGGCATGCCCAATAATGGACGCGCATGCGCATATCTTCACGTTGACTTACGAGAATTCTCATTTTTTCTTTCTACAGTGTTTGACTACAGGGTCCACCTTCCGCCGAGACCTTATGGAGCCATAAAATATATTGGGCAGTGTAGGTCTTGATACTTATTTTCCTTGCATGCTAGTGTGTATCCACTATTTGTCTTTGTCAAAGATTTTCATAGCACTCACTACCTTAACAGAGCTTTTGTCTAAGCACTTCTGATACTTACAGATAAGAGACTAAAAGTTTAAGGCGACAGTAAGGCCTAAAATTATATTTCCTTCCAATTCAATAACCAAGTTACTTTCTTTGTACACTTGATTCGCCAAAGGTAGCAACAGCAACTAGAGAAGGTTTACTCCAGTGTGCCGTAGATGGACAGCAACTCATATACAGCATAACACAGTATGGTCAAATCTGTGACTCTTCTAAAGAGAGGCTTAATGTAGAGGACAGTACGGAATAAAGCCCTCAAAATAACTCCACATCTCACAGTCGATATCATATACATGCTTTGTTCCCACTATGCCCCCACATACTCCCACCACCCTGCTCCCAACCCCCAGGTTGGTGCCATCAGTGCAGCCTCCTGTCACACCACAGACCATACTTTTTAGCCCCTGGAAAAATGCCGACACGTACCCTTTTTTTAGAATCCAATTTTATTAAGTTGTTGTAGGACGTTACCAGTCCCTTTAGATGAGGCGTTGATAGGTGCTGGTTTTTATATGGGTCTACAAAATGGCTGCTTCACTTGTTTGTTTTGGAGAGAAGTGTGGTGGCCCACTGCAGGTGTAGGACCTCTGACCAAGGCTCTTCCAGGCCTTAGCAGGATGAAACTGGGAATGGTCAAAGGGGTTCGGCATTTAGCTCGTAGATGCTTGACTGGAGAACGTACAGGTGATGTGACACCCTTCGACTTCTACTGAAAAAAAGAGGTAAATGTCATCTCATCTTCATGAGGTGAGTGGTTATGAATCAGATCGGTGGTTACATCCCTCATCTTACCTGACAACTCAGTAAGAGGTTTTGAGGACCTGGCAGGCAGGGCCTAGGGATGGGCAGAGCGGGGACACAAAGTGAAGGTGGTGGCGGGAGTGGCATTGTGAGAGCACCATGCAAAATAGAGCAACACAGGAAGAAAAAGAGACTGCTGGGTTGTGGGTAACACAGGTGGGGTAACAGATTTGCACTAAACTGGCAATTTGCATCCAACAGGAGCGATGTCAAACTCCTTACTTCCCTGAACCAAATGCTGACTTTGCAAGGCGTGCTATCCTGGTCAGCTGTGAGCCTGGGAAAGGAAGAATGGAATGATATAAAAGTGAAACAGAGACACTGGATATTTTCACCCTCTCCGTAGTTGCTGCCGGGCTCAACCTGCATTGTAGAAGCAAGCGCAATGCTTGAAATGCAATGCAAAGTGGAGGTGGTGGCGGGAGTGGCATTGTGAGAGCACCATCCAAAATAGAGCAACACAGGAAGAAAAAGAGACTGCTGGGTTGTGGGTAACGCAGGTGGGGTAACAGATTTGCACTAAACTGGCAATCCGCATTCAACAGGAGCGATGTCAAACTCCTTTTTTCCCTGAACCAAATGCTGACCTTGCAAGGCGTGCTATCCTGGTCAGCTGTGAGTCTGGGAAAGGAAGAATGGAATGAGATAAAAGTGAAACCGAGACACTGGATATTTTCACCCTCTCCGTAGTTACTGCCGGGCTCAACCTGTATTGTAGAAGCAAGCGGTGATATCTAAGTGAAGAAATACTTAAATGGCTTGGAGTACTTCACCTTTAAGGTTCCACATCACTAACCCTATTAAAACGTATGCTATGCCTTGTGGCAATCTCTCTATTTTTGACTCTGTAGGACGTTGAAGCTCTGGAATTACTAGAGCTGAAACATAAATGGAATCTTTTATAGATGCAAGAAAATACTTGCACTACAGCACTTGTTGCTATGGCAACAACAACCTTCAGTGATCTGTGAATTCAATCTGTGCTGTGAATTCTTTTTTATGTGACAACTTCAT
Source organism: Calotriton arnoldi (assembly GCA_963921515.1). Lineage (NCBI taxonomy): Eukaryota > Metazoa > Chordata > Amphibia > Caudata > Salamandridae > Calotriton > Calotriton arnoldi. Next base: position 1,881,580 of record CAWUFW010002396.1, on the reverse strand, counting down.
CAGCTGTAACATTAGGAATATACATTACTATTGAACCTTCCATTATGACAACAAGTGTCCACTACCCATCTACTGTCAGTATCTTATTACCATCTTGTTGAGTAAAGGAGACATAATCAAGTCTGTACAAATTTGGATCCTTCTTGCTCTTCTCGTTGAGAAACCTGAGCCGGTTAGAGTTCTTATAAGTTGGAAAGGATGACTCCTCAAAATTTCAAAGCACAGATTCCTGAACGCTATGTTATCCCAGAATACTTATCTGAAAACACTAGGCTTGATATTTCCTGTGTAGTGTTTGGATTTCAACTCTGGCAGCCTCTGAGTACCTTGATTGACTAAAGAACATTCTGAAACATAAGGAGCGTTTACTCCAAGACTCCAAGATGGCCACCATCAGTGCAAGTCTCTTGAAAGTCCTGCGGCGTCCTGGGATTGGACTTCTCCGATTCTGTCCATCTTTGTTGTGTAGTGTGCGGATCACAGACGCGAAGCCTCAGTCCAAGTGGCCTGCACACTTGATGTTCACTGTTAAATTCTCCTGTCTTGGAAGAATTGTGCTCCCATGAAGTTTGTAGGGGTGCGTCTCTTCGTCTGCCCTGCTATGCTATGACAAGTGAGCATGGTCCGTGAATCATGACATGGGGTCAGGTTGAAAAATAGAATTGCAACATACAGGGCGACACGTGAAGCACAACAAAGTGTTGTGTAATTGAGGGCAACTCATATCACAAAAGCAGGCGGCACAGATGCAACAACACCAAACGTGGTGCATGCACTCACTATCCAAAGTGCCTGTATGTTACTGAGAAGTTCTGGGGATGGGACTCTCCAATATGAACTACCGCATCCATACCCTCCCTTTCAGATTAAAGAAATGCAGGTAATTCAGGCCCATTCGAAGCACTTACAAACACTTACCTTGGATTAGGATTCATTGTGAGGCTGCAGCTCCTTAATGTCCCCAAAGAAGATACCAGAAAGGAAGGGCATTCGGCCAGCCTTGTAATTCTTCCCAGAGATCCAAGGGATTGAAGAGACATGTCCCAAGCTGGGTTTATAACTCAAGGTAGAAGGAATGCATGCCTTGGTGGTGTTCTGGCTAGAGTACTGTAGTAGCATTCGGCGTGTGACAAGGATTTTCAGTGCTCCATTCAAATGTATTTTGCCTTTGCTGCACTCCTGGTGCACTACAAAAATGCAATGTTCATGTCTTGCCTTGTGAATTGGCCCTACCTAGAAGGACGCCGACTGTGGAGTTAGCGGGACGTCTTTTTAATCGAGCCTCGTCAGAATACAGACTAATTCGTGTTTTGGACAAGAGGGCTGATTGATGACCACATTAAAGGTTGCTGCTCTGTAACTGCCCGCATTTATTGCTGGTACAAGTGGGAGGCCATTGAGCCACCACGCTCTTTGATTGTGGACTACAGAACAAAGTTTAAATGTTATCCACATCACTCCCTAAGGGTCATTCATCTTTATATCAAATGTCCTGAAGATGGTCTAGCGGATGCATACAACATTAGACCGAAACGTCGACAACCACACCTATTTTCTGTATTATTGGATACAAGGACATGCTGTCTGTTTAGTCGGTCACATTTTCCTGTGAATGTTTTGAAAAGGTGTTCACAACTGCAACAATGAGGTGTTTGTAATATCGAAACATTGTAACTTGTGGTTGCATTGTACTCTTTTTATGGAATATCTCTTATTTTTTTGTACCCTTTGCAATTTTCTGTTAATATAAATTAATTTTTTTAATATATACACCTGTGTTAAAAATTCTTTTGAAGATTTGTTCATATGGAAATAATTAAAATTGCATCTGAAGAAATTGAATTGTAAGCTACTGGATAGAGCTTGTCAACATTGAATGCAAAAATTAACGTGAATATGTGGTTTAACAAATCCCTTGTAGGCATACGCACCTGCTCCTACCTAGAAGTGGCACTAGCAGCAGTTACATACCTTTTAGAAGTGTTGGGCAAGAACAGCCTGCGCACAGAACCCGTCTCCCCACCCCCCACGACCCTCACCACCACGCATGGTGGCATTCGGTGGACTAAACAATGACCCTAAAGATACTTTACTTGGCACACAATGACTACTGAACCAAAGACTAAAAAACATACATGAACGACTAAAAAATAACGTTATCAACATGAAACTAGAGGCCAGCCAGGGGCGGCTCCTCCTTTGTAACGGAGGAGCGTCGCCCCACCTTGTTTCACTCTGCACCTATACATGTCTGCAGTATCTTATCTCCCTCCTCCTTAGTTCTTCCTATGGCTGTTTCTCCTTGTTCTAATACTTGTCTGTAGTATCTTATCTCCTGCTATGTTCGTTCCATGTCTGTTTGTGTGCCAATACCTTTCTGCAGTATCTTCTCTCTTTCCTCCTCTGTTCTTTCTGTGTCTGTTTCTCTCTGTGCTAATACTTATCTGCAGTATACTTTCACTCTCTACCTCTGTTCTTCTTATGTCTGTTTCTCTCTGTGCCAATACTTGGCTGCAGTATCTTATCTTCACCCTCCTCAGTTCTTCCTATGTCTGTTTCTCTCTGCGCCAATACTTTTCTGCAGCATCTTCTCACTGTCCTCCTCTGTTCTTCCTGTGTCTTTTTCTCTCTGTGCATATACTTAAAACAAAGACAAAGCATCAATACTAACCCTTTTACAAAACAACAACTGAAGAATACTCTAACCCAGCCTCTCAGTTCCTTCCAACACATTTCACACAATGAATTTATGGACCTGGTCATAGCAAGCAGGCCTGCCGGCAGCCCTTCTGACTCCTGTCCACCGCAAACCTTCAAGACAATTCTTCTAACAACCTCTGCTGCCACTCCAGTAAGAAGAATCCTCAACGACTCCTTAATATCTGAATATTTTCAGAAGAACTCAAAAAGTCATACATGCGCCCATTACTGAAGAAAAAACTTGGACCCGCTGAACCCTGACAACTACAGACCGATTACAAATGCACCTTTCCTGGGCAAACTGATAGAAACAGCAGCATTCGCCCTGATGTCACAATTCATTGAAGAGAATGACATACTTTCAGACTTCCAAACAGGATTCCATCCAGGAAGAGGCACAGAATCTGCCCTCCTTGCCATCTGGGATGACGTGAAGAACACAGTTGACCGCAACAGAGTTGCTGCGCGACTTCTCTTGGACCTCTCGGCTGCCTTTGACACAGTTGACCATGACACTCGGATACAAAGACTCTACGAAGCCGGCATAGAGGGGACTGCTCTAGACTGGATTGCATCCTACCTTCGCAACAGAACTAACATCATCCATACCCCACCTTTCTCGTCCAAACCGTACTTCACAAAAGCAGGGGTCCCTCAAGGCTCTATCATCTCGCCCATGCTTTTCAGCATCTACATGAAGTCATTACTGGCACTGATCAATCAATTTCACCTCATGTGCTATAACTATGCAGATGACATGCAAATACTCCTTCAAGTGGAATGCCCCAAAGACATTGGAAACTCAACAATTTTCAGTTGTCTCAGAGCCGTGGATCAATGGATGACGTGGAGCCATCTCAAATTGAATGCTTCCAAAACGGAAATACTCGTGTGGCAATTGGAAACATTATGACCCGCTCGCCGTCTGGCCTGATGATCTGGGAACACCTCCTAAAGTATCGAAGGAAGTCAGAAACCTCGGAATGACCATGGACTCCAAGCTATCGATGAATGCCTAAGTGGACAAACTAGCAAGATCAAGTTTTGTTACTATAAAAACTGTGACGAATCTTCCCCCATTTGGGATTTCCACAGGTCCAGGCTACCATCTCCCTTGTTATGTCCAAACTCGATTATGCCAATAGCCTCTACCATGGATCACCTTTAACAACCATGAAAATACTACAACGGATTCAGAACTCGGCTGCCTGACTGCTTTTACATATAAAACCGCAAGACCACATCTCCCCTTCCTTGAAAGCCCTGCATTGGTTACCGGTTGCCAGAAGATCCATGTTCAAGCTGCTTTGTATCACGCACAAAGCGATACATGGAACGGGACCGCTCTTCATCAGGAATAAAATCACCAAACACATTCAACAATGAACCTCCGCTCTAGAGTGGCACCCCGCCTCAAAATCCCAAGATACAAGAAAAAACCATGGGTGGCACATCCTTCTCTGTTCAAGCGGCCAAACTATGGAACTCTTTACCCCTCAACATTAGATCCAGGGATAACCACCTTATCTTCAGAAAACTACTCAAGAATAGACTGTTCCCCAGATAACCACCATAAGCAAACAGAAATATACAGCATATCTCTGTATATAAGCATTTATCTGTACTATAGATATGTACCTATATATGTGTATTGGTTTGTATAAACGTGTAGAATAATTGTTTTAAATAAAATAAGTAAACATTTTTTAAAAATATATAGATATTCATTAGCTCTGCTTAACAAATGTACATATAACTGATAGTTACATTATTCTGTTTTAACATGTATATAAGTGACTGCATAAATAAGTAAATCTTTTATCATAACTATTTATCTACAATTGCTTCACTAGTAATTTACAAAAAAATCTATATATTAATAAATAAAATTAATTTAAAGTACAACAACACTTGAAAGCCGAATTTTATTTAATGCAACTTTAATCTACATATACTACCTTCCTTTATGCAGCTATATACCTTCCATGTACTTATGGATCTATATATTTATTAGTTTTCTTCTAATTCAGCACATCCAATGCACTACCCTATTTTTCAGCCTATCCTGCTCTCAATATATCCTCTACCTCAACTCATCTCAAACCTCTTTCTACTACTCTTTCCAATGCACTACTCTATTTCTCACCCCTATACCTCTATCAATACATCCTAAACATCCACTCTTTCATTCATCCCAAACCCCGTACCACTACTATGATATGCAAAATAACCTTTTCTAGACTCTTCCCTACTCTACCCCTCCTTGCATCATCTCATACCTCTTTTACTATTCTGATCCCCCAAAACAAGCCTTTCTAAGCCCTTCCCTCTGACTCTTCCCTCTCCACCTCTTTTACTCATCCCAAGCCTCCTCCTACTGCTATGAGCTCCAAAACAAAAAAATATTTCTAAATTCTTCCCTCTTCTATCCCTCCACTATCCTTTTCAATCCAAATAACAGACTAATATGTCCACCGCTCAAATTACTTTCATATTTCACTATACTAATTCACCACTAATCCTTTATGGGTTCCGGAGTAGCATGCTACTCGCCAAAAAAGCACTTCAACACCTCATCATGGGTAGCAAGCACTGTATAAATGCAAACCTTTTCCCCTCTTCTATCCCTCCACTATCCTTTTCAATCCAAATAACAGACTAGCATATCCACCACTCAAATTACTTTCATATTTCACTATACTAATTCAACACTAATACTTTATGGGTTCCAGAGTAGCGTGCCACTTGCCGAAAAAGCGCTTCAACTCCCCATCAAAGGTAGCAAGCGCTATATACTTGCCTGCTGTATCTTCTCTCTGTCCTCCTCTGTTCTTCCTGTTCTTATTCTCTCTGTGCTAATACTTGTATGCAGTATCATTTCTCTCTTATCTGTTCTTTGTCTGCTTCTCTCTGCACAAATGCTTGTCTACAGTGTCTTATCTCTCTTCTTCTCTGTTCTTCCAATGTCTGTTTCTCTCTGCACCAATACATGCCTGCAGTACTTTTTCTCTCTCTCTCCTCTGTTCTTCCTGTGTCAGTTTCTCTCTGTGCAAATACTTGTCTGCAATATCTTCTCTCTGTCCTCCTATGTTCTTCCTGTCTTATTCTCTCTGTGCTAATACTTGTCTGCAGTATCCCTTCTCTCTCATCCTCTGTTCTTTCTGTTTCTCTCTGTGCCAATACTTGTCTACAGTATCTTATCTCTCTCCTCCTCTGTTCTTCCATTTGTCTGTTTCGCAGGCCCTGTCTTCAGCATTACTTCTTTCTCTGGCTTCCTAGTTCACATTTCTTTATCTGCCAGTCCTTGCACACAGTGTCTTATGTCTTCACTTCTCTGTTCTATCCTTGTCTTTTCTCTTTCTGTCTGCCTTTACCTGCTTTATTCCATGTCGACAGCGATTTGTAAAGTGACTTTTGCAGTAGCTAAGGTCTGCCTGGTCGTTAATGGTGTTTTAACGGGTGCACATCTAAGCATGGCGCTGTAGGTCCATTGCAGGATACCCTTGGACATGGCAAGATCCCCTCGCCCTGTCACAAAAGCCCTTTCCGATGTACAGTGTGTTTGCACTGCCTTTACACCAGTCTTTGCCGCTCTCTCTGTACTTCCAGCAGTGCTTAATTTGAGCTGGTGGTTTCTGGTGCTGGGCACCAGCACTTAATTGTCAACACAGGGGCTTGTAACAATCTGCCACATGGTGGCTCTGTCTGTCTAATTTAAAGATGAGCAAAACAACAGTTGTTCATTAATTGAATATACATTGAAATGACTATAGACTGCCACCCAAGCCATTCTTTTAGCTTTGGGGGCCTGGCAGTGGCTGAATTGTCACACTTGTAGGAGTGTGGTGATTAGTAATTGTATTGTTACTGCCTTTGGCAGCGCTGGGAGGGGCAATGTGTTGTGCAAGCTGCAGTGGCCTCCTGACGAGAGCCCTGGCACTTTTTTTTTTATTTTTTACTTTTTACAAATTAAGCACTGACTTACAGCTTGCTTCCCAGGTCTCTTGTTCTCCATCCCTCTCTCCGGCTCTTTCTCATCCGCGGGCGCCCGGTGCAGAGAACGCCTCTCTCTTGGAAGAAGTTTAAGTTGCTGAAAGTTTGTGTTATTTTTATGGCCAAGTGAGCCAGAATTTACAGGGCGCTGAAATCATTGCAGCTAATTAGTTCAATGGCCCTATTATTTATCCAGGGACACGCAGTACAATAATTGCTATTGCAGGTTTGAAGCATCTCTGGGATATTAATTCCACAGCTTTCATGTCATCTCGGTACAGTAAAACTTCCTAATGGCACCCTGAAGGTGCATAATCTCATTTTAAAAGTACTTTTTCTTCTTTTTTCAGAGAGAACTGGCAGATTCTCTTTCCATAAAAGCTGAAAAAGAGGAAGAACTCATAATATTTTCCTCATAAGAAAGTGGTTGTGTTTTCTTATTATTTTTTTTAGCCCGTGTGACCTTTCCTTCCTTTTCGGTGATGGGATTACGGCGGTGATTTGTGGGTGCTCTGAGCTCCGGTCCCAGGCCTGCCGGTACCTGGGTGGAGGTGGGCGGGCGGGGGCTTGTTCTGCTCGGTGGAGCAGGTGCGCGGGGCGGGGGAGGCCGCTCTGGGGACAGAGCAGAGCGCGGAGTGAGGTTTATTTTCGTGGACACGAGTGGGGAGCGGAAGTGGGGGCGGGGGAGATCACAGAGCGTTTTCCGGTCCCCTCTGAATTACTGACAGAATTGCAGCCTTTGGAGCTGCTTCCGCGGTCCTGCAAGCGAGGCTTCAGCTGCCGAGAGTGCAGCAAGGTGAGACTGAAAGATATCTTTAATTACAGCCCGCTGCCCGCGCGATGCCCATTACACGAACCAGAGACACCCCACAGTGATCCCGTGGCCACACCTGAACCAGTGACTCCTTCTGAGGACATGGCCCAGCCTGGACCAGAGCCTCTCGCCGACCATTCCTGAACCAGTGACTCCTAGTGAGGCCACAGGCACCCTGAACCAGTGACCCCTAGTGAGACCACAGCCACCCTGAACTAGTGACTCCTAGTGAGGCCACAGGCACCTCTGAACCAGTGACTCCTAGTGAGGCCACTGCCACTCTGAACCAGTGACTCCTAGTGAGGCCACATCCACCCCTGAACCAGTGACTCCTGGTGAGGCCACAGGCACCCTAAACCAGTGACTCCTAGTGAGGCCACTGCCAACCTAAACCAGTGACTCCTAGTGAGGCCACAGGCACCCTGAACCAGTGACTCCTAGTGAGGCCACAGGCACCCTGAACCAGTGACTCCTAGTGAGGCCACAGGCACCCTGAACCAGTGACTCCTAGTGAGGGCACAGGCACCCTGAACCAGTGACTCCTAGTGAGGCCACATCCACCACTGAACCAGTGACTTCTAGTAAGACCACAGGCACCCGAAACCAGTGACTCCTAGTGAGGCCACTGCCACCCCTGAACCAGTGACTCCTGGTGAGGCCACAGGCACCCCTGAACCAGTGACTCCTAGTGAGGCCACAGGCACCCTGAACCAGTGACTCCTAGTGAGGGTACAGGCACCCTGAACCAGTGACTCCTAGTGAGGCCACAGGCACCCCTGAACCAGTGACTCCTGGTGAAGCCACTGTCACCCTGAACCAGTGATTCCTAGTGAAGCCACAGCCACCCCTGAACGAATGACTCCTAGTGAGGCCACAGCCACCCTGAACCAGTGACTCCTGGTGAGGCCACAGGTACCCTGAACCTGTGACTCCTAGTGAGGCCACAGCCACCCTGAACCAGTCAGTGACTCCTAGTGAGGGCACAGGCACCCTGAACCAGTGATTCCTAGTGAGGTCACAGCCACCCTGAACCAGTGACTCCTAGTGAGGCCACAGGCACCCTGAACCAGTGACTCCTAGCGAGGCCACAGGCAACCTGAATCAGTGACTCCTAGCGAGGCCACAGGCACCCCTGAACCAGTGACTCCTATTGAGGCCACAGCCACCCTGAACCAGCGACCCCTAGTGAGGCCACAGGCACCCTGAACCAGTGACCCCTAGTGAGGCCACAGGAACCCTGAACTTGTGACTCCTAGTGAGGCCACAGGCACCCTGAGCTAGTGACTCCTAGTGAGGCCACTGCCACTCTGACTCTGAACCAGTGACTCCTAGAGAGGCCACATCCACCCCTGAACCAGTGACTCCTATAGAGGCCACAGCCACCCTGAACCAGTGACTCCTATAGAGGCCACAGCCACCCTGAACCAGTGACTCCTAGTGAGGCCACAGCCACCCCTGAACCAGTGACAAGTCATTGCTGCGGATTGATTCCTTCCTTTAGATCCACAGCTTGGTTTCTACTTTCATTGCCACAGTTCTCCCTTCTACATGTCTCAGCTTTGCTCCTTTGGCTTGGTTGCGCCTGGAGTCTCCCCAGCTTAGTTTATCCTACCCATTTCCACGGACCCTACTGACTTTAGGCCCTGCAGATTTTTCTCCTGCTTACACTGCCTCTGTTTCAGTTCCTTCTCTTCTGCCTTTACTTCAGTTCCTTCTATTCTCATAAGTTATCGTGTGCCTTGAACTCTGTGTTGCTTAGCTTTCCTTAATATTGTCATAAGATTTTGCAGGGACTAGTGGGTCGTAGTGCACCCTGACAAAAAGGTGGTCTGGAACAAGCACTACATATCACGCACACTGGCCCAACATGCAGTAGTATGATATTAAAGTTGACATATCTAAATGTGTGAAAATGGCAATATTGTAGAAGGCATGGATCGCCTCCCCCATCTGTCCCCCCTCCTTTTCTCTATGATTTGTTGTTAAAAGTTTTATTTTTATACATATGATATTTTGTTCACCAACCCAGATGCTACGGTATGGCCGATAGGAGTCATTAGAAATATACATGTGGAACACATTTGCATGCTAAAAAGGCAACCTGTAATCTGATTATATATCGTAATAGCGATAGGCCGCGATCGATGTGATTTACTTGTTGTATTGGACATAATTCATTATGTTGCACAGATTTGGATAGAATAGCCATCCCCTGTTTATAATTTGGTATACAGCCTTGAACAATTTGATTCCTGTAAATGCTTACTGGTTCCGCAAATATTATGTATGGTCGTAATATGTATCACATATGTCGAAATCCAATAAACAGATCAAACACAAAAAGAAAAGATTTTGCAGGGACTATGCCATAAACTGTATGTGGGCCCCACGCCCTCTGTTTATGCCTGGTGGCACAGGCACTTGATTAAAATTATTTTAAAAATCCTTCAGGGAAAATTACAACATGGAAGCTGCAGCAGCTGGCACCCCCTGGTGGTTTGTTATTGCTAGCAGCCTCATTATTAATATAAAAATGGCAGGTTTGCTTTATAAATATCTAACTGATTTTGTAGTAGGAGCGCAGGGCCCTGCAAAGCATAGGACCTGGATCATAAGGCTCCCTCTGTCAACCCCTTCTCAAGGCCATGTCTTTCCTCACTCCAAATCCTGGAAAGGAGCTAAAGCAGGACAGAAATATAGGGTGTATCTTGAACCTTGCTTTACGAGGATGCCATCACCACCCCAAGATGCAGCTCAGTCAGAACGAAATAAGTTTGATTGTTGTATGTCTTGCAGAGATGTCTGACTGTAGCTAAATGCGTGCCTTGATTCTTAGCTGCATAACAACCTCTGTATGTCTGCCTTATTGTGGCGTGAATATCCGTGTCTGTACATGTGCCCTGATTTTGGGGTAAATATCACTGTGTGTATATCACCCTGTCTCCAGATGGAATACCCATGTCTGTGCACATGCGTGGATTCTGGGGTGAGTATCCAAGTCTGTTCATGTGTGCCTACTCTGGGATGAACACCCACATCCTTATGCATGCCTTAATTCTTAGATATGCGAACATGTCTGCCATGAATCTGGGTGGAGTTCAGTGGTGGCTGGCATGGACTGGCGGGGTGGGATGTAAAAAAAAAAAAGGAAAGAAACGTACCTTATCCCTGCACCATCTCTCCTCCATCAGGACTTGGGAACCAGGAAGCACCCAGGCTCTCCTGACCAATCACAACGCTGCAGTGCAGCATTGTGATTGGTCTGAGCGGTGTGGTTCGACGCTCAGCCAGGAACAGAGAGCCTGGGTATGTTCTCCATGCAGGCTGTAATGCAGCCTGGGTGGAGAACAGAGAAAGTGCGCATGACTGTTTGGCCAGCCCGAAAGGGCCGGCCAAACATTTATGTGCACTTAGGGTGGGCAAACCACTCCTCCCCTGCAATCGGAAGAGCCCTGCCCGCCCCAGCCGCAGGAACAAATAAAATGATAACATTCAGTTATTATCATTTTATTTTTCCTTTGTTACACTGCTTAAAAGCAGTGGGGCGACGCTCCTCCACCTTAGCGGAGGAGCTGCCACTGGTGGAATTACCCATGTCTGTACACATTCTTTGAATCCAGGGTGAGTACCTGTGTCTTTTCACATGCCTTGATTCTGGGCTGAAAACCTACAGTGGTATATCTGCCCTGATACTCTGTTACCTACCCACGTCTTACACATGCCTTCTTTCTGAAGTGAACATCCAGGTCTGTACACATGCCCTAATTCCATGATGAATAGTCAAGTCTCTACATATGCCCCGATTGTGGAGTGAATATCAGGTCTGTACATGTGCCCTGATTCTGTCTTAAACGCCGGTGTCTGAATGCCACCCTTATTCTAATTGGAACACCCATGTCTGTACATATGACCCGATTCTGTGGTGAATACCCAGGGCTGTATGCATAACCTGATTCTGGGGTAAACACCCGAGTCTGAATAACTGCCCTGATTTTCACTTAACTATCCATATCCACACACATTCCTCTTTCGGAAGTGAAAACCTAGGTCTGTACACGTACCCCAATTCTGGGATGAATGGTCAAGTCTATATATATGCCCTGATTCTGTAGTGCATGTACACATGCCCTGATGGAAGATTCCCAAACCTGCACATATTGCCCTGATTTTTAGTGGAATTCCCCTGTCTGTATATGTGCCCTGATTTTGGAGGCAAACTCATTCTGTACATCTACACATATTCTAGGTGGAATACCCGGATCAGTGAAAAAGTAGGTCATGATGGGGGCGCCAAATAAGACTGTCGCACTGGGCGCCACCAACGCTAAAGCCGGCCCTGGTACTGTTTATCAAAGGGGCCCTACTCCCAGCTTCAATCTTATTGTGGCCCAAGATGTTGCATCATTATGGAATTTTCTTTCTAGGACATTTGGGAGTAACACACACAAAGTTGCCCAACTATTACCAAACAATTCCCCTAACCAAATGTCAGACCTATTGGCTTTGCTAGTGCTTCTTACACTGGCTGTTGTTTATCAGTTTATTACCCTTATAATTGAAAATGTCTTTTACAACAGGTGCAGTATCTATCAAGTGGCTCAAGTTCTGGTCTTTTGGTCAACAAAACCTTACATTGTGGGACTTGTCTGGCCATGATTCTGATAAGAAAAACAGAACTTCAGGCCCCAGAATACAAATTGCTGCTGGATAAATATCCAGGGAGGGCTCTTGTTCTTTATGATTGTTGCATCTCGACTTTTATGGATTCCCATTTCATGCTCGTTGTAAGCTCAGCTTTGAGAGTGTAAATGCTGCTCACCGCCCCTTTGTTTGGGCTTAAGACGAAAGCTGAAATAAGTATTCCTTTGTACGCAGCAAAGCACATACCCTCCACCTAGAAACTGCGAGTAGTGGAGCATGCTGCATAACACATGTACCACTGTACGGAATTGGAGCAAAATTTTTACAGCAACAATTTCTAATTCACCACCTTGGAAGACTTATCAGATACAAAATACTCCTAAAGCTGAACCTCACTTGGAGGATGTTCTTTCTCAATCCAATCCAACAAGTTACGGAACTCTCTACCCACCCAGATAAAGAAATTAGAAAAGCATAATATTTCCACCCAGATAAAGAAATTAGGAAGCGTAATATTTCCACCTAGATAAAGAAATTAGAAAAGCGTAATATTTCCACCCAGTTAAAGAAATTAGAAAAGCATAATATTTTCACCCAGATAACAATATTAGAAAATGCTAATATTTCTACCCAGATAAAGAAATTAGAAAAGCATAATATTTCCACCCAGATAAAGAAATTAGACAGCGTAATATTTCCACCTAGATAAAGAAATTAGAAAAGCGTAATATTTCCACCCAGATAAAGAAATTAGAAAGCGTAATATTTCCACCTAGATAAAGAAATTAGAAAAACGTAATATTTCCCCCAGATAAAGAAATTAGAAAAGCGTAATATTTCCACCCAGATAAAGAAATTAGAAAAGCGTAATATTTAATGAAGACAAAAACTCCTAGTTTTCAGTTAAAATAAAGCCCATTAAGCAAGAGTTCTTTCTCTCATGTACCTTTTAAATATGAGCACAAATGTAACAGCGCCACACCACGTGTCAGCGCCTCACTCAACTCTTCTTCCCACAAAGGTCATGCTACAGCCACATACTTCTGCAACCAAACATGCAGGCAGGCCATCTCCAATCTTTATGGACAGTTAGTGCCATGATGCCACACTAGTGGCAGTTGTGCGCTATGCAAGTGACAAATAACAATACATAGAGTGGTCAAATTCATAATAGAATTTGATTACACATTTTTGTATGATGAAGTTGCTCATTCCATCGTAAAAGCATTTACTGAATGAAGGCTGATAACATTGGTCCCTTTTTGCCGAATGTGCATGGAAACTTGTGAAGAATGTGGTCACTTTTGAATTTTCTTGCTAATTTTCATGCAGATTAGACGAGGGCCGGTGTCAGAGAGCGGTCCGAAAATGTGTAGTTTCCATTTGAAGCCCCAGAGGACAGTTAGTCCCAAAATTATTTTGTGGTATGGTGCAAACCCGTGCAGTACTTTTTTTTTTATTACTCTTTCAAAATAAATATACGCTTTGGTTGGTTACCACGCCGGGTCACCCGATCTAGACTTGGCTGCTCATTGGTTAAAAACCAGGAAATGAAGTGACTCATGAATATTCCGGCGGATTTGTGGACAGTGTCTCCGACACTCCCGCTTGGAGACCTGAAGTGAGCCCTCTTGTCTGGGGTTGAAATAAGCAGTTTAGCTACTTAGCATTTTTTTTCGTTTCACGACTAGCCATTTCCGTTTTTTTAAAAGTTTGCAAGTGATAAATATTTAATCGAAAATCGAATAATACTAGAAAATATATATCAAATAAGCGGAATCTCAAAACATATTTAATGAAAATGCCTTGAAAATAAAGTGTGCCGCGAGTTTTAGCTTGTTTCTGAAAACCCGCTATTTCGAGAGCAAGCCCTGGGCTTGTTTAACAAGCATTGGCATAGCCAATAGGTCTCGCTTTTGGGACCTTATAAGTATTTAGTTATGCAGCACAATATCCTTGGTGCAATAACATCAACTGTTGCATGGCTAAAAACTTATAAGGTTCCAAAGGCGAGACCTATTGGCTATGCCAATGCTTGTTTTAATTGTTTGAGAGAATATTTGTGCTGGTCATGTTTATGTGTGTGTTCGTTTTTTATTTTGCCTAACAGAGTCTTTTTGCAGTAATTTAAACTTCAGCGGGGGCGGCTCAGGCCCGAGGTACATCTTTTAAGAGTCTTAGCGGGATTGGATCCTGGGCCGGCCATTGTGTCAAGGATCACACGGCTCGACTTAAGTCCGCCGTACAAAAGTAGTGATAAGGAGGTGAACTCGGAGCTGACTGGCGAGATTACAGGCCCTGGAGACGGCGGTATCAGCAGCAAAGCTCCCCGCGGGGTCCCAGTCACAGAGAGGGGCTGATCAGACAGATAAGGTTCAAGAAAGGGAGGCCCATGGAATGGAATGTGAGAGCAGCGCCGAGGAGACGGAGAGCAGAGCGGTGTGTGCTGAAGAACACAAGCAGAGCAGAGTGTGCCCCCGAGCTAGACGGTTCTGAGACAGTGACCGGCATGGCACTGAGGCCTGGAAAGTAACTTCAGTAACGGAGCAGAGAGGCGGAGAAAGCGTGACGTAGACTCGTGGAAGAGAGAGCGGAGGCCCTTCTAACACTAACGTGACAGCAAAGAGAGGGGGCTGCCGCGTGTCACTGAAGGAGGGGCCACCTCCTGAGTAGGATTAAACTACGTACACTGGGCATGGGGGGAGGGAGTGGGAGAAGGGAGGGGTGTGTGAGAGCAGAGAGAAACCATTAACAGCGCGGCGCTCGTAAAAGGGCGCTGTGCTGATTATGTTACAAGAAGCCAGGACTATTGTCTTTGTCAATGGCTGTTAGATGCATAAGATAAAAACAAGCCAGCGAAGGTCTGGTGTAACAAGCACGGAGGAGCGGGGCGCAGCGAGCGCGGCAGCCTGCAAAGCAGTCCCAACGCTCGTAGCGCCGTGGCTGGCCTTTGGATGAGTACGCGCGGCAGACATGTGTTTCCACTTATCGCGCCCGCGTCTGGGCACGATAATTGGAAACACATGTTTGCCGCGCGTACCCATCTCAAAAAGGCCAGCCACGACGCACGAGCGTTTCTTGGACTGCTTTGAAAACTCACTTACAATAAGTCTTCGCCTCTAAGCAGCGCTTGCGCGCTACTCGAGGCTCGACCTAAAAAGGAGCCCTGATTGAAACCGCTTCTTATCGTTTGCAAGTCAAGGTGATGTGTGAAGAGGGCGCGCTGCCCAGCTGAAGCACCTGGGTACCTCGAGATCAAATACATAAAAGGTGCCCTGTAATTTGAAATTATACAGCGGAGTCTGGGCACACACAGATAAACATGGGTACATAAGGGCTTTTGAATTTTCCCAAAAATATGGCGTTAGATCCTTGCATCTATCTGGTCAAAACAGTTGTGCATCGCATTTAAAAGATTTGAGTTGCTTCTTTTTGAACGTCATCTTATCTGCGACACCCTGTCTTAATAGCGTTGTTTTAAACTGAAACCAATTCTGACACACGTGATGCAAACGTAGCGTTCGTGTATATTTGTGTAGTAATTACGTCCTTTTTTCGGTTGTATGTTTAACCGTGCTTCACTTTTTTTCACTGTTAATAACTCTGTTGTTTATATGCCCGTTTGTATAATCTTTTACTAATAAAGCGCTTTGACGCCTTTTGGGCATAGTGCGTGCTATATGAACTACAAAGAAAGGTCAGTACTGTTGGAGGTGAGCACAACCAGTATTGGAAGTGATGGTTTCCCCAGTGGCTTACTGAACTACCCAAATTTCATTATGAGAAATTAAACTTAATTAAATACCTAAAGTGCAGGGTCATCGGTGCACATGTAAATAGATTAGCCTCTCTGTGAATAATCGCTGTAATAATACGAGGTCCACACACTTAGCAGATATTTGTAACCAAAAATTCATTTATTTGTGTCAAGTAAGATTCACTGTGTTCTTCCATCAATCACCTATTATCACCTATTTTGAGTATTTTTCATGAGTGTAGCATATATATATATATATATATATATATGGTATTCAATGGTATTGAAATAAGTCAAAACTATCCAGGAAGCAACTGAGTGCTGTCCATTACAGGAGGGGGGCAGTCGCGGCTCCTGGAGGGAGTGCTGCGGTGGGGAGGGGCAGGGTGGGGGTAGAACTCCGCATACGGCCGAATGGAGGTAAGTACATAAATAAATAAAACAAATTACATTGCGCGCACCGCATCGCAATTTGGCGTTGCAGCGCGCGCAATGTAATTTGTTTTATTTATTTATGTACTTGCCTCCGTTCGGCCGTATGCCGGAGTTTACTACCCGCCACCCTGCCCCTCCCCGCCCCACCACCCTGCTGCACTCCCTCCAGGAGCCGCGACTGAGTGGGGGAGGTATGTGAGACGAAGAGACGAACTACAGGATCGTGTGAATCAAGTGTGGATCACACAAACTAATTTCACACATTACATTTCACATTGTGTAGGCACAGGAAGGCCAAGTGATTTGCCCAAAGTCACACGATGTTGAGCTAAATTCCGGGGTTGGGATTCAAAGCTGTTCCCCCATGTCCCAAAATCACCCGGTCTTGCCTCTAGGCTCATATACATAATGTTATTCATGTAGGATAAAGTACCCCCTGCTGTACATTATACGGATGTTGAAGTCACAGAGGAGTTCCATGACTGTATAGAGGAAAGAGGCTATATGTACTTTGTACTTCCAAGCTATTGGGTGATAGGCATAGAACAGTCCCCTTGCTAGGATTAACTGTAGGGAATAGCTTGCTGGGCAGCACAAGTGCCCATTTTATATACTGGCCAATTATTGTTTTCTAAAGATCTAAACTATAGTTCGTACATGACTATAAACATTTTTATTAGGTGTAATCCTTTTTAATTGTCACCCTACGTATGACAGGCCTGCCAAAAAGGTTTACATCCAGTTGGCAGATTGCAATCCTTGGTCCAGACACCCTGTGTCCCAAAGTAAGCTTTTTTTAGGTCGAGCCTGGGCAGCGCATGTGCTGCTCTGCGAGGCATGCTGTATTCAGGTATTGGCTTGAAGCTCCGCCCATATTTTTCATTGGCTTGTGTCATTGTCCTTTGGACACTGTGGCTTTTTATTGGTCAACATGCTTAACAGTCCCTCCTTAGCACCTCCTTGTCTCATCTTGTAACCTCCCATGGCGACACCCCCTGTTGTGTGTGTTGCTGCTCAGTAGGCTTTAATTACAGTCTCGAGCACTATTTTCTCAAATAGCTTTGTCCAGCCTGCTGTTGCAGGCAGGACACGTTCTCCCTCTATGCTTAATTTTTTTGTTTTTCTAGCGCTGCATGCCTCCACAAGCATAATGGCTGCTGCACTTTTATTTTCATATTTGTTGGCTCAACTCGGTTGCATGACTTACTTTTTTATTTTAATTACTTTTTCTTTTTTTAAATGGCAGCACCCACGCTTTAGATTTTAACATCGTAAGCTAAAGCGTGGATGCCGCGATTACTTTAAAGGTAAACCAGTAGATTTTTTTTTTCTATTTGTTTACTTTTAAAGCAATTGCAGCACCCTCGCTTTAGCTTAAGATGTTCAAAGCGAAAGCACGGTGCTGCTGTAGCACAAAAGTAAGTAAATAGAAAAAAAATCTATTTGCTTACTTTAGTTACAATGGCGGCACCCGCGCTTTGGCTTTGAACATCTTAGGCTAAAGCGCTGGTGCCACGATTGTTTCAAAAGTAAAGCAATAGAAAAACATTTTTTTCTATTACTTTACTTTTGAAGCTATCACGGCACCCGCGCTTTACCTTAAGATGTGTAAAGCTAAATCACGGGTGCCGCAAAGGTCTCACATTTGCGAGAGTTTAAGCTATTGCCATTGTAAATGACAATGTCTTTTATTTATGGGTTTATACCCATAAATAAAAGGCATTGTCATTTACAATGGCAATGGCTTAAACTCTCGCAAATACGAGATCTATTGCATTGCAGATGCTTGTTTAATTTACCGTGAATCAAATCTCAAAATGGCTACTGGAGCAAACCGTATTTCCTTCTAGCAGCAAATCAGATGTTCTGTTTCGACGGACGTTTCTTAAAATCCGATAAACTTACACCAAACCAGAAAAGCCAGCTTGCCTCGCGTAAACTCTGACTCCATGCCAAGTTTGGTAGTGTTCTGTTCTGCTGTTTGCAATGTTGCTTATCGAAGCTTGTGTCTTGAATAAGACAAGCTACTTCTATAACCCTCTTCCCCTATATCTCTAACCACAACACCTAACACTACCCAACTGATCTGTACAAAACTTTCCAGGATCAGGTTTAGTCGGGGCTTAACTTATTTTAAGAACTTTCATGAAGTTACATGGGGCCAAAATTATAAACAATCCTAAAACATTTTATCAATGGACTGGTGCTTTGAATCATAAATACAAGAACTATGGAGTTGCAATCACATATATTGTGTATTTATAATGAGAACAGTGTTATATCCAACTATAAAATATTGTAAGTTGGTACAAAGTCCTAAATCTGGAGGTCGGAGATCCAACATTCCTGTGCCTCTTCTCAGGCCTCAATTTGGAGCACCTCAGAAGGAAGTTGAAATGCACTGGAATCCGACCGGCCTTCTGCAATTATTTATTATTTATTTATTTTATTTATTTTGTTTTATAGAGCGCGAACTTGACCCGTTAGGGTATCAGAGCGCTTTACATGGATCAAAGAGTGTACAATGGGCATGGAAACACAAAATACAAAGGATAAAGAGGGGGCGGGGGTGCAGGGTACATAGGGGATAGAGGACATGTATGTACAGATTACATTTATGATTACTCGAGATAAGGCCCCAGGATTCTTGGTGAGGTAGCTCGATACTCAGATGGGTGGCGCTGGTCGGTAGTTGGTCAGGGTCTCTGTGTTGGTAGGAGGCAACATTTAGGAGAGGAATTTACCCATAAGGAAAGTTTTGGCCTCCTTTTTGAAACGTGCAAGAGAAGGGATTCTTCTGATGGCGGGCGGGAGAGAGTTCCATATTCTTGGAGCAGCCCCAGAGAAAGCCCGATTGGAAGTTTTTTTTTTTTCGGAAACGTGCAGGATGGAGTAAGAGGTCTTTGGCGGACCGGGAGTTTCTGATTCTGCCGGATACCACAAGTTTCTGTGCAAGATAAGCCGGGGAGTTTGAGTATAAAGCCTTATGTGTGATGCAGGCCAGTTTAAGTTGTATTCTAGCCTCCAGGGGAAGCCAGTTCAAAGCTTTCAAGTGTGGAGAGATATGGTCGAATTTTCTTGAACTTGTAAGAAGTCTGGCGGCAGCGTTGAGGCAAGCTTTTAAAGGTGCCAGGGAGATCTTGGGTAGACCCGAGAGGGTGGAGCAGCCATACTCCAGTCTGGAGATTACTAGCGCTTGGACTGCACTTTTAGGTCGGCAGCGTCGAGGAAGGGTTTCAGTTTCCTGAGGTAGCTCAAGTGGAATCTGGCTGATTTGGCCATCGATTTGATGTGGTCCCGCATGTTCAATTTGCTGTCCAGGGTTATTCCCAGCGATTTTGCTGAGTCCACGATGGTCGGTGGGCAATCTAAGGCTGTGATAGCCTTGATCCATATCTGCATCTCAGGATTGGTTTTTGGAGGGGAGATTAGGAGAAATTCTGTTTTCTTTGCGTTGAGTTTGAGTTGATTGGAGGTGAGCCAGTGGACGGTTGATTTCAGGGCCTCATTCAGGGAGAGAATCTCCTCGAGAGATGAGGTTTTGATGTAGAGCTGGGTGTCGTCAGCATACATATGGTAGGAGATATTCGCTGAGCGAAGTACTTCGGCAAGTGGTTCAAGGTAAAGGTTGAAGAGAGTAGGGGACAGGGTTGATCCTTGAGGGACTCCGATCGTGACTGGAGAGGGAGCAGATAGGTTGCCGTTGATTAGGAATCGCTGTGATCGGTTTTGGAGGAAGGATCTAAACCAGTCTAGAACAGAGCCATCCAAACCCATCCTGAGTTTGAGGCGTTCGAGAAGTTTTTCGTGGTTGACCGTGTCGAAGGCCGAGGATAGATCTAGGAGGATTAGAAGGCAAGTTTTCCCTTGGTCAAGGGCTTGGAGGGCATCGTCAACGATGTGGAGCATGGTCGTTTCAGTACTGTGCCCAGGTCTGAATCCAGATTGGAAGTCATCGAGAAGGTGGAAGTTGTTGATGTGTTGGCTTAGCTGCTGTTGCACACACTTCTCCAACACTTTTGCTAAGAGGGGGATGTTGGAAATCGGTCTGAAGTTGTCTGGGGAGGCTGGATCCAGCGATAGCTTTTTCAAAATGGGGAGGACTTGGCCGGCTTTCAGAGAGTCAGCAATGAACTTCATGCTGAGAGCTGGCAAGAGAGCATTAACACCGGCTGTGCTCTCTTTCCAGTAGAGATGTGCGTAAGAATGAGTGAACAGGGCTGGAATGCAGAATCTCGAAGCTACATCGCTTACTGCAACATAGCTGCCAAGGTTTCAGATTGCTATGTGTGACATTTTCATAATGTTAGTTTAATTATGAGTGACATTTAATGACTATGAGTGACACTTTCTCGCACGCAAAATCAAGCAATGAAAATGAGGGAAATAGGTATAGGATGAATAAATAAGACTTAACACAAACAAGTACAGCGTCTTGTTAACAAAACTGTAAATATCACAAATGAACTCCACTCAAACACTAATAAAATCATTAACCCCGAGCGGGCCGCTCCCGTTGGCGTGCCGCTACCTGCCCAACCTCGCAGGCATTGGCACACATCACACCATGACCCACCGGCTATCACAGAGGCTGACTTTGGTGACACCGCTGGCACTGAAAGTAATTGGACGGGCAGCGGTACCACACATAGTCAGTCACAGAGTGACCCCGACCGTCCCAACACGAGTTGGTGGGCTTTATGTCACGTGACTCATCAGACTAACTTCAGCTGTAACAGGGCAGGCAGCTTAAGATCATGACTGCGTGCTGGAAAGTAGACACAAACTGTGTGCGCAGTTCTCGACACGCAATGCCTGGCTGTACAAATTGTGACAGCTCCCTGTGGCTGCATTGTTCGGCGCTAACATAACAATAATTTCATGTCAAGATTGTAAGCTGTGTCTTGAAGAGTGCAGTTGTAGGACATGTACCCCTGCCCCGGTGACTAACAATGACTGACCGGGTAGGCATGCTGACAGATCCCTCACCGGATAGCTGAGCTCACTTGCTGTTTTGTGGTTCTCTGCTTTGGAATGCCTGGTACCCGCGCGAGTACAACACTGCATTACACTGTAATGCTCCAGGCGACCCTGTTTCTTCTTACGGCCTACCTGGCCGTAAGATAAGGCTAAATATGCGCGCATTTGCACACCCCGTGAACACACCTGCGAGGAGTCCTCCACTGTATGAGCGAGTTCGGTCCCGGCGGTGAGCCACACCGTTGCACTTTGCAGCCGAGGCCACTCAGGCACCATGCTGATGCTGCTGACAGTATTGCGCGCAGCGCACTGACTGTATCCAGATGCCGGCCGGGACACGTACTGGACACAGTGAGACTGCCTGCCGGCGCGCGGCACGCCTCCAGTCCTCGCTTCCTGAATCCCTAACCTCACTTCCTTCCAGGACGTGAGGTCACATCCCCCCCCCGCGGAGCCACAGCCAGTAATCACGCTGCGCTGACGCAACCACTGAGGGCAGGCCCTGCGGCGCCCGGGTGTCTCGGTATTACAATGCAGCAGGCTTTTAAGAGATACATTGTCGCAGCAGTGCACAATATTAACTGTTACCGAGCTGCTGTGCTGGTGGCAGCGCCCGGGCCGGCAAGTGTCTGCGGGGAGCAGCAGAGCCGGCGCAGGACACAGGCGCACACGCTACCAGCCTGGCATGGCCTTACTTCATTGCTGGTACAGCAGAGTCAGTGGCATTAAAATGCGTGACAATGCATTTCAGTGCGGTGATGCGGAACCCCACACTGAAATGCGTTAGAGTCACGCCTGATGCGTGATACTTAGCAGGCCTGCTGCAAACTCTGCTTTGTGCTAATCCGCAATATTCTGGTGTGTAGGTAGATACCTATGTATATGCAGTTGGCCACGTCGCTTACAGGGCGACATAGCGGGGACAGCATTGTAGTATTGCTCCCTTGCAAGATATGATGGCAGTAAGGACCACTGTAGGTTTAGGGGACTACACCGCCTCGGTTTATTGCCCTGCGGTGTCATGAGGGAAGGAGTACGATCAGAATGGGGGGGGTCTTATTAGTGGTCAGCCGACTGGGCTGGGCCTCTTTGTGGTCTGCATTGTGACAGCACTCCTTAATCCCCCAAGGGACTGTTGGAATCCTGAGCACCTGTGGAGACTGGCCGGAGTCTCGCTCTGACTTGTCAAGAGCATGCCACAAAAGGAAAGAGTAGGGTGACAACCCTCTCTAAGTGGATGAGCTGTACAGAATCTAAGTACATTGATCTTGATACCATCAACAGGACGGCTCAAGCTTTCTCAGGATGGGTGTCAACTGTTCGATGAACTAGCTGCTGACACACGGATCGCCCATAAGCTAACCCAACCTCTGTGATACATAAACTTGCAACATATTTCATCCACTAACAAGTTTTCGGTGTGATTTATTATGTCGCATGCATGGTATTGTGAGTTTCCAGTTGTCCGCACATCCTTCAAGGGCTAGGGGTAGCAATGAACACAAATGAAGACAAGCAACCAGGAGTTGTGGTGCGTTTCTGATATCATGTTATTACTATTGGATAACAAAGTTATTCCGCTTGTACACCTGGCTCTCCAAGGGTAGCAAGGTCGAGCAATCAAGACTTACTCTGATAGCTGGTTGAGGGTCTTGAAAAGCAGATATAGTATGTCAAAGTAGTCGCACACAGTGAACGGCCTCTCCACCTTTAATCTGCCCCTCTGCTTTGCATTTAACTTATACTCATGTCATGCTAAACACTCTTACGCAACCTACGAATTCTAATTACAATTTCACCACAATCTGTGCACGATGTTTGTACATATTTAGCTTCTGTATAAGTACTAATCGCATTTAAGTCAACCTGTTTTTATACTAAATGTAAATAGTTCCCTTTTGAAGTCTTATCATTTCTCCCAGTGACAGACTTTTTTTCACACATCTTGCGGTTCCCTGTAACCTCCGATTTGGTTGTATTTTTTTATGTACTACATGCAGTCTTGTATCTCTTCTTTTTAAGAGCTCTGATGCCCGATTGGCCTTTTCCTTGCTATATTAAACTAAAAAACAAACAAAAAAAAGCAATGTCAATACAAGCTATACTTTTTAAGAGGAATCAGTCTTTATTTCTCTTTATTGACTGCTGAGGTGTTTGCATACCAAATTCTTTCTCCAGTGTTTGTACAAGCATTGGCGATACACTCCCCTTGACTGGTGTAGTTTGCACCCATTATGCATATATACGTCAGAATGCAGTATTGTGTACATGTTTGAATGATGTATTCACACAACAGCAGGCAGTTAAGTGGTTAAATATTGGAAATATATGCGTTATAGTGATAACGATTAAAGCAAACTAGGCGGCTTAGACACATTATGGATGTGAGATATATCTCCACTTGCACAAGGAACTATAAAAATATGTGACTGTTGTCCTTTGGAGGTACCCTTGGCGTTCTTTGGGTTTCTGACCATACTACAGCAGTCAGTGGAACAAATGCACACCAGACTGTTACAATGTACCAAGCATGTTATGAGCTATCTGCCCACGTCTTAGTTACTCAGCCCACCTTGGTGCAAGGAAGAAAACTCAGCAGGTCTGAGCCCAGACTCCTGGTGAGCTACAAGATGTCATAAAGCCCAAAACATTGTTAAGCCCCAAAAACTCACCACCTATTTCCACTCTCATAAAAATGCAGTTGAGGGTGCCAAGGTATTGGATCTGATAGTTTAAATGTCCACAAATGATGACAGCTAGGCTCTTGGGACTAGAGATGATGGGGACATTGGTTACGGTCAAGGGGACAGCATTCACCGCTCCAGTTCCAGGGAGTGGGCCACAGGAATCAAAGTCCTCTTCCAAGTCAGATGTACTAGTGCACCAGAAGCCTAAAATAAATACAAGGAATGCACTCATGGGGCTCTGGTGAATAGCCTGGGCCAATACAAGTGGCTACTATATTCAGAACCATAACTGTGATCAACCAGAGTAAGACACATCTTCATAAGTTTTCTCCCCAAAGAAGGGATGTGAACAGTCAACAAATAGTATAGAATTCCTGAGCTGTGTCCCAGGATTTTCCCGCCAACTCCTGCTGTGCACCATGGGGGGTTGGGCCCAAAGTCATGTGCTGCATGGTTTGCTGCACAGTTTCTGCCTTCAACGTGTGCTGTGCATGGTTGAAAACTTTGTGCAGTTGGAGGGTCAGTGGAACAGGAGGTTGGTGTAAGGCCTTGCCCACATGCCTGGCCCTCCTGCAGTCATTTTCTGTGCATGGCCAAAAGATGTACATGAACTTTTATCGGCCGTTGGTGGGTTTGACCAGACCCTGCACAAAACCTCTGATGTTCACGTTGGGAACACAGGAATATAAAAACTTGGGAGTTGGATACCGTATATTATCAAAATAATTGACTGCAAAAAACTGTAAGATTACGTTATGGTTTCTTTTTCTTCTAAGAAAGCAATGTGCATTTAAGCAAAACCTTGGTAGAAAACATGGTTAAAGTGAGATCATGGGTATGAAACAAAACCTAATAAATTGGAAAAAGTGTTATTAGCTGTATAAACCGTAACCCACGTTGCCACCATGTGCTACTCATCATCTCACACATGGCCCCATTGCTGACATCTCTAAGAATCGATGATCCCATTGATAACATTTCATATAGTATCGTTGATTACATCACGGATCAGACCACATATAAACTTACTAATGAAATTGATGACATCAGTGTTGCAAACGCTTATGACATCACTAAATTCATCCATGCTAACATCAAATTAAACATCCCAAAATACTTTTTAAGGCGTACCTTATCAGCTGTTGTCTTAGTGTCACACCACTTGCAATAGCTTATGAAAAAAGATACATTTTTTGCTTATGGTCAGTGACATTTACATTGATAGAGGAATATACAGGTGGGAGAGGTTGCCATGTGAGCTTAGTCCGCTTATCGGAACAACTTGAGGATACCATTAGATTACCGATGTCACCTAGCTTGGACCCAACTATTGAAGTTGGGTCGACTCTTATTAAACCTCTGTCTTCATCGGCCCACGACATTAGCTCTGCCGTTTCGTGGAATATATCAGGCCTACACACAAAACTACAGAATCCTGTATGGGATGAATTCATTGAGAACATAGACATTCTATGTCTGCAGGAGACTTGGGCAACCGAATCCATTCACATAAATGGCTTTAAGACCTTTCACACTCAGGCAGTGAAGGGTTTGGGAGGGAGACCAAAAGGTGGTATCTCTACTTACATCTCTAACAAGATGCCCCTAAGCAATATTTACTTCCACGAGGGGGACTCCCACTATCACCTAGTAGAACTAATATTAAATGCAACCCATCGCATCATATTGATCAATTTATATAACAATGCTTCTCAAGATGGTCTAGGATTAGTGGTAAAGAACATTATGGAGGTCACTCAAGATATATGCATTGGGAAAGCTAAAGATACTATGATTTTGTTGATGGGAGATTTCAATTGTGCTCTATGCAATTATACTGACTATAGAATGTGTGGTTTGTCTAATGAAGTAGATATTAGCACTCATTTTAATCACTCTAAAGCGGGGGATTTATTCAATGAGCTTATCTTTAAATTAGACCTTGGCTATGCTAACGAATTATTGGCCAACCCATTCTGTATGCCTCCTACCTTTAACGGGAGAGGGTTTGCAACCACAATTGATTTTATATTAACTTCACGTTCCCATGCACATTTGGTCTTTTCCTTTGAGGTGGGTGATATTGCCATAAGTGATCACTTCCCTCTTTTTATAAAGCTCAGGCTACCCACCCATAGATCTAAAAAGCATAAGCAACCAAATCTATTGTTGGGGAATGTAGCACTGAGTACAACAAATGGTTATTCTTTAAAGTGGGCTAACGTGGATGCGGATTTGCTGACTAAAAATGTGATAGTGAAGTGTAAGCCTGCACTGGATACATGCCTGAGTGATGTTGCATCTGACGCTGCTATTGTGTACTCCTTTAATGATATCACTAGGGAGGTTAAAAATGTGTTAACAGTGCAACAAAGTAAAAAATTGAAATCTTGCGGCTGGTTTAATGGAAAATGTACCAGGGCTTATGCTAACTTAAAAGGGAACTGCATAAACAGCCTAGATCACCGTCTAAAATTAGGCAAGCTAGAATAGATTATAGAGGGAAATAAAAGAAAGAAAACTAACCCTGCGAAATGAAGCCTGGGACTCCTACACAGTGCGGCCCAGCAGAAAGATAATATTGCATTTTGGAAGGTCTTGAGGACCCCTTTATTATCCCCCAGCAATGGCCCTTCTGTTGAAATTGCAATCGCTGAAGAAACATGGATTGGCCATTTCTCTAAGGTGTACAATGACCAGGGAAATCCCGGGTGGCAACCCGATGATTGTATTACAAGTAATAATGACCGGGTTGATTTGGAAGTCACCTTGGAAGAGGTGAATAGGGCCCTGGCCCGTAGTTTGGGCGGTAAAGCCCCTGGACCCGATGGGGTCCCTGTTGACATGTTCAAACTCAATATTCCTTTGTGGGGGCCTATTTTAACCCAGGTTATTAACGCCAGCATAAAGTCCTTTTTCCCCCAGACTTGGGTGCAATCAATAATAATTCCAATCTTCAAAAAGGGTGATCGACAAGAGCCAGGGTGTTACAGACCAATCTCCATCCTGGATTCCATGGTCAAAGTGATAGGGAGGGTCATCCTGGAGCGCCTCTTAGACTGGGCAGAGGATAGTCAGATAATATCAGACTTGCAGTATGGATTTCGTGCTGGCCTTGGCACAATTGAACAGAGCTTGAACCTGTCAATTTTGATTGGCAAGTATACCAGAGTAAAAAAAGGAAGTCTTTTTTTGGCTTTCGTGGACCTTACCGCGGCCTTTGATTCAGTTAGACATAACAGGCTGTGGGAGGTCCTCGAGACTGTAGGGGTTGACCCGCAAATTATCATGTTCCTAAGGCGGCTGTATAACGGCGCTACTGCAAGTGTCCGGTATGGCCTGAAGGGCGAATGTACACAACCTTTTCCCATTAGGAGAGGGGTCAGACAAGGCTGCGTCCTGGCCCCTTTTCTTTTTAATCTTTACGTAAATGGATTAGAAGAAGCCCTACTTCTGCAGGGCAAAGACTTTCCCCAAGTAGGTGGCCGGCCTATACCCGCACTTCTTTATGCAGATGATGCCGTATTGATGGCACGTACCCAAAACGGCCTCCAGAGAGTTCTGGATAGTTTTAGTGTATTTATGAAGGACCTAGGTCTTAAAACCAATATAGCTAAGACTTATGTCATGAGATGTAGGCAAGGGAGCCAGAAGACTCGAGAAATGTATATAGATGGGAAGAAGCTATCTTCAACAAAAAACTTTTCCTACTTAGGTATACTTTTTAATCAGCGTGATTCATGGGCTGCTAATCTATCTGCAAAAAAATTGGCATTTTCTAGATCTACATCAGCTCTAGTAACCTTTGCCAGAAAACTAGGCAGGAAACCACACCCAGAACTGTTACAAATATACAAAGCAAAATGTATTACTATGGCAACCTACGGGGCTGGGGTGTGGGGTTTTGCAGATGCTACCCCGTTACAAATAGTTGAAAACACCTTTTTAAGGCATATTCTTTCTGTACCCCCTAGTACTTCCTCATTTATCTGCCACGAAGAGCTGGGTCTTCATTACATAGCTGATCTTGTAAAATTAGAACCAATACTCTTGTGGCATAGAGTATGGTGTAAGGATCAGATAAGGTTAAATAGGGAGATCCTAAAAGATATTTTGAGGTTAGAGGGGGCTTTATCGATTCCTTGGATTAAATTCGTCCATCACTTTATGAATGACCTGGGTCACCCAGAATATTTTTTTAATCCTACATCTATGATGGAGATCCCAAGAAAGATTTTTAAAAAAGAGGGCCTTCAGTTACTGGAAACTATTAGAATGGTAGGGGAAACATCAAAAACAATTACTGTGAGGCGACATCAGCTGTTACGTACAACCCTAGCGATGGAGCCTTACCTATCATTTGTACCTGGAACCTTTGATAGATTCCTTTTAACTAGGCTCAGATTGGGTAATATACATAGACTAGTGTCTTTACCGAAAATGAATGACTGGTCGCGCGATTTATCATCATGTCCTTGTGACAAAATTTCTGATCAGTCTACTATGCATCTAGTCCTGTTTTGTAAATTTTATGTAGAGCCAAGGAAAGTCTGGATCATTCCAATCTTAAAAAATCTAGGGCTTAGACAGTGTCGTCCAGCTATGTTTTTACTCCAGCTATTAGAAAATTAGCACATAGCATGGAGATTAGCAAAGTTTTTTAAAAAGGTGCTTCAAATCAGGAAATGTATTACCATGGAGTTGTAACTGTCGCACCATGTTTTAATTGAAAATGAATTGTATTTTTATCTGACACATAGTTGCAAATTTTATGAAATGTAATTTCTTATAACTTTTATGCGCTTTTATGTCTGTCTTAAAAAGCAGCCGAATAAAGCTTTCCTTGACTTGACTACATTGATAATGTACATTCTCTTGGCTTTGTTTCAAACATAACCATCCAAATAGATAGTTTGCTTGGAGCATGACTTCTGATAATTTCTTACACTGATTCTAATATTTTGGTCACCAAGGAGATCGGTTTAAGCTCCAGTTGGCATGCTGTCATCTCTGTGGTACCCATAGATCACATTCTATACCTTATTGAACCTCTGCGTAGATAGTATACTCAATGTTGGGACACAGAGCAGAGAGCTGGGCTAAGAACACACACACGAGTTATGAGGCTATGCAAATAATTTCCAAGAATCAGGTACTTTAAGCGAGAACTAGAAATGTGAAAGGTAGCAGTATTCTTGATATGAAGGGGAGGGGTGATCCAGAGTCTGGAAGCACTGCTAGAGAATGATCTGGGAACTTGGTCTTCTGAATACGGGGAGCGAAGAGATCTGCCTTTGGAACATAGTGTGCTAGAGCCTCCGGATGTGGACAACTCCTAGAAGAGATACCTGGGACTTCGGAGGGCAAAGCTTCGTAAGTAAGACATGCCAGTCTGATGGAGCTGCATGCCTCTATCATGATGAGCCCTTGCACTTAAGCAAGACCAGAGTAGATCGGGTCAGTTTTTAGTTCTGGTTAGAACCCCGGCAACAGCATGACCAAACGCTGTGGCGGGGAATAGTCTGTTCAGGAGGACGGAGATGAGGGCAAAGCTGTATTAAAGATGAGCAATTACCCTGGCCTAAACTGCTAGTTTCAGATCCTGAGAAATCAGTTTTAAATTGTTACATTTATGTTGATGCAATCTAACAAATTTAGTTATAGTTTGAATGTGTGCTGTGAGGTTAAGTTTAGAGTCATGGAGGAATCCCAGGAATCCAGCATCATTGGCCAGTGTTGGGGTGATGTCAGCAGACTTTAGGGGTTTAAGCCAGAGAAGATTGGTTTCAGGTCACTAAGGCATTGCATATTAGGTATGTCTGTGGCATCCCTTTGATACTGTAATCCAATGAAAACGGAATCAATTAGATGGATGCGGGGAAGTTCAGTGCAGGATATACTTTTGGTTTGTTGGAATATTTATTAAACGATTTACTGAGATGTTTGAGAAGTTCACCCAAAATAAAGAC
This sequence comes from Calotriton arnoldi, assembly GCA_963921515.1. Classification (NCBI taxonomy): domain Eukaryota; kingdom Metazoa; phylum Chordata; class Amphibia; order Caudata; family Salamandridae; genus Calotriton; species Calotriton arnoldi. The sequence continues at coordinate 1,851,604 of CAWUFW010002396.1, read as the reverse complement.
TAAATAGGATGGGAGGTCAGATCTAACCCTTAGGGGACACCTCGGGAGATGGAGGTGGGATCAGAGGAGGAGTTACTCATTTTCACTGCTTGGGATTGCTCTGAGAGGTAAGAATGACAATTTCAGGATGGTTCCCTCTAAGCCCATCCTTTTATTGTTGAGTGTCCAGGAGAAGGTGATGGGCTGTGGTGTTAAATTTAGTGCGCTGAGCAGGCAGGGGTGACCTTTGTCAAAGGATGTCACATCTTCCATATGGTGGCCTGACTTGGCGCCAGATTAAACATGACCTAAAGGTCATTATTTGGGAAGAAACACATTTTTCAAGAACCATATTGAAGAACGAGAGACCAGAGAAAGGGCAGTAGTTCTCAACATTTAGGGATCGAGATTAGATTTTTAAAGAAATTTGACAAGTGCAGCTTTGATGAAGGCAGGAATTAATGAGGGTCACTAAGTGTGGTTGAAAGACTTTAACAAAGTCTGTAGCTTTAGACGGCAGGACCGAATCACCCTAAGACGACGAAATTAAAGTTTTGTTTGCGAGACCACCAATAGAATGATATTGTCAGAGATGGGAGAGAAAGAACTCGAAATGGAGATCATTTTGGTGTGCGGGAGGCCAGTGCTTAATTTGTAAACAAGGGGTGGGGGGTGGGGTGGGGTGGGGGGGGGGTGTGTGTGTGTGTGTGTGTGTGTGTGTGTGTGTGTGTGTGTGTCTGTCTGTCTGTCTGTCCCGGTCCCCCGAGGCCACTACAGCTTGCACCACACATTGCCTCTGCCAGTGATAGTATCAACACAATTGCTAATCATCGCACTCCTATAAGTTTGACAGTTTAGTCTATTCAAGGCCACCAAAGCTATAAGAACGACATGGGTGGCAGTCGATAGTCATTTTTAATGTATATTGAATTAATTAACAACTGTTGTTGTGCTCATCTTTAAATTAGACAGTCAGCACCACCATGTGGCAGACTGTTACAAGCCCCGGTGTTGACAATTAAGTGCTGTGGTGGGCACTGGAAACCCCTGGCTCAAATTAAGCACTGCGGGAAGCTTGAAGATGCACAAGAAGGGTTATTAAAGTTCTAAAGAGGTGTCTTGTATAGCATTATGATGAGTTTCTTAAAGTGCCTAAACTCATATTTTTTTTTAAACAAATTTTATTCGTCAAAATATCACACATAATGCAGAGCTCTGTGACCCAGAAACTTCTGCAGCATCAATGTACATCAATTGAATTTGACCACTTTCATGTGTATTCAGGAATGAATGAAAGGCAATACAGATGAAACATTAACCCTAAAACTGCAACTCCCCCCAACCCACCCCCGTCGCACTGTCGTCCATTCCAGAGCAACCCATCTGAACAAGAATCTCATTTATACAGTCGTAATATGTCATCTCCTGCGGAGCGCTTTTCCTGCCATACATCAGCAAAAGGGGATCATACCGGGTCTTGGTGGCGATCCACCGGTGGCGGCTCAAGCTCCAGACCATGATAGTCTGCCCAGCATTTCCAGATTTTAAAGTGTTTTCGGGGACACCCCCTGGCCACAAAAATTGGGGCCTCCAGACCCATACAGAAGTCCAGACCATTTTTCCAAACCGAGACAGAGGGTGCCACCGCCGCCATCCAGACCCCAACAATATCCCTTTTAGCCAGGTTAAATCCCAGAAGCATAAGATGGCGCTTGTATATGTTGCCCCCAATCCCCTCCATGACATGCAGGAGAACCAGCTTCGGTGAACAGGGAAGGTCCCACCCCAACACTTCAGAGAGGCAGGCCATCACTCCCCTCCAGAATCGTGTCAGTGCAGAGCAGTGCCAGACAGTATGGAGCAGAGTACCCTCCTCATGTTCACATCGGAGACACACAGGGGAAGCCACCAAGCCTGCCCTCCACCACCTAACCCTGGTGTAATATACCCGATGAAGATATTTGAACTGGATAAGCCGTAGGCTCACTGCAATGGCCGCCCCCCGCGGAGAGGCCAAGGCCTCTGTCTAATCTTCCTCCAACGTACCTACATCACCCTCCCATGCCTCCCTCAGATGCTGCAGCGAAGGGGAGCTATGTGTGGCTAGGGACTGATATATTTTAGAGATCTTGTGATCGTGGAGGTCTCCCATAAACACCTTGGCCTCTATCGGACTGAACTCTGCCAGTGTCTCCAGCCCCTCCAAGCTAGGGGAGATGGCATGTCGGAACTGCAAATATTTAAAGAATTGAGTTTTCGGCATCTGGAAGTCTTTTTGTATATCCTGAAAAGATTTCAAGACAGGTCCCCGCATAACGTCGCCCAGGGTAGAGATCCCAATGTTGTCCCAGTCACGGAACCCAACCAGAGCCGCCAAGTGTGGTAGGCGTCCATTGTGCCAAAGAGGGGTCTCCCGAGTTAATCTGTTCCACCAACCCAACCTCCGTAGCGCCTGCCTCCAGAGCTGGAAAACAGTCCGCGTGGTAGATGGCAGGGAGCGTCTCAACTGCGCAGAGTAAAGAAGTGTATGCAAAGTGTGTTCCCCCATACACCGTCCTAAACTCATATTTTGAGTAATAGTTGAGACTGTGGCTGCTGCACTCATGTGTCTCTAATTCCCTCTTGAAACTTTCTTTCAATTATGTATCTATATTCTAAAAGTGCTTTCAAGTGGTTTGCATATCTGTTAAAGTATACGTGTGTGTTTGTTTATATGTGTTAATACTGTCCTCCTAGTAAATAAATGTATCTCGATAACACGTTATCTGGACAAATTGTATTAATAAACATACTTTTACACATTTATTATTACAGTGCAAAAGTGTTATTACCATAGTACAACATAACTGACTTCAGATACAACTTTAAGGTCTCATAGATTCCATGTTTAAATTGTTTACAGAAGAAAACATCCGGGTCATGTTCACAAGGACTAAGTAAATATGATTTTATCTTATTACACAAATGTATCCCCTGTATTTTGTTTATGGTGAAACACCTTTATAATTACTGCAAAAGAAACACAACACAGCATAGCATAAACCATACATACAGATCCAATGAGTACAATATGCAGATGCACAGAATGTAAAATGCTATTTATTACCACTGTTCATCTGCATATATAGTGTATCGATATGCATGTATCTATATAGTATATGTGCGTAGTGTAAAATAATATTTTTGTTTTACCATTGTTGAGGGAGGGATCCACGCGAGGCTTTCCATTGTCGGGAGCGAACACTATTTCTGCTCATAGTGTAATGGGTGTAAAGTGAAAAACCATTTGCACGCTTATCAGAATGGGCTTCTTGGTGTAGTCACAGAGGCCATGGAATAGGTGTGTGAAGGGGAAATACGGTCTGGCTTCCTTTGACTTGATGCCTGTGAATGGAGAGCTCAGGATTTCCGACGGAGTCTGCCCTGCCTGTCTGAGGCACGCTGGCCTAAGTTGACAAGAGTTTTTGACACACATGCTAGTTATTCTTAAATAATAGAAGGGCTGGGGAGCGGACATTCGCATGCCAAGTGTACGTCTATGACCATGCATTCTTGGCCTCTCAGTGGCCAAGAGTGAATGTTCTTATATGCCTTCCATGCCCACCTCAAGTTTTGAATTTGCAAATATTGTATGTTTGTGGCTTCTGATTTTTTTTTTATTGCTGGACCTATGCAAAGGGTGTCGTTTGTTGCCATGGAGTGTTCATGGCAGGGGGGCCGGGCCCGTCGGGCCAGTCTCGTCCATTTGCTATTTCCTCTCCTTGGAAGGCGTCCAGCCGTAGCCAGGCTTTCCAGGACAATATGGCGGCGCTTCGGGCCTGGGCAAGCAGAACCCGTCGTCTTGGGACATGTCCGTTCAATGGGGCTTTATTGGCATCAGTCGCAGATTTACAAGGAGTGTCAGCGCGCCCTCTGTTCGCCTGGGGAGGGGGGGGTCTGATCAGGAAGTTGGGCTGTGTGGCATGCATGCCCCAGCTGTGAGCCAGGACCCCGCCAGGCCAGGCTCAGGAGGGAGGGGGGCGGCGATTTATGACCTGCCACAGGGATGAGACACACACTGGTGGGGGGGCCTGCTAAAGGAAAGAGAGGGGCGCATTTATGGCCCCCCATCTGGTGTCCATTCACTTGATAGTTTTATGGCTTTAACTTCCACAGTCGCTGTGTCCCATTTGGTAGCCCAGATCTGAATTCAAGCTGTTAAGAGGCAGACATCCTGGGACGAGGGAGGAAGGAAGGGACAATGGTGTTTGTCACAGGGCATTGGAAACCAGGCCCACCCCCTCCTGGCAGCCAACCCTCCCCCACCCGCCCCCCTTCGTTCGTATAGGAAAGAGGAGACGGGGTGGGTCACTGTATGCAGACCGACTAGGTTCCATGTAGAAGTCCATGAGAAATATCCTGCAGCAGATTTGGAATTGGGGTTGCCATCTCTTTGCCGCCATGTCTCCCAGGACATCTTGTGTCCAGGAGTGGGCTTTCATTGGGCAGCTATAGGCGCCCTGGAAGTAGTTGTCAGTGTTTTGTTCCATTGGACCATTTAGACTAACACACACAAGCTCACGACCGGTAGAGCGCTTTTAAAAAATTTTTTTTTTTTAATAAACGTTTTAATTAGATTTTCAGATTACAAAGAAGTGCAGATATATAATAAGACCACAGAATGCCCTTAAGGTACAAGACGGTTCTTCATGCTACGATAGAGGAATAGAAGATGGACCACAAAGGAGAATGAGTGTGCCCCTCTAACGGCCCCCATGCCAGGGGGTGCTGTCTCCGTCGCGGGGGCCTGTTGGTGGCAGGGGAAGTAGGCAGGGTGACCAGATTTTGCGAAGCAAAAACCGGTACAGGCCAGACATAAAAGTAGGACTAATGCCTTTAGCCTTACTTCTGTATCTGACCTGTCCCGTTTTTTGCAGAGCATATATATATATATATATATATATATATATATGAGAGAGAGATGTATATATATTTATATATATATATATATATAGAGAGAGATATATAGAGATATGTAGGCACATTTTTACTAATTTACAAGGCTCTGCAAAAGACGGGACAGACCAGATATATATAGACATTGAGAAAGACGATCGTGTGTGTGATATATATATGTATTTATATATATATATATATCTGTCACAAAAATAGCCGTTTATCCTGCCTCTTCCGATGGCTAACCCCTTAACTCTTCACCACAATCTTCTCCTCTTAAATGTTGTTCACATAGAAAAAGAGAGACAGCCAGGGCTCTTTTACTTCTGCGTGTTTAATTATTCAACCAAGCAGTAATTTTACGCGTGACGCGTTTCGAAGCCCACCCGTGAACAAGAGGCGAAGGCTTCGAAACGCGTCGGGCGTAAAACTGCTGCTTGGTTGAATAATTAAACATGCAGAAGTAAAAGAGCCCTGGCTGTCTCTCTTTTTTCTATGTGGACAACATTTAAGAGGAAAAGATTGTGGTGAAGAATATATATATATATATATATATATCTATATATATCCGCTCCATTGCACCTTGCCAGCGCACTTGTGAACGGGTGCTTTGGTCGCGGAAGTGCGTCCGTGAAAATTATCCACGCTCACTTTTCTTGCTTATTTATCTTCAAGAAAAAAGCACTCTCAGGGATTTTTCCTCTCCATCCATTTTATTTTATTTTGGAGCAAACATGACGCGTTTCGGCATCTGCCTTACTCTAATGTTCGAATGGCGCCATTCGGACATTAGAGTAAGGCGGATGCCGAAACGCGTCATGTTTGCTCCAAAATCAAATAAAATGGATGGAGAGGAAAAATCCCTGAGAGTGCTTTTTTCTTGAAGATAAATAAGCAAGAAAAGTGAGCGTGATGGATATATATATATATATATATATATATATATATATATATATATATATATATATATATATATATATATATATATATATATCACATATATATATATATATATATATATATACACATATATATATATATACACATATACACACACACACATTTATAAGCCTAGATTTACATAAGATTATCTATGGCAGGACCTCCAGCCAGAATCGCGGGTCTCTGCTTCAGAGCGGTCCAGGAAGGGGTTCATCAGTCGAGAAAGTAATGCTGCAGCCCACGTGCAGGCAGTGGGGCGGCTTCTCAGGCCCTTGGCTTCCTCACAGAACAAGGCCGTGGCCTCAACAGTCACCCGCTTAATCAGTGCCGGGCCGAAGCCGCCGTATGGGGGCTGGGGAAGCTTCTGCTTCATAGGAATGGATTGTTTAGCTGGGATAAGGGTAAGATCCAAGTCTTGCAAGTTATAACTAAGTGAACCCCTTGCGGCGGAGGGTATAGCCTGAGTTAAGTGGCCCTGAAGGAAGCAAAAGGTGTTCCACAATACTAAGAATTGCGTTGCTGCTTTGTGTTTAAGGGTTCGGTTGAAAGGCGCTGGATGAGCGCTTTTCTGACAACATGGCGCTCGGTGCCTGGCCTATGTGACATGTGCCGAGTGTGCGTAAATCTAGTTCATTGACAGTCGGCACTCATTTTTGCGAGAGATTACTGGTGGCACGACCCAAGCTTAAAACAAGCATTTGCAATGCAATAGGTCTTGCATTTGCAAGAGTTTAAGCTATTGGCATTGTAAATGACAATGACTTTTATTTATTTGTTTTGATAATTAACACATAAATAAAAGGCATTGTCATTTACAATGTCAATAGCTGAAACTCTTGTAAATGCAAGACCTATTTTATTTCAAAGAAGTGGACGCCATTGTCCGGGGCAGCTTGGAAAAGTGAAAGCACGCATGGCACACTGAATGTTGCAGGAAAGCATGTCGTGCCTGCAGTAGGAGAAACTCATTAAAGAAAATAGTGCTTGCAGACTAAATAAGACATAACATGTAACAACAGAAGTGAAAGGGCCAGTCCTCATGGGAGGTTACAAATGAAGGCAAGGCAGTACTAAGGAGGGACTAACAAGCCTATTAACGAATCAGAAGCCAGCATTTACGAAGGACAATGACACAAGCCAATGAAAAATATGGGTGGAACTTCAACTCCATACTTGAATACAGCATGCCTCGCAGAGCAGCACATGCGCTGCCCTGGCTCGACCTAAAAAAGCTAAATTTCAAACTGTGTGTGGAAGTGGTATTGGTTTCAGACTCCGCCTTTCCACTAAACTATCTTAACTCACCTTCTTTCATTTCTTTTAAGTAAAGGCAATTGCGAGGAACTAAGACGGGGCTAAAAGACATTACGCGTTAGTGGCCCAAGAACGGAGACTAATGTATATGCATGTGAATTCCCGATTGTTGGCCCTCCTGCTCTGACAGTTTCAACCATCTATCAGCAGGTTAAAATATCAGTGGACCCACATATGGCTGCACTGGGGGTGTAACTGCACCTGGTAAAACGAGCGCTTTTATTCATGCACCTATTAAATGCAAGTACAGGAACACTGGACCACCTTCCAGGCAGCTGAGAACGAGTACCTAACTCATCCACCAAAGACCGAATTTTTATCTTGGCCTTTAAAGGTGATTCAGCACCGAATAGCATATTTCTAGGAGCTATGCTTGAGCTTTGTTGAGTCACAACTCGGGTACTATATGGACTAGAGGTTAGCTGTGTGTTTTTTACTCTCACGTTTAATAAAGAAGTAGAGTAACATCTGACTGGAAATAGAAGTTTATTGTGATAATCTCGTGTTACACTCCCCGCTAAATGTCCGAATCAGAGCTTCCAGGGGCGCTTCATTGCGGGTTATGGTGTTTTGAAAATGGCCCGTCATCTTATAAATAACCCTCCCTCTCCCATCCCCGAGTCTCGAACACAGCTCCTGATTTGTTTGAAGAATGACTAAAGATATGATAAAAGTTGCTGAACTGGTGCTCAGCCAAATCCTGCCTGGGCTGCTGGTGGTATTCTAGCCCACCCTTGGTCCGCTGTGGTACACACAGACCTCGCCACAACCACCCTCCACAAGCAAAGCCCCGACTCCAGACACAGTAGTGTAGCAAGGATGCTACGGGCCATGGAGGAAGCGAGGAAAATTGGCAATTTGACTGCTGTTGGGGTATAAATACAGCAATTATCAGGGCTCAGGGGACTCTGTGCCCAGGTGCCGCTGCACAAATGGTTGTCCAGGTTCAGCGTGAAATACGTAGCAACGGCAACCCTGCCTGACGCTGCAGCCCTCTTATCCAGAACCATGACCAATAGAAAGATCAGCAGTTTCACCTTTGAACTTACTAGGTGCTTTCTACAGCCAATGGGTTCTGGAGAACGCCTGGCATGGAGGGTCCTGAATGGCTAAGCGAGATCCAGGAAACAAACACTATTACCGGGGAAGTGGGGGGTAAAACTGGAGACCTCGTGGCTGTATTTGTATCAGGTGCAGACGGTATAGGCCTGGCAGTCGGCGCCTGCCTTCAAATGATTTGTTTGTCTATAAAATGTGTTACCTTGTGCGGTTGTGTTCCGTTCCCCCGCTTTGTGCGCTCCCCTATCCCGCCTGGAGAGTTCCCTCCCGCCTCGATCTCCTCACAGCGGGCCGAGGCCGCGCGCCGCCTGCAATAACCGCTAGAAGGTGAGGGATAACAAACGGCGAGTCTTTAAATTGTTAATGGGTTTCATGTTCTTGTCACATGGAGGGTTTGTTCCCTTTTATAAACTCGTAGCTTTTGGTTGACATTGCTTTTATGTGCGCCATCAGCAGCCCGGTGATGGTGTTCCTGTGTTGGACCATTACTGCATGATTGCATTCGCAGTAAAGGAGGGGAGCGGCGGCAGTAAATCTGCGGCGGGAGATTTAAGGCCTGTAACTCCGGTGTAGGCCTCAGCGCTCCTGCGCAGCTCCCGCGGCTGAGTTATACCATCGACCACGGGACCGGACTGGCTTCCCAAGCTATAATCCACTGCGCGGTGTCTTCACATCGAGCTCTTTCCTGTGCGCGGAGAACTGTCCTGCGCTCCACATTCGGACCTGTGCACGGAGCACTGTGCTGTGCACGAAACACTGTCCTGTGCATCACACTCTGACCTGTGCACGAAACACTGTCCTGTGCTTCACACTTTGACCTGCCCACGAAACACTGTCCTGTGCATCACACTCTGACCTGTGCACGAAACACTGTCCTGTGCTTCACACACTCTACCTGTGCACGAAACACTGTCCTTCCTGTGCATCACACTCTGACCTGTGCACGAAACACGGTCCTGTGCATCACACTCTGACCTGTGCACGAAACACTGTCCGACCTGTGCACGAAACCCTGTCTTTCCTGTGCATCACACTCTGACCTGTGCATGAAACACGGTCCTGTGCACGAAACACTGACCTGTGCACGAAACACTGTCCTGTGCATCACACTCTGATCTATTCACGTATCAGACCTGTGCACGAAATAGTGTCCTACGCATGAAACACTGTCCTGCTCGCCACACTCTGGCATGCTCTCCACTCTGTCTTGCTGTCAGACCACTGATTTAGCTCACCCACCTACTCCGCTCTGCTAGCCAGACACTGCCCTGGGCCCTTCACTGTGTTCTTCTTGCCACACATTGGCCTTCTTTATCACACACTGCCTTTCTCATAACCCTCTGTCCCTCACTCAGAATTTCAGGCACTTACTGCCCTTCTTGCAACACTCTGCATTGCTTGCCTCACTTTCCCCTGCTTACCACACAGTGCCCCGCTCAAAACTCACTGATATGTTCCCCAAGCTTAGCCATGCCCTCCACAGTCTCTTGTAGCGTTGCACACCCGTGCTCCCTACTTGGCTCCACACAAAATCCATTGAGTCTTGGACACCCACTGGGCCCATACACCCTGCTAGCAAAAGACACACAATTGATGGACGGAATGCAGAACAAATCAAAACATTCACCCCCAGTCAAGAGATCTGGGTAAAATCCATCATTCTTTTGCTCACCACGCCACCCCAGTTTAGACCTGGCCATATGCAAATCAGTCTTGACCCTGTGCCTCATGGGAACAGTCCAGCCCGAACTGCCAAGCCAGGTCCTCCCTGGACCAGAAACAAGCATCCTAGGACCGGTTTTGGGGTTTCACCCCTCATCAGCCAGGATAGCTTGAATCCAGTGGCACAGTGAGCCCGGGACCCACGTCTGGGCATACCCGGCGCACTTAGGGCGAGGAAGCAAAAGACTGATCTGCATATGGCTGGGTTCAAACTGGAATGGTCCACACCCGGAACAAACTTCAGAAGAATCGTTGCCGTGAGAAACCACAGCGCACTTGCTGTAGATCCACACTCAGAACACGGACTACCCTCCGTCCTTCGAACGCTCACGGCACAGTCATTTGCCGGATCACCATTACTGTGATGTATCCTCATAATTGTATCCTTTAAACGTGTTCACCGATCAAGTGACGTGTACCTTGACCAGCCGGGTCGGAATTATCACCGGCGGAGCGATTAATATGAAGTCTCACCCTCATCTTCAGCCCTGAGGAAGTCGCAGGATTATTTCCATTGGCGACAAAACACGTGTTGGCTGGTTTTCTCTTGCTCGCTTTATGAAAAAATAAAGACAAAGAATTAATTTACCTGAGATGAACATTGACATTCCATTTGAAATCCACTTGAATTGAACTATACCTTTATTGCAATACCACTTTACGTGTGCCCAGGACTTGGCTTTACATAACGTGGTGCGGGGCTTTCCCTACACACATTTAGGGGTTTAAGGGAGCATCCCCTTGCCTGGCTGCACCGTTCCCAATTAATCACACGAATAACAGAAACGTTTACATAGCAGAGCGCCACACTTCCTGAGTCACTAAAAACCCTTTAGCCAGAGCACCTCATGGGAACAGTCCAGCCCGAATTGCCAAGCCAGGTCCTCCCTGGACCAGAAACAAGCATCCTAGGACCGGTTTCGGGGTTTCACCCCTCATCAGCCAGGATAACTTGAATCCAGTGGCACAGTGAGCCCGGGACCCACGTCTGGGCATACCCGGCGCACTTAGGGCGAGGAAGCAAAAGACTGATCTGCATATGGCTTGGTTCAAACTGGAATGGCATGGTGAGCAAAAAAACGATGGATTTAGGCCCAGATCTCTGTACTGGGGTGAATGTATGACATCGTTCTGCATTCTGTCCATCAATTGTTCTTTTTGCATTTGTCACCCCGAGTGGGACGGGTATGCCCAGACGTGGGTCCCCTGCTCTCCATGCCACTGGAGTCAAGCTGTCCTGGCTGATGAGGGATGAAACCCAGAAACCGGTCCTAGGATGCTTGGTTCCAGTCCAGAGAGGACCTGGCCTGGCAGTTCAGGCTGGACTGTTCCCGTTGGGCACAGGGTGAAGACTGATCTGCGTAGGCAGGGTTCAAACTGGAATGGCATGGTGAGCAAAAAAACGATGGATTTAGGCCCAGATCTCTGTACTGGGGTGAATGTATGACTTTGTTCTGCATTCTGTCCATCAATTGTTCTTTTTGCATACACCCCGCTAGGCCTCTCTCTGGTCTCCTGCTTTCTGCACCCCTCACCAGACCCTGCTCGCCAAATTCTATAGCCCACCTTTTGCCCTACTTGCCACACTTAACACTTATTGCATATTCTGCCCTGCTTGCAGCACACAACGCTGCCCACCACACACTGCCCTGCTCGCTACACACTGCCCTGCTCGACAATCATTGGTATGCTTCCTACACATAGCCATGCTCACCAAAATCTCTTGGGCCCTGCGCACACTACTCGACCCCAGACGTCCCACTGAGCCCCGTGTACCTACTGTACCTGCACACTACTGCATATTCCACCTGCTCATCATACTTGTACTAGTTGCACCCCATTATCTCGCTCACCACTCCCCAACCACCAGCTTGGTACCTAGAAATATATGAAAATAAATACTTACATCCAATGAAACACACAACTACTTTAGTGGCAGCAGATGCCACGCAAGAACACACCTAATAACTAGTCACATCAAGAATACACCCAGGGAGACAACCATACACAGCAAGAACACACCTGTACTCAGGAAAGCAGCCACCCACAGACAGGAGCATACTTCTACAGTCATGCGAACAGCCATCCACACCAAGGAGAGCAACCGCCCACCCGCAGGAGTGTACATCTCCACCCATGAAAACAGCCATCCACATCAAGAAAACAACTACACCAAGGAGAACAACCATCTACACACAGGGAGACAATCCTGCAACGATCGCAGAGAAAACCGGTACATCAAGGAAAGCCACTATTAGATGTAAAATTTGAAAAGAAAGTTTTCACAACAAAAGAAACGTTTATATTTCAACTTAAAATTGAATGGTAGGACAAAGTTTTTAACTAGGTTAGTGTTATAGTGACGCTCAGGGTGAGGGTAAGGTTTAGTGTCTTTGTACGGACTTTATTTAAAATTAGGTTTGGTGTTTTGGTTAGGCTCAAATCTGGGATTAGAAGTCGTTTTAGGTTTAGGTTAAAGTTAGTGTAAGATTGAAAATTTAGATAAGATGAGGGTTATGACTATTTCGAGTTTTTTATTTCAAACTTATGTTTTTAAACTTGGGGTTAATCTAGTATAAATTATATGCATTGTTAAATTTTCAAGATTTTATTTTAAAGATTAAGTTTTCAAATAAATGTGCTTTCGTACTTTTGTGTTCAAATGTGACTTGTAACTAAGAAATCTGGCTCAAGAAATCTCCTGCTGCCATGGGAATAATTCTCCATACCAAGAACCCACATACACGTGTGGGAGTAACTACCCACCCTACAGGGAACAACCATCCATGCCGGGAGCAAACCTACACTGAGGCGGTCATCCATGCAGCCCAAGAACATATTTACAAGCGGCTGAACAGCCTTTTACGAGCAGACACCTACACAAAGGATGAGAAGCACCCTTGCAAAGACCGCACCTACTCCTCTATAACACCCACAAGCCTAACCGACAACTTTATAGCCTGCCTGTCGATGGACCGGACTCAAGCCCTCTAAGTGACCTTCAAAACCGAAGCTTCAAATGTTGCAGCTCATGTGGCTTAAGGAACTCTTTCTCACTCGAGGACCCAGCGGGCCTGTTACCCCTTCTTGCTTTTTGCTTAAAGTACTGTTACCTTTTTTTTTTTTTTTAACAGATTTATATAGCGCGGACTAGACCCCAAGGTATTGCAGCGTTTTACATGAGCACCAGTTAAAATACACAAGGTCACATTCATTTATTAAGCACAGAGGAGAGTAAGTGATTTGCCCAGGATATTGAGCCAAGGCCGGGACTCAACCTGGTTCCCCTGTTCCAAAGTCTGCATCTTTGGCCGTCAGGCCACATCCTATCTACTTTCACAAGGCTCCCAGGTCTCTTCGGCGGTACTTTGTACAGCTGGCCAGAAATCTTCCTGGTCAGACGCCATGATTGAGTTTGCCACCCTTCAGTTCTGGCTGCATTAATAGTTCATGCTGGGGGGGGGGGGGTAGGGAGGGGTAGAGGGGGCTTTCAGTTACCGTGTACAGTAACTCAGCTGGCATTGCCAGAGGCTGAGCTGTAGGAGGCCATAAAACTCAGCAGCCGGCTGGAACAGTTTGTGTTTTATAACCCACTTGAGTCTTACTTGCCCGAGGGGTCAAGTTCATAATAAGGCTGGACTGTGTTTGTCCCTCAACGCCAAACCCCACACAGACACAAGAACTAATGTTTTATTCCAGGCCCAGGAAAAACAAATTAGATTTTGTTAAAAAAAAGGGGGAGGGGGTGATAAATACTAGTCTACAGTAATGTGCAAAGAAAATCACAATTCCCTGTTTTCCTAAATACCAGACGGCCCTGCAGCCCTTTATCAGGTGATTTAACCCCAATGTGCATCCGTTCTCCATATAAATGGCAACACCCTTTGCTGCCTCTTGCAGCCCTAGCAGAGTTCCTCCTAGGGCAGGTTAATTTGATCCCATCTACACCACACACTGACAATCCCCCTCACCAGAAATGACACAGCAGCAATCATGCAAACTATCCACTCACCCCCACCACATCTACTACGTGGGAGCATCACCAATCAGCACAACTCTGACCCACATCATCAACACCTCCGTCACGCCTGCCACTTTCCCGGATGAATGGAAACTTGCTGAAATCAATGACCTACTCAAGAAGCCTATAGTCAACCCGAACCGACTGATCAATTTCCAACCCATCTCCCTGCTGCCCTATCTAGCCAAAGTGATTGAGAAGGGCATCAACAAGATACTCACAACCCACTTGAACTTTACCATCTTCTAGACAATACTCAGTAAGGATTCAGAAAGAACCACAGCACTCATTGCAGCCACCGATGACATTTGAACCATCCTGCACTGAGTAGAAACAGCAGCCCTCATCCTCTTCGACCTCTCCGCAGCCTTTGACACTGTCTCCCACAACACCCTCATCAAAAGACTCCACGAGATTGGCATACAAGGATCCACACTCAAATGAGTCTGCTGTTTCCTCACAGGAAGAACCCAATCAGACTACCACCCTTCACACCAGAGACCAAGAACCTGATATGCTGAGTCCCACAGGGATTGTCCCTCAGCTCCACCCTTTTCAACATATACATGACATCGCTCACCAACATCACCCGATCACAAGACATCACTATCATCTCCTACGCCGATGACACCCAACTCATCCTCTCCCTGATGGACAAGAAAACCAACACTAGAATCAACTTCAACAACTGCATGACCATGGCGGCAGACTGGACACTAACCAACTGCCTGAAGCTCAACTCCAACAAGATGGAAGTGCTGGTCTTCGGCAACAAAACCTCCCCGTGGGACTCCACATGGTGGCCTTCTGAGCTAGGACCAACACCCACAACCACAGATCACGCAAAAAATCTAGGGATCATCTTAGACGACTAGGTCAACATGATGGCGCAAGTCAACGTGGTGAGCACCTTCTGGTTTCGTATCCTACACATGCTGTGAAATATCTTCAAAAATCTGCCAAGGTACACCAGACGGACCGCCACACAAGCACTCATCACCAGCAGGCTGAACTACGATAACACTCTCTTAATGCTGTAATCTCCAAACACTCCTATACAGACTCCGGACCAGCCAGAATGACGCGAAATCAACCTCCCACACCACATCCACATCACACTGCACATCAAGAAGATACACTGGCTCCCCATTCACAAGTGCAGCCAATTCAAACTTCTCACGCACGAATACAAAGCCCTACACAACACAAGGCCAGAATACCTGAACAGTGGCATACGCTTTCACCAGCCTGCCAGACACCTACAGTCTGCCTCACTCTCACTTGCACACACTCCCCGCATCCGCAAAAGCATAGCATGCAGTCGCTCTTTGTCCTACATTATCTCGAGTTTCCCTGCTTGCCTAAATAACACAACTACTGAAAACACAGCTGGAAAACATCGAGGGCCTGCTGTGTTAAAGAAGAGTGGGCATGGGCACAGTGGATGCGCATGGCGGCTTTCCACTGATGTCACATCCTGACTTTCAGTGGCAGACCTCCATTGATGTCACATTCTGACTTACTCTGTTATGTAGCGCCGTTAAGAGCCTGATCCCAGAGTTTATTCTCTTTATCGTTCCTGTGCTTGAGTTCAGCAAGGGAGTAAGGCTGGTTTCAGAGCACAGTGAGGCCATACTAATGACAGAATGTACACTATACAGATGCAAGCAGAATAACCTGTAATAGTGTCTTGTCATACCTATCTTTCGCTGCCATTCTGAATTTCTGCCTTACGTGCCCACATCAGTGGTGTCAGCAAAATGATGAGGCCCCTAAGACTCCAATATCCCACAAATATTTATAGGCTTTGGGCTGAATAGAGCCCCCTCACAGGGCTGGGGCCCCCAAAAGGGTTGGGCCTCGTCTCCTGCTCCACAGGGGCCTGTGTTACGATCCTGGCCCGCATGTATACCTAAGACACAGAGTGTGATCGAAAATCAAATTTTTCCAATATATTTCTGCATTTTTGTCTCTCTGGATGTTTGATGATCTATGGCGGTGAGTGACCCCCCTGTCCCATTTGGCCCACAGATTCTGCTAACAAATAGGGCGCACAAAGTAGTCCCAGTCAGTGCTTAGTTTGTAAAATATTAAGTGCCAGGGCTCTGACCAGGAGGCCACTGCAGCTTGCACCACCCATCGCCCTTGTCATCGCTGCCAAAAAACTACTAACCATCTCTCTCACATGTAAATGCGACAGTTCAGATTATTCCAGGTCCCGAAAGCTAAAGGAATGGCTGGGGAGGCAGGTATTAGCACATTTTTTTAATGTAGATTGTATTCCTAAATTACTGTTGTTCTGCTCATCTCTAAATTAGATGAGCAGCGCCACCATGTGGTGGACTGTCCTAAGTATGGTGCTGACAATTAGGTGCCGGTGCTGAGCACCGGAAACCAATTAAGTGCCGGTGCTGAGCACCGGAAAGCACCAGCTCAAATTAAGCACTGTTCCCAGTGTTAAATTAAGGTATTGGCATTTTTATATAGTGCACAGTCACAAGTCACTGACAACGACAAATGGTATATCTTTTAAATGCTGTAGGGTTATGAAGATGCCAAACACAAATGTATATAGCATTTACCTGCCTCACCAATGTAATTATTATGTAATTTCACTTCCAGTAAGAGATGCTGTGCAAGTCCTTATTGTAAAGGGATCTGTCACTCTTCAGCACTGTCCCTCTTCGGCATCTGCAGTGCTATATATAAACGCTAAAATAAAATAACATTAAAATACAAATCTGCCTTTGGTATGGTTTTGGAATGGCAAATGTTCCGGGGTAGCTTTCCAACCATGTGAAGAATCTGCTTTTGGTGGCCAGAATAGAAATTTTCCTTTTGCATGAATGTGTCAACTTGAGGGAGTTGCGGGTGAATGCTCTTGATGTTTGATGGCTGAGACTGGATGGCTCTACCAAAGTGCTTGCACCGTTCTGTGATGGTTGACATGCCCAGTGTGTGTAAAGCAACTGGTTTTAGTCAGTGTTCTTGGGTGCCGTAATAGCCAATTAGTGGCACATTAGGACTGTTGGACATTGGCTTCATTATATGTTACAAGTTCCTTCTTAATGTGGTTGTTGTAAGATAGTGCATGCTGTGTCCTGGTGGAGAGCACTGCTGTGAGCACAATGATACCTACCGCTTTGATTACAAGTATGTTGGTGAAAACTTGTACATTGTGTAGAAACAGATTCCATGTGGTACACTAAATAACACATTTTAAATTACACTGATTGAGTTTTACCGTGTACCAAGGAATCGGTGTTTACCGCGTGTGTTAAATACCGTATGTGTGCTATTTACCACATATGGTAAATACTGCACCCAATAAATAGCTCATGCACAAAACTTCAGGAAATGGCCATTTGAGGCATTGGAAGTTCCTAGAGTAAGACAATTAATCTATGGAGAGCAGAACCAGCCAGAGTAACATGCAGAAAAGGACCTCATCACAAGCTGAAACCTGCCAAACTCTTCTATCATAGACCCCCAGCAGGGAAAGGAAGTGCAAGTTCACTGATTCTGAGCTGGAGGTCCTAGCCAAGGAAGGGGGTAAAATGGCATGACCATCTAAAATGCCATCTCATGCTGAAGATTCCACCTAAAACAAACAAGAAATTGATTGGAAGGAGATAATGGACAAAACCAGTACTGTATCAACATATCCATATGATGTTAAGAACATTAAAAGAAGGTTCCAAACCTTGTACTGCTATGAACTTAAGTGAGTTGCCAAGCACAAGCACTAAAGCATGACAATTGGTTGTAGTTCTCCACCTCATCTCTTTCTCAAGTAGTAGGAAGATAAATGTATGACCATCCTCAACATGTCTGGAGTGGAAGATATCAAGTAGGGTCTTTAGGTCGGAGGAATCCAAGTTAAGAGACCCGAGTTGTAATGAAAGTACACATGGTTGTTAAAAAGGTGCCTTGGCTGTGAATCATCATCATCATTGTGAAAAGTGACTGATGCAATTTGTTACACAGTCACATTGATCTATGTTTTTGATGCCTTATAGGCTAACAACTCTCTAATGATACTGCTGACATGTATTGATATTGGACTCAAACAACCATAATGTATTGTAATTTTAATGACAAAGAGCTGATGGTTTTGCCCAGTACTTTGAGGGCGATGTGTCACCACAGCATGACTAATTTCGCTTCTCCGTAGGATCATGGCATTGTGGTTTGATTCAGGGCACCTAACAGAGCAGTTCGTTATACACAGGTTCACATCACACAGCATTTGCACATTAATAGCGTGCTTTATTTTACGATTGGTGCACACTTGTTGCTGTCTACATGAGACAACCAGGTGTAAATGAGGACAGTCAGTTGACCCTAGGATATCAGGAAATCCTGCTATAGCATAGACGTTTGCCTTCCTGGCATTGGCTTGGGGGGTTAGGGAGGCGTCCAAAAGGAACTAATTATGCTTCCCATTCAATCTCTGCAAAGCATCCATCATTTGGCAGAGTATTGTACTGAAGGCTGACTGAAAAATGCCATATATGAATCCTACTCTCTGCTATGTGGTGCTTGCTGCAAAGAATTGTAGCACTGCTAGCATTTTCACGAAGTGGGGATGGCAGTGGATCCCTGTGTTGGACTCCAGGGTATCCGTAATGACGAAAACATGTTCATACCGAGCTTGTGCATCTGCTGGTTCTCAAGCTGACTCATGTTAATGGATTCCAGTCTTTTTCCCGTCATTCCTGGCTCTCATCCTGCTTTGCTGTGCCATTTAAGGTCATTGATTGGTGGCCTGGTTTCCATTCTTATGGTGCATGCGTTACTGTAGCAGAACATGGATCTGGCATAGCATGAGATAGTGGCCTAGCATAGCTGCATCCATGGTGGAGCTCTGCAGAATGGAGGTGTGAGCTACTGCAATCATCATGTGAGAGTTTTCCCTGTCCATGACTATTTATGTAGGTATGGCCCTGTGTGTAGGTGTGTGTGTGATTTTATTTTTTCTGTTCAAACAGTTCATGTAGTGTGGTTTTGCATTATTGTGTTGGTCTTAGCATTTATGTATTGGGTTAGAGCGTTTCTTTCATTCTGTACATTTTCAGGAAGTTTTACAATCTGCTTTTGACTGGAGGTATTTTCAGGTAGTATTTTCCACAGGGTTTCAATGACCTCTCAAACTTCTAATTGGCTGTTATTTACCACAGGCATTATTTTTCGCATGTGACAAATTTCATATGGAGTAAGTAGCACATGCAAAACATAGCACACGTGGATCATATAAATATGGTATTAGGCACGTGATAAATAGTACATAGAGTTTTTAAGTCCTGTTCAGACAAGTCTGTAAATTCATATGATATTTACCCTGGCATGCGGTAATTACCACTACACCAAACTCTTAATCAGGGTCTACATGGTATACGTCTAGTGTGTTTGTTCTGCATGTGCTGTCTGTGGGCCAGGATACTGCAGAACGCAGTATATCATACTTGTCATCAAGGCCAACTAATATGAATAGGCTTGAGAAGGCCTAGTGTGGGGGCCTCCATGTCCCCCTTTTAAACAATAATTCTAGGTAAAAATCCACTTTAATTGCAGTAAAACTCATGCCTGTATTTTACATTTCCTCACATTATTTTATTGAACTTTTTTAGGGTTCTTACTCACAAAATAGTATATATTGGAAGACAGCCAACATGTGCTTTGCTATATGCTAATCGCTTGAATAATCAGTGCTGTAAAATTAAGGAAAAAGTAAAACATAAGCATCTGTTACATTTCAACAGGTTATGATATCGTCATTATATTTACTGCATTTTAAACTAAAAAACTCCATAACAAACAATATATTATTATGTTTACAATAAAACACTAATGTAGAATGATGTGATTAATTACTATGGATGCTTTTTTGGTGTCAGTACTGTAGGAATGAACCGGAGTCTGTCTAAGAACTCCAAACTCAATTAATTTTTGGTGGGAGTGAGGGATTTTATCAAGTGTTTCTGCATCTCTGCTTCCTAAATATCGTGTGCAGATGAGTATTTGAGTATTACATCTAATTTCAGTACTCTTGTCATATATAAACAAGTTCTCCTAGATCTTTATAATGATCAAGCAGATGGCAACTTTATGTAGTGCCGCTGCAGGAATTATTGTGGTTTGGCTGATCATATCTATATATCTATGTATAAATCTATAGATATGTATATATATATATATTACCTACTGGTGGTCGCCAGTAGGTAGTTATAGTTAGGACCTAGTTTCCATAGCAAAAGCGTTTTTTGATTTGCCAATATCTTTGGCGCCGCTTGACGAATCTTCTCGAAATTTTCAAAACTAATGCTCCGGTCAGCAACAGTTTTGAAAGTTTCTTGGTGATTCGTCATGGGGGGGGGGGGGCGAGAAAAAAGGGGGGTCCCAAAACGCATTTTCTCCATGTTAATTTCCATAGGAATCTTTAGGCAAAGCTACAGCCTGAACTGCTGTAAGGAATTACACCAAATTTGGCAAAAAGGTAGCTCTTGGTTCAGAAAGCGTTCTTTTATTTAAATGGTGTAAATCCGTTGAGTAGTTCCTGAAATATTCATATTAAAAAAAATTATATATCTGGTAACCGCGGTGGATCCGCAAACCCTCCCAAGCAGGAGCTTGATTCTGATTGGCTGCCAACACTCTAAACCAAAAAGTGTTGGCAGCCATCTTGTGACTCGGTTAAACCGAGCCACAAGAAAAAAGGACAAAAAACACGAAAAGGGGGCAGGGTAGAAACACCCTCAGGGAAAGCATTTTAAAAAAATATTTTCGGCCGGATTCACACTGGGTGCGCAAATCCGGACGAAAACATTTTTAAAAAACGAAGTGCGGCTCACGCGCGTCGTTTTAATAAGCCCTCGGGTGGGCCTGGTCCCGGGGGCAATGTGCCATATATATATACGGGGGCCGCAGCCCCGGGGACCGCCACCTCCCCGGGGCTTTCTTCAATTATGGGCGGGGGGCCTTGCAGGCCCCCCCCAGCCCCGGGGACCGCCACCTCCCCGGACCTTTCTTAAATTATGGGCGGGGGGCCTCGCAGGCCCCCCCCAAGCCTCGGGGACCGCCACCTATCCGGGGCTCCAATATACATTAAAATGTGTGGGGGGGCTCCTGCCCCTCTCCACACTGCCCTGGGGACCACCACCTCCCCGGGGCTACATACATGTTGGGAGGGGGGCTGCGCGGCCCCCCTCCTGGAGCGCTCCTTGGCCCTGGGGACCGCCACCCCCAGGGCCGGCTCCAGTAATGTCCTGGGGTGCCCACCCCCGGGACATTGCAAACACTGCTTTGCTTCATGGAAGCGAGAGCAGGAAACCTGCTCTCGCTTCCATGAAGCGAAGCAGATTGCTTTTGGACAAGGGGAGCTGCATGTCAGCAGCTCCCCTTATCCAAAAGCAATGCCGGCTCCCGCAGGAGGCGGGGAGCCGGCTGGGACCGCAGGGGCATTGGGGCTCCCCCCGCGGTCCCCAACGTTGAGGCCAGGCCCCTGGGGGATGGGGTCCCCGGGGCCAATAGAGGCCCAGGGAAGGGGGGCCACGTGGCCCCCCTTCTGTGTAAATAATTTAAAAAGCAATCTAGGCCAGCCCCCGGGGGATGGGGTCCCCGGGGCCAAGAGTGGCCCAGGGAAGGGGGGCCACGCAGCCCCCCTCCCGTAAAAATAATAATAAAAAAAATAAATAAACAAGGCCATGCCCCGAAGTATGGGGTCCCTGGGGCCGAAATCAGCCTCGGGAGGGGGGCTGCGCGGCCCCCTTCCCGTTTTTAAAACATTTTTTTAATGGGTCTGGCCCTGGGGGATGGGGTCCCCAGGGCCCACAAAATATTAAGAGAAGGGGGGCCACACAGCCCCCCTTCTAAAAATATCAAAAGAAAAGACGGCATCTCACCGGAGGCCCCGCCCCCTCCCTGCACCACTCTGCAAACACGCCTCCTGGCACGTTCTGGGTTGGGGGATTAAGTCCCCTTGAATGCTAAGGGTCCTTAGGGGCCAACTAGCCCATTAGGTACCTCCAGTAAGCCCCATACAGTGGGATTTCTGAGAGGTGGTCCGAGGCCACGCCCCTTTTTACAACACTCTGCAAACCTGCCTCTTGGGGGCCAACTACCCCTCCTATTAACAAGGATAAACCGGTAGTGGGGTGTAGACTGCGCACAATAATGTAACTAGATATTTCGAAAAGCTTCAATTCTATTGTCTTGTGTATGAGGGTGCTCCAAGGAGATTGAACAACGACCACCCTACATTGTTAAATGAGTGTAAAACAAGTCTATACGCATATAGTATAAAGAACAAAGTCAATGTAATAAGTCACACTCATATAGTAATGCCAACAATTAAATCCACACGGTAGTCTTCTCAAATGTTCTTCTTTGTTGTTTTTATTCCAAGTCTTGTAAAGTATATGCTTCAGTTCTTCATCTCAACAACAGATAGCCACAGAGCCTTCACGTGTTTCGTCTTAAGGAATTAACCTAAGACTTCATCAGGTCACGAGCAACAATATCCATAAAGGAGGTATAAATATAATCCTCTGTCACAGTCAATGAAATACCGTCCTTGTACACGAATGTGCCCGATCAATACGAGAATCTTGAGGATCAGCACAGTAGCTTCATCAATAAAAAACGATCCTTAAGAGTTCGAATCCCGTCCTGAACAATTCTTAAATCCTCGACGGAGAGTGCTCCGCTCCGAATCCTGGCGTGCTCGTATTGATCGGGCACATTCGTGTACAAGGACGGTATTTCACTGACTGCGACAGAGGATTATATTTATACCTCCTTTATGGATATTGTTGCTCATGCCCTGATGGAGTCTTAGGTTAAATCCTTAAGACGAAACACGTGTTGGCTCTGTGGCTATCTGTTGTTGAGATGAACTGAAGCATATACTTTACAAGACTTGGAATAAAAACAACAAAGAAGAACATTTGAGAAGACTACCGTGTGGATTTATTTGTTGGCATTACTAGACGAGTGTGGCTCAGGACATTGACTTTGTTCTTTATACCCCTCCTATTACCTCCCAGTAAGTCCCACACAGTGGGATTGCTAAGAGGTCTTGGGAGGCCACACTTGCCTTTCTCCACCACTCTGCAAACGCGACACCTGGCACAGTACTGGTTGGGGGATGAAATCCACTTTACTCCTGAGGGACTTTGGCGGCCAAGTAGCCCTCCTGGTGCCTCTTGTAAGTCCTACGCTGTGGTATTCCTGAGCGCTGTTCAGAGGCCCAGGCCCCTTTCTGCACCACTCTGCAAACGCGACTACTACCTTATAGTTAGAAATTAGCATTTAAAAAACCTTAGAAATTCACTGAAAAAACCATAGGGTTCAGGGACGTTATAGTTAGAAATTAGCATTTAAAAAACCATGGAAATTCACTGAAAAAACCACAGGTTTCAGGGACGTTCTAGTTAGTGGGACATTTCACTCGTACAAAACCAGAGAAATTCGGCCGTTATAGTTAGTTGAGCTAGCTCTAACTCGCGCCCCCGCAATGCACTGCTGATGACGTCACATATTACATCACTCATGACATGGTCAGTCATCACTGATGACATCGCAAATGACTTCACTGATGACATCATCCACGTAATATCTGATGCACCTCCTCACACCCTAATATAACCTTTGATACACCCACTCTAAAATAGACTAGCATTCTCGAAACCATAGACACATCAATACCAGTTAGTACATACCCACTCACTGATTCATAGGTCTACACACATCCACTCACTAACCCATACAGTCACTCATACACGCAATCACTCATCAATACAGCCGCTGATATATGCACTCATACACCCATACAGACACCCACACACCGCCACTCACCCACAGAGTTACTCAAACACCTAGTCAGTCAACCAAAGAATCAATAACACTGCCATTTAGTCACCAATACAGTTATACACACACCACCTCACTTATTCATGCAGATTGTAACACAGTCACTCTCTTCTACAATCACTGACACAAGCACACACTCATCCATACAGCCACTCTCACAATCACTCTCACATTTAGTCACTTATATACACCAACACTCACATATACTGCCTTTCACATATTTAGTTGCTTTAACATATTCCACAGAGACATCCATTCACTCACCAACACAACCATATGCAGTCAGTCACCCATACAGCCCCTCGCAGACGCACTCATGAACCCATACACCCAGTGACTCACCCACTCACTCATCCATGCAGGGAGTCACACACACCCTCACCCACCCACCCACCCACCCAGACACTCAGGCACCCATACAGGTACTCGGACAACTAATCAATAACCCATATAGACCCTCATCTACCTACTCACCAACCCATGCAGCCACTTACACACCAACAGACAGACTGATATAGACATTCACACAGATTAGTCATTCACCAAGACACGTTTACTCACTCACTTATACAGTCAGTCACACACCCACTAAATGATCAATTCAGACATTGATGCACCCACTCATTCCTCAATACACCTTGGCGTATATATGTATAAATTAAACTTTAAAAAAAATTCAGTTACTGGATGATGTCATCAGTGATTTCATTGACCATGTCATGAGTGATGTAATATGTGACGTCATCAGCAGTGCATTGCGGGGGCGCGAGTTATAGTTAGCTCAACTAACTATAACGGGCGAATTTCTCTGGTTTTGTACGAATGAAATGTCCAACTAACTATAACGTCCCTGAAACCTGTGGTTTTTTCAGTGAATATATATATATATATATATATATATATATATATATTGACTGACAGAGGTTAAAGGGACATTTTAGTTAGGTGAAAATGTCAGTTAAAACACAATGTTTTAAGCTGAAAAAAACACTGAAATTCACCAGTTATAGTTATCTGAAGTAACTATAACGTGTGCCCTCGCCATGCACAGTGTTGTTATCCATGATGTAATTTTAGATGTCATTAGGGATGTTATCAATGCAGTCATTGAGCATGTCATGAATAATGTAATAAGTGAGGATAGAGGCAGTTCATGGCGAGGGCGCGAGTTAAAGTTACTTGAGATAACTATAACTGATGAATTTCTCTGGTTTTGTTAGTTTAAAATGTTATGTTTTAACTAACATTTTCACCTCACTATAACATATCTTTAACCCATTTTTTCCCAGTGAATTTCTAAGGTTTAAAAAAAAATGTAAAGTAACATATTATTACAATTTTTAACTATATAACGTTACTTTAACCTTTGAGTTTTTCCTGTGGATTTCTATGTTTTTTTAAATTTAAAGTAAGATGTCCAATGCTGTTTGACCAGGCCCTGTGCCCAACCCCACTGCAGGCTCTCAACCCCTTTTTTTAATTGTGTTGCACCACGAAACCACTGAGGTTCTCCATGGGGTCACCCTATGGCTCACAGTGGATCTGCGGACCCACGGAACCCTTAAAAAGAAAACCTCCTTAGCTTAGGTTATTTTGAAGAATTCAATCCCTGAGTCATAAGATGGTGGCCGCAACTTTTCCTTCAGGTTGTGGCCGACCAATCACAACGTGCGCTTGAGCTCACGGATCCACGTATCAACTATGGCGTGAAATATACATACATTTTGAGCCTTAATTTCCCAAAACTAGTGAACAGATTTACACCAAATCCCAAAAAGCATGCTTTCTGGATCAAGCTATAGCTTTCTGCCAAATATGGTGTAGTTCCGTTTAGCCATTTTTGCTGTATTACTGTTTGATTTTCATATGGAAAGTTGCACGGGGAAAACACATTTTTGGACCCTCCCCTTTTTCTCAGCCCTGCTTGACAGATCACCCCTAAAATTTCCAAGAAGATGAGGTGGATTAGACTTCCATTTGGAAAGTTTCATGAAGATTCATCAAACATATTTATCCCATAAAGAAAGAGAACGGCACTCCAGGCATATGGATCCCAAAATGCAATTTATTGAGAAACACGAGTCTCAGTCAACGCGTTTCAGTTGTTAAGATACAACCTTGATCACGACAACGAGTGCCATTTTGTCATCACGTTTATAGCATCACATGATCATAAATCACAGAAACAAAGGAAGGGATAGCGAAACTACGGAGTTCATTACAGTCGCCATCTTAAAATGTGCTAATCAGTGAATGTGTTTTCTGTAGTGCTCATATATATATGTACAATAATAATAAATGTGCCATAGTCAGGTAACACAAGCTTAAGCGGTTACGCTTAATAGTAAACAACTGTTTTTTACCCCAGTATCCTTATTGTCATATGCCAGGGACCAATTGCAGAAACAAGTCTGATCTTGAATGAATCCGCAAGTCGGATATGTGGAGACAATTTTAAAGATTATTTCACATATGTTCCTCGCTCTATTTTCATTAATGACAACAGTGTGAACATATTTACAAGTATATATTAGCTCCCCTATATCTATTTTTAAAGAAACATACTCATTTTACGAGTTTCACGGATCTACGGACCGGATTTGCGAATTTGCCTGATGACACTCCCAAACCTTGCCTTTTGATTGAGTACATGAAGACCCCACCCATGTAAATGAAATACCACACCCAAAAACAGTTATTTCTCCATTGTACTCTGTAGAAAGAGGATTGAGAACCAGTGGTGCTCGGCTTTCTTAGACTGGCCGAAGCTTCATCTTCTGTCCAGAATGAACATCCAGAACTTATTGAGGATGAGGAGGAAGATACACCACCTCCAAGAAAACAAAGTGATGCCTGGAAGTATTTTACAATATCTTCAGGGGAAAAGAAGGTTAGAGCTAAATATGTGCAGTGCAGTGTTTGCGGGAATCAGTTATCCAGGGTCATTGCCAAGAAGTATATACATGGTACAAGTTGCATTTGTAAGAACTTAAAAACAATTCATGAAAGAGTGTACAGCTGGATGATGCGGGAGAAAGCAGGCTCAGCAGAACAGTCCACCCATACCTTACCTATGGGAGAACCTTCCTCACCTGTAGTCATTACAATATCAGCTGCCTGCGAAGACTTGAGTGAGATGTTTATTCACTGTGCAAAATGCCACATACTTGTCGCTGTAAAAATGTCTTCTGTGGGTGCATTCTTGGATACAGTGCAGAAGCGTCACTGTTAGTTTTGCTTTTTTACTCCTAATTACCAGATAATGTTTTTTGAAGATTGAAGTGAGTTGCTTCTTTGCATTTCCTTATCCTTTTACTACCCTGTTTAATCTTTGTTTAAAAAAAAAACTTAAAAACCCATCTACCAAAAAACAGTTCTTTTTAGAACCACAATCTGGTCAAGCAAAGAGCTAACTCTGTGTTTTTAACGTGTCAGAGAGTGTATCGGTGTGAGACTGGGTGTGTCAGTGGCTGCATCTGTGTGTGCCTGGACGTGTTAGTGGTTGTATCGGTGTGTGCATGAATGTATCAATCTCTGTATCAGTGTGGCTGGATGTCAGTAGCTGTATCAGTGTTGTGCCTGGGTGTGTAAGTGGCTCTATCGATGTGTGAGTAGATGTCTTATTGGGTGTATGAGCGTCTGTCTGGGTGTGTCAGTGGCTGTATCGATGTGTGCCTGGGTCAGTGGCTATATCGGTGTGTGTCTGGATGTGTCAGTGTCTGTAACAATGTGTGCCTGGGTGATTTAGCATCTATATTAGTGTGTCCCTGGGTGTGTCAGTGGCTGTATCTGTGTATGGGTGTTTGAGAGGCTGTATCAGTGTTTGGCTGAATGTGTAAGAGGCTGTATCTATATACGATTGGGTATGATATTGGCTGTGTGAGTATGTCCCTGGATGTGTCAGTTGCTGTATCCGAGTGTGGCTGGGTGTGTCAGTAGTCGTATCAGTGTGTGTCTGGGTATGTCAGAGGCTGTATCGGCGTGACAATTGACTGTATCAGTGTGAGCCTGGTTCTGTCAGTGGCTGTATCGGTGAGTGCTGGTGTGTCAGTGACGGTATTGGTTAGTGCATGGATGTGTCAGTCTATGTGTGGCTTTAACAGTGTATGGGTGGGTGTGTGAGTAGCTGTATTGGTGTGGGTGTGTGAGTAGCTGTATTGGTGTGGGTGTGTGAGTGGGTGTATCAGTGTATACCTGGGTGTATGAGTGGTTGTATTGAAGTGTGTCTTGATGTGTGAGTGGCTGTGTGAGTGTACGATTGGGTGTGTGAAAGACTGTATGGGTGTATGAGTCTATGTATGTAGGTGTTTGCATGTGTAAATGGGTGTGTGACTGACTGGGATTTTGAGTGTGAGTGTATGTGTGGGTGTGTCAGTACTTGTGTGAATGACTCTATAGGTGTGCGAGTTCATGTATGGGTATGTTTGTGACCCATACGTTAACGTAGCAATATACATTTTTATAACTTTACAAATACATTTTATTAACACATTACAATACAATTTAAACCAAACAAACAAATAAACATAATACAACTTATTTAATTATTTTCAAATACACTTTTGTGCACAAGTACTCCAGTTACATGCGGGTATATCTTTAGACCAGCAAGGACAAAACAAAGTAATGTTTGGAAGGATTTTGCAATACCTTCAGTGGAAAAGAAGGTTACAGCTAAATATGTGCAGTGTAATATTTGCAGCAAGCAGTTACCCAGGGGTACTGTCAAGAAGGGTTCACATGGGACAATGTCCATGTGGAAGCACTTAAAACAATTCAGGAAAGGGATTACAACTGGATGATGCAGGAGAAAGCAGGTGCAGCAGGACAGTCCACCTCTACAGCACCCTTGGGAGAACAATCATCAGCTGCAGTCATTACAATACAAGCTGCCTGCAAAGGTTTAAGTGAGATGGTTACTCATTGTTCAAAATGCCACATACTTGTTGCTGTAAAAATTTTTCTGAGGGTTAATTTTCCTTTTTTACTGTTCTCAGGTTCTTTACCCATACACCATAAATGATGTACTGTTGAAAGATTCATCATTGAATAGTGGGGGGAAAACAATCATAAAGATTGTAGAAAAGAAACTAAAACTGCTCACTATGTGTATGTAAGTAGGTGCTTGCATGTGTAAATGGGTGTGTGACTGACTGAATGGGGTTTTGAGAGTATGTGTGAGTGTATGTGTGTGTTAGTACCTCTGTGAATGACTCTATGGGTGGGTGAGTTCATGTATGAGTACCTGTATGGGTGTGTTTGTGACCCATAAGTTAAATTAGTAATATAGATTTTAATAACTTTACAAATTCATTTTATTAACGCATTACAATACAATTTAAACCAAATAATTAACAAACATAACTTATTCAACTATTTACAAATACAGAAACACACCTAAACATGACCTTCTGATTAACTTACACTAGGACCCCACCCAAGTACTTGCAGTGCTGCGGTCTATTTACTTTACCTCTCCAAATGTGTTACATTTAATGGTATGTCAACGTGGGACCACTGAGTACTGGTATAGTCATCATGGTGAGTTCAAGTGCATGTTGCGAAATTTAGGAACACCAACTTGGTTTCTAACCCTCAGTGGTGCAGAATATCCATGGGATGACTTACATAACTTTTTGAGAGAAGCAAACTAACATTAAAGGTATCAAATTCAAGACACCAAGAGAACATAAAAATAGAGTTGTGTATTTGCCAAGTTTGTGCAGTGTAACATCTGCGGCAAGCAATTATCAAGAGATACCGGTAAAAAATATTTTTACGGGACAAGTCCCATGTGAAAGCATTTAAAAACCATCCACGAAAAGACATCCAATCACTTTGTGTGAAAGGAAGCCACTGGAGGAAAAGCACACTCACCATCTGTAGTAGTCTTAGGGGAACCTTCAAATGTTCAACAAATAACAGTACTAGCTTACTGCAATAGGTTATCTAAGATAATAGCATTATACAATTTAAACCAAACAATTAACAAATAAACATAACATAACTTATTTAACTATTTACTAGTACACTTCTGTGCACAAGTACTTCAGATAGATGCAGGTATGTCTTTAGACCAGCAAGGGCAATCTAATCCTATACTGCATGAGCAAGAAGAGATGCCACCTCCAAAAAAGGAGAGTAATGTTTGAAAACATATCAGTATTCCTTCGGGAGAGAAAAAGGTTAGAGTCAAGTTTGTCCAGTTCAATGTCTCCAGCAAGCAATTGTTGAAACAGACTGGGAAGAAGTATTCCCATGAGACAAGTTCCATGTGGAATTCATAAAAACTATCCATCAATGCATGTACCATTTGCATAATGCAGGAGAAAGGAGGTGCAGCAGAAAAACAATCATTATCTGCAGTAGCCTTAGGGGAATCGTTGTCACTGGCTATCATAACTGTTCCAGCTGTTTCCGATAAGTTATATGAGATGGTAACTCACTGTAGCAAATGCCATATACCCGTGGCTCTAAAGATGTCGTCCATGGCTGCATACCTGGATACAGTGAAGAATCACCGTTGTCAATTATTTTTTTGGTCCCTGTTGAACCTTCATGTTTATCACAGACTGAAGCCAATTGCTTCTTCCCAGTTGCCTTCCATTACCCCTTTTAATACCTTGTTTATTTTCTTCCCAAAAAAAAAAAGATATATATATATAACTGTTAGTGCTGCAGGACCACTACTAGCATTTAATTTCCAGGCCTGGACGCACATAGTACACTCTACTAGAGACTTGGAGATAAATTAAATAACAAAATTATGGTTGTCATTCAAACCATGTTTAGGGGAGAAGCACATATTCTTTACCACTATCTAGCAGTGGCAAATTGTTCACATTCCTAAGGCGAACTGGGTGTCTCAGTATGTGATTGGGTCTCTTTGTGACTGGGTGTTCAAATGGGTATGTAAGTGACTGTATGTATTGGTAACTGACTGTGTTAGTGGGTATTTTAGTGTGTCACTGTGTGCAAGTGGCTGTATTAGTAGTGGATACATAAGTACTGTGTTAGTGGATGTGTAAGTGATACTGTCACTGAGTAGATGTGACAGTGGGTGTATGGTTTTCTAAATAGGTATGTTTGTGGCTGTGTAGGTGGGTGACTGGCTGTATAACTGGGTGTATTTGTCTGTAGTTGCGTGTGTAGATGACTGAAACTTAAAAGTACATGTTTTACCTGTTAACTACAGAGTACCCCGCCCATTGGACTACCTAGGAAGTACCTTAGGGGTGACTTATGTGTACAAAAAGGAGAGTTTAAACATTGGCAAGGAGTATTAAATGCTAAGTTGAAGTGGCAGTAAAGTGCACACACAAGCTCAGCAGTGGCAGGCCTCAGTCAGGTTTAAAGGGCTACTTGAATGGATGACTCAAATAGTGCTGCAGGCCCACTACTGGCATTTAATTTACAGGCCCTGGGCATAGGTAGTACATTCTTCTAGGGACTTACAGATCAATTAAATATACCAATTGTGGATAAGTCAATGAGACCATGTTTAGGTGAGAAGCACATACTTTACCGCTATCTAGCAGTGGTAAACTGCTCAGATTCCTAAGGCAAACTGGGTGTCTCAGTATGTGACTGGTTGTGTCAGTGACTGTATGGGTATCTAAATGGGCATAGAAGGGGCTGTTTGGCTTAGTAACTGATTGTGTAAGTCAGTGTTTGGCTGTGTAACTATGTGTTTAAGTGGCTCTATTAGTAGTGGATACATAAGTACCATGTAAGTGATTCTGTCATTGTCTTACTGGATGTGACAGTGGCTGTATGGTTTTCTAAATAGGTATGTTTGTGGTTGTGTAGGTAGGTGACTGGCTATATAACTGGGTGTATGGGTATGTAAGTGCGTTTGTAAGTGACTGAAACTTAAAAGTACATGTCTTGCCTTTTAACTACACAGCAACTTGCCCATTGGGCTACCTAGGCCATACCTAAGGGGTGACTTGTGTGTAAAAAAAGGAGAGTTTAAACATTGGCAAAGGGTATTAAATGCCAAGTCGGCCTAGTAGTAAAACTGAACACACAGGCTCTGCAGTAACAGTCTCTATACATGTTTGAAGGACTGCTTGTCAGGATGGGTGACTAGGACTGTCAGTACTTGAGTACATATCTGAGTGACTCTATCAGATCCTCTGTGGGTGTGTCACTGATTGTGTAAGTAAGTATGTCACTATATGACTGGCTCTCTAAGTAACTCTAAGGGACTGTAAATGTGTACGTAAGTAAATGAATGGATTGCTTACTGGCTGTCTTAGTGTTGGGATATGTAACTCTGTGTGCAACAGGCTCTGTTACTGCTGGATACATAAGTGTGTGAGTGAATGTGTAACTGCCTCTTTTGCTGTCTAACTGGGTGTGTTAGTGGCTCTATGCTTTTGTACATAGGTATGTGAGTCCCAGTATGGGTGGTAGACTAGATGTATAAGTGTTTAAGTGCCCATGTAACTCACTGAAACTTCAAAGTACATGTCTTACCTTTTAAGCACATAACACCCTGCCCTATGGCCTACCTCCGGCCTACCTTAGGGGTGACTTATATGTACTAGACGGGGAGTTTAAGGCTTGGCAAGGGGTTTTAAATGCCAAGTCAACATGGCAGTAAAACTGCGCACACAGGCTCTGCAGTAGCATGCCTTTTAAGTGTTTAAAGGGCTACTTGTCTGGCTGGGTGACTAGGAGTGTCAGTACTTGAGTACATTTCTAAACACATGCATCAGTTCCTCTGTGAGTGTGTCACTGGATATGTAAGTAACTGTCAGCATATGAACCGCTTTCTTAGTAACTCTATAGGTCTATAAATGTGTATGTAAGTGGATGTATGGATTGCTTACTGGCTGTGTTAGTGAATTTCGGGGTATGTAACTGTGTGTGCAACTAGCTTAGGTACCACTGGATACATAAGTGCTGGGTGGGTGAATGTATGTGTAAGTGCCTCTGTTGCTCTCTCACTGGGTGTGTGACTGGCCGTATGGTTTTGTTAATAGTTATATGAGTAGCTGTATGGGTGGGTGACTGGGTATATAGGTATGTAAGTGCATGTGTAACTGACTGTCTGAGTGTTGGGTACATGAATGACTGTACAGGTGTGCAAGTGGGTGTACCAGTGCCTGTATGAGTGTGTAAATAAATAGGTAAAAGTATATATAGGCGAGTAAATTGTTGTGTGAATGGTTTTATGGATGTGTGGCAGTCACTGTCTGGCTATATGAGCGGTGAATACATAAGTACTTTTATTGGACTGTAACTGTGTGTAAGTGCCTGCCTGACTGTGTGAGTGGGTGAAAATTACATACTTTTAAATTACTTACTATGAGTAAACACCCACATTTAATTTCAAACAGATTCATTCATGCTGGCTTAATAAACATACCATATTTCCTGTATACCAATTCCTTTCTCCTTTCTTACTCACTCTATTTTTAGTTAATGTTCTCATCTAAGCTACCTTCTATTTTGACTTCTAGTATAGCGTCTAGAAGCTACACATTTTCTTTCATCTTACATATACTCACAATGTTTTATCTAAATAGACTTTTTTATACTACAACTTAATAAACATACCTGTAAAGTTCTTTCCTTTTCTCCAACTTTAATTTCTATTTCTGTTAACATCTGTTTTCATTAGAAATCTCTAGTCAGAGCTATGGCAATGCTCCTCCACTCTCAGTACCAAAGCAGCTAAAATGGCTACCCTTCACCATGTGCTCTTACTTATACTCCTGTAGTATTTCTTTTTTTAACTCTTTCCATGTTTCCTGTAAAGAAGCCCAATTTGGTTGTTTTTTTCCGTGAATCTGTGGATCCACCGCAATGCTGAGCGCGACCCCTGTGTAACTTCACGGTGGACCAGCAGATCCACACGGAAGCCCATAGAAGCATTTAACAATCTACTATTAATAGTTTGCATTTATGTTTTACTTTATAAAAACTGCTAAAATAAAAACCAAACACTCCATAATTACCAATGTTTCCACACTACTCTTTTTGAGTTTCACAGTGCAATAGTTATTGTTCCCCTGCCCCATATTCTTTAGCTCTGTGACCATGATAGCAGCACTCCCTACCTACCACTAGCTCAACATTGCACATTACCTTCTGTAAGCAGTGTACTAGCTTCAAATTTGCCTGTAGCAGGTGTGGTTGACTGGTTGCAATTTCAAGACTATCCCTAACAAAATAATTTGTTTTTATTTTTTCAAAACCAATGACAGATGTAGCGACTTTTTTCTCCAAATCACTACCTAATTGTAGTTCCATTCACATCACTACCATCCAGTCAAATATGTTCTTTTATAATCTACTTGCTGTCCTCCATTTTAACTCCTTTTCATCTTCAAAACTGCTTCATTCTACTGCAGCCTTCTCTGTGCTACTCCTCCGTCCCTCTAAAATGGTCATAGTGCGGATTATGGGTCATAGTTTACTGTTTTGAGCATCAGGGATTCCAAACCAAAAGCACACGTT
The DNA here is from genome assembly GCA_963921515.1 of Calotriton arnoldi. Lineage (NCBI taxonomy): Eukaryota > Metazoa > Chordata > Amphibia > Caudata > Salamandridae > Calotriton > Calotriton arnoldi. Next base: position 1,817,292 of record CAWUFW010002396.1, on the reverse strand, counting down.
CAACTCGTAATAGCAACAGGTTTTCCTCAACCAAAACAATTTATTTAAAAAAACAGCACATTTAATACAGTAGGCATATAACTGGCTACATAGATATCTAAGAGTGTGAGAGTGGCTGTATAGGTCTGTGAGTAGGTGTGTCAAAGGGTTTGTTGTGTGAGTGGGTCTATAAGAGGCTGCATGAGTCTAACTGGGTGTGTGAGTGGCGGTATGGGTCGCTGAGTATGTGACTGGGTGAGTGAGTAGGTTTTTGGCTGTGTGGGTAGGTGTGTCACAGACTAGATAGGTGTGTGAGTGGTCATATGGGTATATGAGTCGCTGTGTGAGTGGTAGTATAGTGACGGTACTTGACAACCTGAGAATGCTAGCTGACAATGGCAATCCATCCGTACTAGTGTTACTAGATATGTCGGCCGCATTCGATACGGTGAATCACAAGATACTGCTGAAAAGACTAGAGAATATAGGAGTGAAAGGACGGGCACTGAAGTGGCTGCAATCATATCTGACTGGCAGACAACAGGTAGTGACCATCTCACCGTTCACATCTCCAAAGACCCCTGTGCGACACGGGGTGCCACAGGGCTCTGCAATAAGCCCTATTCTATTCAACATCTATCTGCGCCCCCTGATCCCAATCATCAAATCCTTTGGAATTGATCTAGTCAATTACGCGGACGACACACAATTGGTGTTTTCCCTGGAAGGAAATCAAGCAGTATCCATAGACAAATTCCAGGAGTGCATGTATCACACCTCTAACTGGCTCAGGACAAACTCCTTACAATTTAACGGAGAAAAACGGAGGTAGTATACTGTTCTACGGCCAAAATGACGCGGCCTTTGCCGGCTGAGTTCAGACTCACCCCTATGGACAAACCACTGGTTCCAGCAAGAACAGTACGCAACCTGGGGGTTTTAATGGATGATAACCTTCAAATGGAGTCACAAGTCAATAAAACAGTTAGTATTTGCTTCTCCCTGATAAGAGCACTACACCAGATTCTCCCACTACTGCCTATTGCTACTAGACCCTTAGTAGTGAGGAGTATAATTTTAAGTAGACTGGACTACTGCAACTCTCTGTACTTGGGAGCACCACAGTCAGTGCTACTGAAGCTGCAGAGGATCCAGTCCATAGCAGCCAAACTGGCGTTAAATAGGCAGCGCAGGTCGTCAACGACTGCAGCTCTAAAGGACCTCCACTGGTTACCCATCAAGGAGAGAATCCAATTTAAATCCCTCTGAATTGTGTTCAGAGCAGCACATGGTTTGGGTCCAATGCCCATGCAGGAGAAACTCACCTGGTACACTCCGGGGAGAAATCTCCGTTCTTCTAGTGCAAGTCTGGTAACCACCACTAGATTTAAGAAGACCAGGACGGGTGGCAGAGCATTCGGTGTAGTAGCCTCACGACTCTGGAATGATCTTCCCCTGAACATCAGACAAATTAAATCTTTGCTCCCATTCAGAAAAAGCTTAAAGACTTGGCTCTTCCCTAGGGATGAGTAAAATGAGCTCTCTAAATCAGCGAATAGACTATCTGTTCTGTCCAGTGACAACTTGGTAAGTCGCAGCGCCAGGATACCCGTTGGGTGACAGTTTTTGCGCTATATAAGTTTATGTTACAATTACAATTACAAGTATAGTGTGTGAGTGGGTGTGTAGTGGTTTTATGGGTGTGAGCGGCATGTGTGAGTAGCTCTGTGGGTATATGAGTGGGGATGTGACTGGTTGGGTGTGATAGTAGGTGTGTGAGTAACTAGGTGTGTAAGTGTTTGTGTGAGTAGCACTGTGGGTGTGAGGGCTTCTCTCAGTGTGTCAGTGGCTGTGTGAGTACCTATGTGGGTGGGTGAGTAGTTGTATGGGTATGTGAGTTGGTGTGGGTGTCTGTGTGGGTCTGTCAGTGGGTGTATGAGTGTCTGTGGGCCAAGAGTGCCTGCATGGCTCTGTGAGTGGGTGTGTGAATGCCTTCCTAGGTCTCTGAGTGGGTGTGTGACTGCCTGTGCTGGTCTGTAAATGGATGTGACAGTACCTGTGTGGGTGTCTGAGTGGGTCTGAAAGGGTTTTTTTTCCTTCAAAGTGTATCAAGATTCATGGATCTGTCGCGAATTTACATGGGGGTCTCGCCGGAGATCTGCGGATTCCCTAAGTGGAACTCCCCCTGCCCCCCCCCCGATATAACTCAATTCTTTACCCAACATAGGTCCCTCGCACACTCTTCTGACACACCCATGGGGCGAGGGTACCTCTACCCTGAACCCTTTAATCATTTTGCAGATACATTTTAAGACTCCGGGACCACTCCCCAATACTTAAAATGGTGGCCGCAACCTCCTGGTCAGATTGCTGTTGCCGTGTGACTTCATGGATACACCACGGAGGATCTGCGGAGGGCCCACGCCTCTACATATACAAATGTGTTTTTCCTTTATTTACTCCACAACTACTGAATGGATTTACATCAAACCACAGAAAGGGCTCTTTTTGGACCAACAGCTACCTCTGCCAAATTTGGTGTAATTCCGTCCAGTAATTCGGGCTGTAATATTCAAAATCCCTATGGGAAATTGTATTGGAAACGCACATTTTTTACCTCCTCCCTGCCCCCTTTTTTCGGCCTCTGGTTCACGAATCACTTAAGACTGCAGGCCCGATACTGGTGTAGTAAGTGCTTTTATTTTAATCCATTTAGAAAAAACCCAGACTCAAAGCATTTCGTTTTGCTTCCTCAAGCCTTGTTCACGAATGGGAATCATTTGCAACCAGCATTTAAAGAGAATGTGCTCAAGTGTTGACATCTGGAAGACATAAAAACATATTAGACATTTAACATACTTCTTTTTTTTTTTTTTTCTTCTCACAAGCCATATTCCATTTTGCAGTTCCAGAATCACTTCTTAGGAATATATAATATAATGGAAAAAAAATTACTTATCATTCTAAATTAATTTGTCTACTCAATGTTAATATTACATCACTTATACATGTTATCTTAAGTGGAAATTAATTGGTTCCTTACTAGAACAGTGTACATTTTCCTTTTCACTGTATTTATACAGGGCTACATAATGTTCGAAAGTGAAGATGCAGATCTTGAATTTTTTTTTCTTTCCATGATGATAGTAGTTGAAATTTGAAGTCCTACTATAAATAAAGCCCTTGTTTTCATACACAGGATTTTTTTTTTTTAACTGTTGCATCATCCTACATAACCCAGTAAGATTCCTTTTCTATTTCCTAAAGAACAACGTTCATCTGAGAAGAAAAACAAAAAAGAAAAAGGAACAAAAACTCCCATAAAAACTTTGAATAAAAATCCTTCAACTCCTATTTCATTTCATAGGAAAATTCCCTCATCTATTGGCTGAGGAATTATAGGTAAGGAGTCACAGAATCACCAAATTCCTGAATTATCTGCATGTATTCTATATATCCAGATGTACAGCTAAATTGTCATGCATGTTCAGACCCCATGGTTAAATGGTCTCCAGATTAATGATGTACTCTGATTCGAGCCAACGTAACTCCAAACATCGATCCCCTAAAAAAAAAAATCATTAGTGTCCAGTCCCCGCCATGTCTATCTTGAAAATGGCAGGCAACTGGATATTTCGGGTCATTGTTCTCATGGCCCTCTCATGTTCTAAGATGCGTTTCATGACTTAAAAAATAGTGCTGCCAGCATATATCCGTTGGACGGGGCGTTCAATACAATATACCAAATGATTTGTCCTACAGGAGATGTATTGCCTGATTTCATATGGTTTCTTTCGGAATGGGACATCACAGGCTGTTCTGAATGGACTATATGTGCATGCCTTTCTATTTTTGCAAGGGTAGACCACAGTGGGTTCTTTGCCTGGTCTTGTGCTCTGTGTTCAAGACTGGAAATGACTATGGACCACCATATCACTGATGTTTCTACTTATACGATATGTTATAGTTTGTGTCTCACAAAGGAGTTCTCTAACGGTCTCTTCACTTTTCAAAATGTTCCTGTTTTTCGATAGGATATCAGCGACTTTCTTAGATTCAGTAGTAAAGGTAATGATCACTCTAATCCTATTAGGAGTAGCTTTCTCTTGACTCGATACTTTTTCTTCTGATTTACCAATCCCATATAGAAATTTCTGTCTGTCTGCTAATTTGATTCTTTCTATCGCTTTCCTCAATATCTGAGTAGGGTGTCTCCTAGCCCTGAACCTCTCCATCATATCCCCTTAGTCCTCTGTGAACTTCTCTGTACTACAGTTCCTTTGTAGTCTCACCAACTCCCCATAAGAGATATTCCATTTCTTGTGGTTAGGATAGCTGCTGGATGCATGAAGCACTAAGTAAGTAAGTCAGTTTTTATATAGCGCAGCTACTCACCCTTACGGGTCTCAAGGCGCTGGGAGCCGGAGTGGAAATTAAGTGAGCTATTGCCCAGAGTCACATGGTGCTGAGCTGAGCTGCCGCCGGAGCCGGGGATCGAACCTTGAACCCTGTGCTCCGAAGTCAGCTGCCCTGGCCGCTGCACCACACCTCTCCACAGCACTACTGCCGGCTGTTTCTTTCCTGATCAGGGAGTTTACTAATCTTTCATTCTGCATCTCTGTATGGATGACCAAAAATGTAATCATTGTTTTGCTATGGGAAATTGTAAATACCAGGTTCCAATTATTATCATTCAGACAGTTCAAAAAGTCCTGTATATATATGTCTGTTCCAAACATAAAACCATGCTTAACCTTTCATTGTAACACAGAATAGATAGAATATGACAGTTTCCTTGCTCGCTTCTTGTTCACAGTTACCAAGTTAGAAATAATTGTTCTTACTTTCCAATTTTTATGTTGCCACTAAATGCATCTGAAGGACCTTAATACACCCATACTTCAACCAAAGATAAATGTTTTATATATAAAAACGCATTTTATATATATGTTATCTTAATTCGGTTGGTGCTTTTATAGCACCCACCATTGATCCTTCATGGAAAGTTTATCGCTGATCCATCAAGCAGGGGCCAAGAAAAAGTGGGCCTTTCAAAAGTGCAAATTTTGCATATTAATTCCCATAGGTAAGTTGGCTCTCAAATGCAGAACAACCAACTGAAAAGAATTACACCAAATTTGGGAAGAAGTTCTAACTTTACTGAGAAAGCATGATTTTTATTGTTTGGTGTAAATCCATTCAACAGTTTTCCAGAAATTAGAGTTTAAAAAGATGCTCGGGTGGCCATGAGGGGTTAACGCTGGTAAAAAGTTAAAGATGTCTGGACTGTTGGTGTACAGATATGCTCTGATTGGTCCTTTCGAAGTGGATGGGCAGATCCTGATTGGCTGGCAACAACATGGAGAATATGTTGTGGCGGCCATTAGAATTTTTTGTGTCCCTGGGACCCCTATCTTTACCAGTGACCCAGAAGTAGGAGATCGAGCCGGGAGCTGCTCTTGCCCTCTTTGCCTGTGTATAAGGGGCCAGACCTCAAGTCTCCCAAAGGCCTGACCTTGGGTGGATAGAGTGCTGGATTCCGCCTATGGACCGCACTGGTTACAGGCAAGTGAGGAGTAGGGAAGGAAGCCATCTACAGCTCACTTTGGCACTGGATTCAAGCTAGCCTGGCTGATGAGGGCTGTTAGCCCAAAACCGGTCCCAGGATGCTTGTTTCCGGTCCAGGGAAGACATGGCTTGGCAGTTCGGGCTGGACTGTTCCCATGAGGCACAGGGTCAAGACTGATTTGCATATAGCTGTGTATGAACTGGGGTGGCGAAGTGAGCTAAAGAACGATGATGGATTCAACCCAGATCTGTGACTGGGGGTGAGTGTCTGAAAAGTTTCAGCGCTCCGTCCATCATCTCCTTGTGTTTGCTTTGTTCGCCGTAAGTTGGCAGGGTATGCCCAGACGTGGGTCCCTTGCTCACTTTGCCACTGGATTCAAGCTAGCCTGGCTGATGAGGGCTGTTAGCCCGAAACCGGTCCCAGGATGCTTGTTTCCGGTCCAGGGAAGACATGGCTTGGCAGTTCGGGCTGGACTGTTCCCATGTTTCAGCGCTCCGTCCATCATCTCCTTGTGTTTGCACAGCACACAGTAGTCTTGCCTAGTATGTGGGAGCCAGCAGGGGCCCAAGTGGCTTTGAGGTCACATTCCACGGCCCCAACAAAAATAAATGCTGTGGTTGATCCGAGTGGGTTAGAGCACCCGGGTGAAAAAAAATTGCCTAGAATGTGACTGGCGGGCAGTTGTCTCATTTTTTTCCCTCCCCGTGTTAGAAGGGTGCTAACATGGATTAGCCCAGCATTCCCTCATCCTCTCACACTGTAATGATATGAACTGCAGGCACATTGTTTTGTGGCCTAATTTGATCCTTAGCATTTAGGTAGTAAATACTGATAATCCCAGTTTATCCAGTAGCACTGCCACCAATGTTCATGACTCTTTTCGAAGGATAGGTAAGGCCTTTACCAATTAGCGACGCACTCATTGGGCAGCGGGGATGATTATCTAGGCTCTCCTTGTTGGCTCATGCTCCGCTTCTGATCGGAAGTGTACCACCAAACCTGACTTGTGAGATCTCTATTAGGGCTCCGTGTGGCTCAGCTTTAGAGAAAGACAAAAGTGGACCACTTTGAGAAAAAAGAGGTTTCAGTAGAGAGTTAAGGTGGCAAGCATTCTGGGGCACTGAATGGGGAAGGAGGCGAAACAAGACTAAGAAGGTCAGAGCTCTAACAACCCAGCTGCATTAATTTGACAAGATGGCAGAGATAAGTAGTTCTTTAAAAAAAGAACTTAACTGGTAAAAAGTGAACTATTTGATATTTAGGAGGTACTAACTAAAGATCACTAGATATTGACCTTCCAGTGTTGCCAGTGCTCACATTGGTAAACAGGCCTCATTACCAGGGTGGTAGGATTGGGCACTCCTGGCTTAGTTGGGTAACGGGGACAAGAGCTGTAAGGCAACTTCAGCTGTTAAAGACATTGCAAATGTGTTTTAGGTCGAGGTGGATCTAAACCAGGACCTTGAAGCCTACTGTGAATCGTATTTCCTACATCATAGGAGTTGCCCATTGGTCTGGTTGCTGATCATTTTAATGCAGCAAACGCAGCTTTTAACTCTGGACAGAGATCCTAACAAAGTCAAACAAGGCATAGAGGCTATGAGAAAGGACACCAACCTTGGGGGAGTGGAAGGATTGACTCTAGAAATTCCCTGTAAAGATGTAGATCTGCTTTTACCCAATTGTTGCCAGTGGGATACTAACTCATTGCTGGGGGAGAAGTAATAGATTTGTTGATGCGATGTGATGGAGTTGAGGGTCTTACAGACCACTGCCCATGAGTAAGGTGGTTTTGGAGAAAACATTGACGCACATTTTTGTGTATAGTTTGGGTGCTTAGTGCTGGAAGGTGAAGTTGGCATCATACCCTAACAGAACACCACACAACCTCCCTAGTTTGTTTCTGAACCTGCAAAGTATTAAAAACCTTATGTAGTGGAGATTCTTAGCACACACTAAGCTTTTGAAAGCGTAGATCATCATATGATGAAGACTGTGAAACATTTTGGTTTTGCTCATACCATAATTTATTGATTTATCTATCATTTATTGGTTCTATCTCCTTTCGTGGAGTGGCGCTACGGTATCCTGAACCTACAGCTAGGATCTGAATGACGAAACATACATAGGGGCATTAGAAGGGGATGCCCACTATCCACCTCATTTTTGCAGTCTGACTACAGGACAGGAGGCAGGATTGTATACAATACTTCACAGAGCCAATCCTTGCTCAAGATTAGCTGGCTTTTGTGTCTATCTCCCTTGCTTTGCTCCTATTTGTTGCTTCCTCCCTTGGTGTGTTTGACCCAGCCTCACAGGAGCTTTTTGGTTTGCCCATGGTAGACTCGCCATTCATCCTGCTCTGCACACAGAATTGCAGACAGAGCCGCATTTAACCACCTAGTTTTCTGCTTTTCAATGCCACCTAGTGGGAACTAGAAAAACTGCAGCAGAAATGCAGAAGATATACCATCGAGCTTGACAGACATTGAAGACTATTTTAAACAAGAACTGGCAATGACTTTCGGTATTGCTTGAATGTAAAGGTAAGCAATACTGACGGGCATTATCAATGCTTGTTTCATCTCAGCACTCAACTGCACCCCGCATTTGGTGGACCCGCCTGCTCTTTAGGGGTCACCCTAGACAAATTTCTAAACATGCAAGGTCACATCAGTGCAACCATTAAGAGTGCCAACCATCAGCTCAACACTCTTAGGAAAATCAAACTGTTCCTACCTCCAGAAGACATGCAATCAGCAGTCCAATCCTTAGTCATATCACGAGTTGAATATGGTTTGGTGACCCTAGCTGGTCTTCCTAAATCTAGGTTAGCACCGCTAAGAGCTACTCTGAACGCCTCTGCCAGACTAATCACAGGCTCAAGAAAACATGATCATATCACACCTGACCTAATCCAGCTTAACTGGCTCGCCATTGAAGCTAGGATCCGCTTCAAGATAGCCTGCCTGACACATAAAGCTTTACATTTCAATAACCCCGTTTACCTGGCAAAAAAACTTGAGCTCTCCGGATCCAGAAGAAACCTAAGAAGCTCCAATACCCTTCTACTGAAACCACCGAAATTCAATAAAAAAGAACTTACAATCGTACCTTCTCAGGACTGGCTCCAAGAATTTGGAATGCCCTTCCAACAGAGATCAGAGCCAATCCCTTGACTGCCTCATTCAAAAAACAGGTCAAATGGCTACTATTGGAAGAACTGCATCAACAATAGCCTCCATGTCATTTTCTAGTCAATTACCTGCATTCTTGACAAGCATTTTTACTTTGTTGTGTTAAAATTTATGCTTGACAATGTACTTTCACTTTGTTTGTAACACGTGCTTGACAATCATTCTCACTTGGGGTTTAAAACGTATCTCAGCTGTCTTAATAGTAAGGTGATGATGAAACTGCTCGGCCTCATCTGGGTGGGCTGTTTGTTTGTTCATTTTCTACCTACTCTTCCCCTAGCGTCCTCATTTATTTTATGCCTCAGGTTCCTCTCATGTTGCCTTATGGGGGTGCTTGGGTGTGTTATTGTATGCTTAACAATTTACTTTCACTTTATGTTTGAAACTTATGCTTGACAATCATTTCTACTGGGGGTTTAAACTTACTTCGTTTGTCTTTGAAGTCAGTCTATGATGACACTGCTTGGCCTCATATTTGCTTTTTTGTAAGTGTATTTATATTGTCTCTGAACGTATACGTCAGCTTTCCTCTTTGTACAGCGCTCTGATACCCGGTTGGGTCTTGTTCGCGCTTTATAAAACTTTTCAAATAAATATATCCGTAATGGAGTCCCTTCTTTAATTATTCAGGAAAATTAAAAGCAGGACGGGGGTCACAACTAGCTGACAATCACATGTCATCTCTCTGTGTGCAAATGACATTCTGGTTTCTGTTTCATACCCCAATGAGGTGTTTCCAGAAATAGTGTAGGTAGCATGGGGGATCTAGCGTGGGCCACTGCTGCCAGTCAGCCATATTGGTCAGTCCATTAGGAGATCCCACCAATTGATGCTAAGCACAGCTGTGTCACCTACGTCAGTGCCACCGAAGTCACCCATACAAGTGAATCTGGCAAATATGGAATGTGGCAAATTAGTTCTTTTGCGCACCTAGAATCATCCACGACTGCAGCGTGGCAGGACTTCGAGGACTAAAGATCCGTCCACGTTGTGGCCTTGAGAACAGTGGCTCGAATGTGGTAAGAGTAGGCCTCTAGGAGGGTGAACTCCCATACAGCATGGCTTTGAGTGCTGTGTCACCCAGGTGGCTGTGCTTTGAGGGCAGTGCCTCTCTGGTGGCTGTGCTTTGAGGGTAGTGCCTCTCTGATGGCTGTGCTTTGAGGGCAGTGGCCCTCAGGTGGTAGTGCTTTAAGGGCAGTGGCTCCCGTACAGCATGACTTTGAGGGCAGTGGCTCTCTTGTGGCGGTGCTTTGAGGCCAGTGGCTCCCGTATAGCATGGCTTTGAGGGCAGTGACTCCCAGGTGGCAGTGCTTTGAGGGCTGTAACTCCCAGGAGGCTGTGCTTTGAGAGCAATGTCCCTCAGGTGGTAGTGCTTTGAGGGCAGTGCCTCTCTGGTGGCCGTGCTTTGAGGGCAGTGGCTCCTGTATAGCATGGCTTTGAGGGCAGTGACTCCCAGGTAGCAGTGACTCCCAGGTGGCAGTGCTTTGAGGGCTGTAACTCCCAGGAGGCTGTGCTTTGAGAGCAATAGCCCTCAGGTGGTAGTGCTTTGAGGGCAGTGCCTCTCTGGTGGCTGTGCTTTGAGGGCAGTGGCTCGCGTATAGCATGGCTTTTAGGACAGTGACTCCCAGATGGCAGTGCTTTGACGGAAGGCCTCTAGTACAGCAAGGCCAGTGGCGTAACAAATGCCCCCGCAGCCCCTGGGGGCGGGGCCGAGTTCCGGAGGCCCCTGGCCTGAGCGCTTCGGACTGGGTCCGGAGCGTGGGGGCCCTCTCTGCTTGTACTTTGCAGGGGACCCCCCTCGAGTTTTGTTACCCCAGTGAGCAAGGCTTTGACTTCGAAGCCGCCTGTTCAGTTGCTGTTTGTCAGTAGAACCTCCAGTGCACCCGTGCTTCTACGGTAAGGGCTTTAAGATCGGGGTCCGGACGGTAAACGTTTGACGGCAGGGCTTTGAGGGCGGCGCCACTCATGCAACAGGGCTTTGAGGGCAAGGTTTCCAGTAAATAAGGGCTTTAAGGGTAGGACCTTCCAGACAGATCTTAAACAGAATAGCAAAACCTGTTATTTACAGCGCTAAGAAGCAGCAGGCGTGTGGGTGAAGATTTATTTAGAAGCGGCAGAAGTGCGGGGGTGAAGATGTATTATTGTTGTTAGTATACATTAGTGCTTTGAGGACACGGTCCTTCAAGCAGCCAGGTTTGAGGCTAGCGTTTGCAGGACTTTAACCCGCCATCACAGCCCGAGGCTGGATCACCTTTCTGTGATTCCATATTGTCACACGCACTGCCATGTAATAATAGCATTTCCTGTCTCCATCCGTTCCATCCCTCCTTAGCGACCCCTCGTTCCTTCCGGTTCCGTCCTCCTCCCTTCCTTTTTCTCTTTCCTTAATTCACTGGCGAGTTTCAGATTGACTCAAAGACCAATTAAAGAGAAATTTAATGGCGGCATATATTAAGTCCCCGAGGTTTTCCCGCCATCCATCACATTTTTATAGCGCTAGCAGTGAGGGAGCTCATAACTTCCTGCTGTGTGTGTGATAATATAGAGGGCAGGAGAGGCGCGGGATTTACTGCAGGCCTGATGCGGGAGGCGGCAGATTTACCGCCCACTCTGCGCCTGGCGTGCCTTGGGGGTGGGGGGGGGGGTCTGAGGACGACCGTCTGACTCGCTGCTGAGGTGGCAGACCAGACCGGACGGCGCGTGACACCCACCTGCGTCACTGGTGGTGAAAATACTCCTCTAGTCTGCCGTGTGCACCAGACCAGGGACAAGGCGGGTGCACTCGGTACATCGTGTGGCAGGATAATAACTTGTGTTTTAGATAGCGCCTTATACCGCGCTTCTGTGATTTTTGAGCGCTAATAAAGTGTTCCTAGTTCCCCAGGGCAATGCTAGTCGTTTCACAGACCTTCAATGGCTGGCCTGTAAAACAAGAGTTGGCCTTCCACAAATCTAAATTTTGACCTCCAGTATAAAGTAAATTACAGCAGCAAGGTCTAAGTGGGGTGGGTCCTGCCAGGTCTCAAACCCAGCAGTACTTAACAAGCATATCAACATACCAAAATGTCTCAAATGTTACCAATTTGTAAAGCCCAGCTAAAAATCGCTGCTCACTTACTTTAGGTCTGTGAATGTACTCTAGCGCCAGTCTTTGCATGTACAGGATCAAGTGCTGGATGGTGGAGTCAGACAGTTCTTTCCCTGTAGATATTTGAGTTACTACATATTGAGATCACATAAACTTTGAACTTTTTGTATAATAGACACTCGTAGTACATCACAATGCATTAACAGCTCACAAACCACCTACCTCACCAATCACTCGCTCATCTTATGCTTGTCTCTGATCCTGTACAGTGCTCCTCTGCCTGTTGTCTAGGCTATAGAAATAGTACATACATACATGCATATGTATCTTATAAAAAGCAGAGCAGGCAGTTCCTCCGGTACACAGCTCCGGAGAGGCCCAGCCAGGTTACACAGATCATGCAAACTCTGGTCAAAGACAGCAGAAATATCCACCAGGTTACACTCGTAGCAGACTCTGGCCTCCGGCAGCAGTGCTATCGCTCAAGTTGAGCAGATCATACAGTGCCATTCCTGCCAGGGATGGCTTGTCATGGAGCAACATTGTTTGCCTTTAACCAGGGGCATAGTTCTTGATAGTTCAGCAAATACAGTGGCACCTGGTCCCAGGGGTCTCAGAGGCCCACTGCACCCCATATATAGCTGTTTTTCACTATCAAACCAGAAGAGTTGTTCCGTTCAGAAGTGAAGTCCATTGACCGATTCAGCTGTAATGTTAGGCACCACCACTTTGTGCCTTGATGGGGCCTAATATATACGGGGCCTAGAAGAGTAAAGCTACACAGTGCTGATAGTTTCAGGGTCTGCTACGTGACTGAATCTCAGCCCGCCCCAGTTTATTTATTTGGGCTCCCTACGTCAGTCGGGACCCAAACACCATCCGCACGTGCGCGGGTGCAGTCACCTTAACCACCCCACCAACATGGTGAGGTGGTACATTCCTCCCCAACTTTAACAATATTTATAACAACTTAAACTTACAAATATGCAGAAATGAATACAATACCCAGCCATTGCCGCCGGCTCTCAGGCATCATCTAGCTCATGCCAGGAAGTCAGCCAGCTGAGGCGATGGCACCTGGTTACCTCTCAGGCGGTACTTGGAGTAGTCACTGTGACCAGAAATGATCGGGGAGTGGGGTCCATTTTGCTACTCGTAGGTAGGTCTTGCTGGGTTGGACTTGGTGTTACCCGCATCTCCTCATTGGGTTTGGAACAGTCCAGTGAGATGTCTTGTTGAGGATGGAGGCTTGCAAGGTCATTGTCACTCACACCAGGATTGGAAGAGCGTTCTCAGGGCCATCTGTCCGCACTATGAACTTTGTTGAAAAATTAAACATTTTATGTAACCTCTTCATCTCCTTGACGGGCGGTGACCATCGTACCTTTGCAATGTACCACTGTCCATGGATGTTGTTCAAATGGTAACCAGAACTTGCTACCAGGGTAGCGGTCCTTGACGTATACAGAGTCACCTTGCTAGATTTCTGATTGGTGGGCCCACCGCCGAGCACTGGATCTTTCATTGGTGGCCCTTCTCCTGTTGAACGTTTCAATGTCATTTATGGATTCGGGAATTCATGTGGGGTGATGAGGGATGGTATCCGCAATGACACGCCCCATGCAAGCATATCCTGGAGCTTGGCCTGTTGTCACATGGGGAGTTTGTCAGTATTCATGCAGGAATCCATAAATGGCTTTCTCTATCGGTTGGTGGTCAGATTGGGCTATACAGATTATCTTGTTGAGGGTCTCCATGAACCTCTACAACTCTCCGTTGGCTTGAGGCCATCTAAGTGTCCCTTTGTGACAATGGATACCCTATGACTTCAGGTATTCCGCAAACTTTTGGCCATGAAACGGAGGACCGTTATCCGTCTTGATAACTTTAATTATCCTGTGAGTGGCAATAAATAACTTTCTCCACTTTTGCGAAGACTTCCTTAGCAGTCTGAGAGCCTACTATCTTCACTTCTGGGTATTTAGAATAGTCATCAACAATGACCAGGGTGTACCGCCCGTCGGGTAGGTGGCCAAAGTTGAGACTTGTATGTTTCCAAGGGACTTCAGGTCCTTTTTCGGTGATTATCAGAGTGGGCTGTTCTGGAGAGCCCGCTACTTGACACCAGTGGCACGACTTGACCCTCCTCCATTTCATCCATCCCTGGGAACAAGACCTTCATTTGGGCTCAATACGTCAGTCGAGACCCGGCCACCATCCGCACATGCGTAGGTGCATTCACTTTAACCACCCCACCAACATGCTGAGGTGGCACATTACATCAGCATCAGTTTGTATTTCTAGTTGCGATAATCACACAATGTCTTCCATGGTGCAGCTTCCACCTGTCTCATGCAGAAAAACATTTGCATAAGAACCTTCTCACTTCACAAGCATGGCAAAATTATGTTTACACAGTCAGTAGTCTAAGACTAATAAAGAGGGGAAAACCTACGGAGGACTAACAGAGCAGACCACAACAGGAGGGCACATTTTCCTTGCCAGCAGTAGATTGCTAAGCCCCAGCGTTCACCCTGTGGGCCATGAAACTACCCATTTTCACATTTCTCGTGGGATGACCTGCTAGAGGCAGAAGTTCATCACGTGCCCTTCAAAAACCCTGCCCCCGATCACGGGACTGGCCTGCGATATGCAAATTATCACCTCTGAGGTGAGTAGCGGTGACGTACTATGCAGTCTATCCATGGGAGTTTGATTATTCTAAACGTTAAAGTTGGTCTTCCTATTCCAAGAAGAATCTCCAGATCATTGGAAAATGAGATGCAGAAAGAGAACTCACTGTGTCCATGTGCCTTCTGGCTCTAGGACAGGCTGTATGGCCTCTAGGACAGGCTCTTATGGGGCTCTAGGGCAGGTTCTTGGGTGTTATCTGGACAGACTCCTGGATGGCTCTAGGACTGGTTCTTGGGGCTCCAGGGCAAGCTCTTGGAGGGATGTAGGGCAGGCTCCTACAAGGCTAAACGATAGGGTCATGGGTCTGTAGGACAAGCTTCTATGGGGCGCTAGGAGCGGCTCTTAGGGGGTCTCTAGGACAGGCTCTATGGGGCTGTAGAACAGGCTCTTATGTGATTGGAGAATAGGCTCTTAGGGGGTTCTAGGATAGTCTGTTGGAGAGCTGTAGGACAGGCTGTTGCGCAGCTCTGGGACAGGCTCTTGTGCGGATGAGGAGGACAGGCTCTTGTGCAGCTTTAGGATAGGCTCTTAATGGACTCTAGGACAGACTCTTGGAGGCTCTGGGACACGTTCGTATGGGCTTCTATGACAAACATTTGGAGGGGTTTAGGACAGACTACTGTGCAGCTCTAGCATAGGTTCTTGTAGGGCTGAGGAGGGCAGGCTCTTGTGCAGCTCTAGGATAGACTCCTAATGGGCAGAGGCAGCGTGGTACCCTTAACAAACTGAAAAGAAAGACAGCCTGGCAACAGTTTTCTCTTCTAAAGAAAGTCAAACCGTTTCTTCCAGAAAGCGACTTGAGAACTGCTGTTCAGGCCCTCAAACTCTCGCATCTGGATGGTGGTAAAGCCCTGCTGCATAGTCTTTCAGGCTCCATTCTGGCAACCCTTAAGGGCAACCTACACCGCAGCACATCTCATCCAGGGCCTGAAGAAGTATGATCACATCACACCCATCCTGATGGAACTCATTGGCTCACTTTGGTGGCTGTAGGAAGCTGGCTCTCTATATAGTATACCAAAACGAGGTACACTGCAGAAAGTCCAAGCAACCCTTTTTGGTTACAGAGACAAAAATGATAACACTAAATGCTCTTTTTTGTGGTAGTGTGGGCTTCCAGTTTAGGCTTATCAGAGGGTAGTGGTAAGCATTTGTTTTACTCACAGAGGCAATAAATGAGACACACAGTCAAGAATACATCCAAGACCAATTTAGAAAAAAGTCATATTTTTATATAAATTTTGCTACCAAGAACTTCGTTATCAAGTAAATACTTTTTTAAATATCTATTTTTACAAGTAAGTAAAATGTTAACTTAAATGCATCTTTACACAGCAATGCTTTCCTATGGGAAAAAAGGCACATGTTGCATACAGTTATTTACAGTTAGTTACTGGGGGTCTCCTACTGGACTTAGGGTTGTAAGGGGCCAATGTCCAAAGTGCCACCAGCAGTTACTCGTTACCTGCCCGGGGGGGGTGGGGTCAGGGTGCAGAGGTACTGGACGGGTTGGTTGTCAGGACTCAGTCCGGGACACTGGTATGTGTCAGGGACTCTGGCAAGGACTGGTGGCAGGGAAGACAAAGTAGGCAGAATATGGGGTACCGAGCTGCCCAAGATCACACAGTGAGTCAAAGGAGAAAGGGAATCCAAAGAGGAAGCTCTGTACAAGAGAATAAGAGATAAGGCTCAGAAAGGACAGGCACTCAAGAGGCAATTTAGCATTCAGAATAACTAACACCAACATTAACAATAAAGGGAATGTGGGGTAAATCACTTGGGAGCTCCACACGGTTAGACTGAAGCTCAGTAAGTTCCTCATCCACAATTGGTGTTACATATACTGACTGTAAATACCCACACCTAGGATATACAAGGAAAAGGCAGGGTCTGTGGAGCTTAATCTATGGTGATGTTATAAATGTAACTCAAAGACAATACTCACAGTGAACAAGAAACACCACCTAGGTTGTCAGCTGTACCCATGGGTCCTGGCGGTCAGACAGGAACACGCCAGGCAATAACAGCAAGGGTGTAGAACTAAATACAAGCATGATAGACAAGGAGCTAGCAAGGAGGAGTGCTTAACAGAAAAGGAAGGAAATCACAGGGCACACTTGGCAGAAAGCAAGTAACAAACATACAAGGAAACTAGAAGCAAGACAGCTGGAATAGACAGACAGCAAACTAGGAACTGGAACCAAGAAAATGGGAAGAAAGGCCGGGACTGGAAAATGATATACAGAAGGGGAGGCTACAAAGATATACTAGAAGAGTGCTGGTTAGGGAATCAAGAGAACAAAGCACTGAAGGCAGTGCTGGTTCAGGAACAAGAATTTAGCTAAAGCACAAGAGTCAAGGTAGCACTGCAGGCTGTGCAAATTCAGGAACAAGGAAAACAGCTACAGCTCAGAAACAAGGAATAACTATAGCTCAGAAACTCTGGAAACAAGGATAGCAAACGCTCAGCAAACAAGAGTCAGTCTCACCGGTACACAGCTACAATGACCAACGCTGGACTGAATGGAGCTAGGGCTTAAAAGAGCTCATGTGCATCAGGTGTGAGCAGGCTAGCAGCAGCCAGCCACCGGTGAGCTGAATTCCTCCACCAATCCTTCGCCTGCAGGGGTGGAAATAGAGCAGTAAGCAGGGGATTATAGGTAATGGAGTTTCCAGCATGAGCTACTGGCTTCCACAAAACCCGGCATGGATTGGGAATGGATATAAATTCCCAAATAGTGTCCAAATGGCTGAAAATCAGAATATGCATGCAGGAGAGTGTCTGGAAGATTATTAGATTACTGGAAAGTCACACTATGCGACCCCCTGGTGGTGGGCACGAGAGCGCAGGGAGCGAATCATGACATAGGTAGCTTTGCGCGCTATGCTGGTGGAAATAAGGGGTGCCACCTAAAAACGGGCTGCAGACAGGGACTTTGGGTCAAGTCTGGGAGCTCCCAACGGGGGGCTTGAGTCACAAGGGTCCTATGAGCCAGAAAGCACAGTCGATTCTCGGGTACCTAGGCTGGGGCACTTAGTTGCAGAGTAGATAGGGCAGCTGGATTCTGTGCATCAAAGGCCCTTGTGGTTTTCAGTCTCGCCGGTTAAGGGTACAAAACTCAGGACAGCTGGGCCACTCTGGAAGTGGGTCTCTGCGGTGCTGATGTCCCTCGACGGCTGCTCGTTCTTGGTGCTGTTAGAGTCCCTACCGGACTTAAACAGATCTTGGTTGCTGCAAGGGGTCCGGTACCCTGGGTATTGGTGCTATGCGGCTCCGGTTGGTCCTAGTGTCCTCCCTCGGTTGGGAGACAGATCTGACCTTCTGGAGCACAGGTCCTCTTCCTTAGTGGCTGCTGCATCGGGCTGGCTGGGGAGCGGCAACACAGTGAATCGGACTCCGCTTCTTCAGTGCCTGCGAACTGCAGGAGAGTAGCTCCTCTACTCCAAAGGAGATTGATGGCAATTTGTGAAAGGCTGGCAGTCTACCGGGGTTCTTGGCAGATGCTCAGCTGTAAGACGAGTCACTTGGGCACGATTGTCGAGACTGGTGCGGGCAGGCTGGGTTTGGTGCCAAACGTCCATAACAAGTCTTCTGTTATCGTCTTCTTGCGGCTCTTTGTCCTCTTCTTCTGAATCTGTCGAATCTAAGTTCTTGGCATCAGGTGTGCTACCTAAATACTCAATTTAGGGGTATTAAGGGGAGTGACAGGTAGTAGCCAATGGGCTACTTACCTTTAGGGTGACTACACCCCCTATATGACCACTTCCTGTAGGGAACCCTGACCCAGTGAGCCTAATTCCTCCAAAAACCAAGCTGGTGGAGTTCTAGGTTTCGTGTTCACATCGGGTAGCCAACCTTAGGGGTAGAACTAGCCTGGTAGCGAACACGCCTCCTGAATAGCTATTTTTACTGCCTGTCCTGGTGGCAAATGGGCCTCAGGGCCTCCCAAGTCTGGTGGAAGCTGAGCTCGGATATCAAATGCGGCAGAAGCCTTTGAAGCCTCCTACCTTGATATGCTGATTACTTAGCCATCCTGCTTGGAGGAAGTGACAACACCTTCGGCCAGAGCAGGCATTGTTCCTGCCCTCTGAGAAGGTGGGCTCTCAACTGCAGGGGGTCGAAACCTGTCTGTGGTGGCAGGCTGGTCTACACCAGTCAGCCAGTACACTGGAGGTTGGTAGGTTTTCAGAGAGCACCTCTGAGGTGCCCTCTGGGTGCACGTATAAATAAATCCATCACTGGAATCAGTGTTGACTTATTAATATGAGGTGCTTGATACCAAACATCTTTAGTTTCAGTGAAGCCATCATGTAGCTGGGGAACTAGTTTTCACCAGTGCTAAGTATATATACTCAAGATGGCTTCCCTGTTCACTGGCAGTGTCCAATAATCAACATGGACGTCACTGGAGCACATCTGCTCCTGTAGATATGTCCTCACATGTAATATAATTCATTCTGTCTTAGGGATATAAGGCCTGCTGTAGGGGTGACTTACTTATGTTACATGCAGTGTCTGCAGGCATGGCACACAGGAGGTGTGCCATGTTGTGTCTTCACTTTTCTCTGCACCATGTGATGCAGCCTGTAATGGCAGTTTGCATGAGTGTGGTGAAGGGTCCCTTCGGGTGGCACAATACATGCTGCAGCCCTTAAGGATCCTCTTTAGTCTCCCTATCCTATGTACCAGGGGAACCATTTACTAGGGACTTACAGGGGGTGCTAAAGATATTGCCAATTGGAGGAACAATTGTACAGTTTTAGGGAAAGAGATCTGGCACTGGGGACCTGGATAGCAGGAACCCAGTGCACGTCTGTCAAAATTGCATCAAATACCAGGCAAAAACTGGGGGTGACCATGTTAAAAAGGGGCACTTTGCTACAGTGGCCCACACATCCTCAAAACCAGCTTTATCACTTACAATGCCATCACAACCAACACCCCCACTTATATTGCAGCTCAGCTCCCCATCTCTAGTGGTTCTCAGCACATTCGCAGCCAGGACAACATTAGCCTGCAGACTAAGAAGTGTAAAAAAGAAAAAATAAGGCATCGGGCCTTTTCCATCTTTTCACACAGGATCTGGAACAACCTTCCTGTATCCATCAGGATGGCCCCAATTATTCAGCCAATCAATCAATCAGTAGATTTGTAGAGCACTACTTGTCACCCGTGAGTGTATCCAGACGCTAGATAAACTGTTTCAATTTAGGAAAGAGTTGAAGACGCACCTCTTTAAAGAATATTACATCACAATGCGTTAATAGTCCACATCCCAGCTACCTCTCCCTCATTGTGTTTATGCTTGTCTTTGACTCTGTATAGCACTTTGCTGCCTTTTGGCTAGGTTCGCGCTATAGAAACATCATATACATGCAGCTCTAGGACAGGCTCTTGTGGGGTCATGGAGGACAGGATTATTTGCAGCTTTTGTGCAGGCTCTTGTCTGGCTGTAGGACAGAATGTTGTGCATCTCTAGGACGGGGTCTTATGGCGCTATGGAAGACAAGCTTTTGTGTGGCTGTGGAAGGCGGGCACTTGTGGGGCTCTGGGGTACAGGCCTTCCCTGCTTCCATTGGCTCTTAGGGGACTCTAGCGCCGGCTCTTGTGCAGCTCTAAGACAGGCTCATGGAGGCACTTTGACATGCTCATGGCTTCTGAAGAGCTCTAGAAAGGCTCTTACTGGGACTCTGGGAACAACTCTTTTGAGGCTCTTGGAAGATTCTTAACGGAAGGAGCGTGCGACATTTACGTCATTTGCATTTACGTAATTACATGAAATGTTTGTAAAGAGTTATATTTTCGTGCAAAATGCATTCTCATGTCAATTATTGTTGTAAGGGTGTATATAACGTTAAAGTAATTTGGGCAAAAAGCATAACTGTCACAGGTTGTTCATGTTATTTCCATGCTCCCTCGCTATAATTTTGCCGCAAAAGGAGGCGAAATTACATGTCATTGCGTAATTTGGAGAATTTCACATAAGAAGTGTAATGCAAAATTGGTTACGGCTACGTGAAATACACTGGCATTGAAATTTCGCTCGTGCGTAGTTAAGGGGCATTATTTAAGATACTGTGAAGTGCGGGGTGTCTTTGTGAAATGGATAGAATACATGCATGATACACATTGCACAGATTGGGCTGGGGTTGGAATCAAGTAGGGGAATTGTTGGAAATCTATGCGTCCATGTGAGAGACATGGGCATTTTGTCGGCATGGGACAGTTAGGCTCAAGCTCCTATGTCTGTCTTGGAGTTTTAAAAGGTTTAAGAGACACCAAGGGGTAGACCTTCATCTGCTGTGCGGCCCTTGGTTGTTCTCTTTCATGTACCGATGCTGAGCCAGGAGCCGATGACGAGGGAGGGTCTGATAGGGCCCATAGAATCGTTTGAAGATCATGTGTACTTGGGGAGTACCATGATGGGTTTAACTTGGATTTGGGAGTGGCTCCACTGCTGCCCAACCGCCTGATCGACAACCAATTCTTAATCCAAAAAGACCATTTGGGAATTTTCCCATCCACCTCTTGAACCCCACATTTGACCTCGCCAGGCACTCTGCCTCTGAGACTCTACGAATGGATTATTGGCGGTTACTACACTCACGGAAGGGAATCCAAACACCTATTCATTTTCATATGAGCACATTCTGAGCCGAATAATGCTATCTCCTAACCTCGAAGAAGCCCTAGGCTTAAGAGCCGTCATAGAGGCGAAACCCACGTTGGCTGATCCAGTGGAACCTGTATATTAAAGACTGATGCCTGACATTCATTAAAAATTGACACTAATCACACATGACTTTGAGAACTTGTCTTTCGATTATATTTGTTCATGAATGGATGAAAGCACTAGGTACTTCATAGACATACTTCTGTGGGATATGCATCACCTGTGCTCTCAGCATTGTCTCTTGCTAGGTGTGAGAGCCCCCCCCCCCCTTAACCTAGATCGGATGCACAGTCAAACACTAATACATAACACTTAGTACTGGGTATTATGTCAGGGTAGCTCTGTGGCCAATAGCCCTTTTCGTCCATAGCGCAGTTGTTACAGTTTGGCATCAAGGGCCTCACAAAAAGTACTACATAAATACCACATACAACATTGCACACTGAATAACTCTACACATACAGCACAATCATGCGGACGGGAGAGGTACTTGGATGTTTCTGGGTAGACAAAAGTACCTTTCCAGTAAGAAACAAAATATAACATCAAACAGAACACACTGGCGAGAATACACAGCAAACGTTCAACAAGGATAACATAGTCTGTATAGTCAGCTACATCGAGTTACCTGAACTCTGACAGCACTGACAGGTCACACTAATGCTATACAGACCTCTTCGTCATTATACTACAAATAGATCTGTCCAGTGTGACTGGACTTCAATTTTTTATTATGTTTATTTTTGGTGATTATAAAATGAGTTCTCTGTAAATCTCTCGAACCCTCGCGATACTGCTAAAGCGCTATGTAATACACTTGCCGGTATTCTACATCTGTAAAGCCACCGTAGTAATATAGAATACTGGTTGACTCTAAATTGTTTCAAAATTAACATGTTGAAAGCAGAATAATTACAGTTTGCTCCCCGTCACTTACTTTTAGGGTGGGCTCTCTGAGCGTTGCCTTCTGACTGACTGATCGTTTCAATCATTAGGTTTGAAGTTTGAATCAGCTCAAAATTTTAACCAAAAACACGTCAATAAACTGGTTACTGGTTAGTAATTTTCTTCAGCTTTTTATATAAAACTAAAATGTAACTTTTTGCAAGTTACTTTCGCCGTGAGAAAGCCACGCCGTACGCGTGCACATCTCCTGTCCCCCGCACGCGCACATCTGCGGTCTCTTCTGCTAAGCCGTCAGACGTACGCGTGCACATGTCCTGTCCCCCTTCGGCCACCAAACCTACAACAATAGGTCTCGCCAAGGCGAGCAGCGCATGCGCTGCATCGCTAGGCGAGACCTAAAAAACCGGGTCAGGTCATAGACATAGAATAGGAATACAGTTTGCAGTAACCGTCAACATAAAAGTAGGACTATTTAACAGCTGTCATAGACTTATAAAAAGGACTACAGTGACAGCCGCCTCCACAGACTCAGATGAAGAATTACAGGCAACAAATCAGATGTGTGACACAGACAGCAATGGATTTTTAAGCTAAGAGCATGTGCATTATAGGATGTGGGGTTTTCACTTTAACAAGGCCAAGAACGGCCTCAAAACTACTAACTTGCAAAAATGGCTTTAAAGCTTGCCCCACGCCAGAAGCCGAGAAGTGGAAGAGGAAGAAGGAAGAGAAAGGGAGACAAAAGGCACTATGATGTGGGAAGGGCTGAGGAGGTTAGCCTGTATGTGCCTCTGAGATGAGGGGAGGGATGAGAGAAGGTCTGTCTGTGCCTCAGAGATGAGGGGAGGGATGAGAGAAGCCTCTCTGTGCCTCTGAGAAGAGGTTAGGGATGAGAGAAGGTCTGCCTGTGCCTCTGAGGTGAGGGGAGGGACGAGAGAAGGCCTGTCTGTGTCTCTGAGATGAGATGAGAGGAGGGATGAGAGAAGGCCTGCCTGTACCTCAGAGACGAGGGGAGGGCTGGGAGAAGGCCTGTCTGTGCCTCTGAGGTTTGAGATGGGGCTATGACTATAGGCCTGTCTGTGCCTCTGAGATGGGGGGCTGGGGGGACTTTGGCATTTCTCAGGTACAAGGCTAACTCTAGAATGGATGCAGTATGTTACTGGTGATGTCTGCTCTGTGCACGCTGCTGTCGTACACAAGTGTTTCCTGTTGAGCAGCTTTAAAAAATACCTCTAGGCACTGTGTATGCATCCATTCTTTGATGTGATAAAACCCATGCCATTATGATGCTTAAAAACATTTCCCCCGAGTACATTTTGGGGAGTGCCTTTCTTCAGGGGGCAGTTACTGTCCAATTACAAGTTACCAAGTAGGTGGTCTGAGTTGTGCAGAGAAGGGTACTACAGCACGGACGTGTTGTAGGGCATAGCAAGCAGAGCTCGCCTCTGACTCTGTGTATCTCACCCAAGCATGTCCCATGGGAAAACTGCACCTGCAGATGTCTCACCATTTCTACGTCTCACAGGGCCTTCAGATGTAGTCGAAATACTACCCGAGAAGGCTTGGAGGTTGCAGTAACTTGACCACATCACCACTCGTCACGGACGACACCCAACGCTTCCCCCACACTCCCTTTAATCACTCATGCAGCATATGCCCTTCCAGCGCTCCCAAACAAGGCAGCGCGCTGAAGTCCCACACACCGCTCTACAAAGACCAGGTGACATGACAGAAGTACCCCTAGCTAGAGTGGAACACCCGCAAAATCGGGTCAACACCCATCAACTTTCCAGTTTGTTGATAACATAAGGTGTATTGCAAAAATGGCAAAAAAGCTTGCCCCTCAGCTCCACGGCAGAAGTCGAGAAGGGGAACAAGAAGAAGGAATAGAAAGGGAGACAAAAAGCACAAAAATTACATTGAGAAAGAGCACAAAATGGCCATTAAAATATTCACGTTGTGAGTCTTGTGCTGGCCTGCAGGCTGGGAGGGCAAGTCTTGTGTGGCATCAAAGGGATCCTGGCTGGGGCAGCTCTGATGCAGAGGCAGGGTCCAGACTCTGCTGGCAGGGTTGGGGCAGGCAGCGCAATGCAGGTTGGTTTCACTTTTCGCTGCTGCAGTGCTACTTGATTCTGTTGCAGTCCCATGCTCACCCGCATTAAAGGGCAGAGCAGGGTCACACTGGTGGCATCTTCCTGCAGACGGTGAGAGCAGGGTCGTGCTGCTCACAGGTGGTTCCAACCATCTATTGTCCCGGTGGCTGGCACGATGATGACGTCATTGGTGCTCTGTTGTACAAAGAGAAGGGAAATCCAGAGAGAAAATGGCTCTTTTTAAAGGATTTTCCTTACCGCTACAAAGCTCACCTAAGTGATGTCATGCCGTAACAAGCAGCGGGACATTTCTCTGTTTAACTCTGGCACTGCACAAAAACGAGACATTTCTTTAATTTGGAGCAAAGTGTCGGGAGACCGGACACTGCTCCAAAAACCGGAATGGTCCGGGGAAAACCGTGACGTCTGGTAACCCTACAATCAAAGCATATTTGGATACCAACAGTCCAGTTGCACTTAAATTATTAATACTTTATAATCTAGCCCGAGCATCTCTTTAAACATGAATTTGCTGAATGGATTTACACAATATTACAAAAAGCACGCTTTCTGAGTAAAGCTCTAGCTTTTTGTTAAATTTGGTGTAATTAAGTTAACAGTTTTTTCTGTATCATGAGGCAAAGTTTCCTATGGGAATTAACATGGGAAATCAATGTTTAGGGACCCCCGCAACCTCTTACTTGTTCCCTGCTTGCCAGATGGACTCAAAACTTTCCCGGAAGGAGCTGAGGTGGATGAACTTTTTTTTTGTAAAGCTTTGTGCAGATGCGTCAAACAGCGCCAAAATGATCAGCAAAACAAAAACTCTCTTCCTATGGAAACTCTGATCTAACTTTAACTACACAGCGGTGTCTGCCACTGTGTAAAACACAAATACATATACTTATGGGGAATTTGAATGCAGGGTCTCTTTTGTTAAATATTACTACTCAATCTTCCATGCAAAAACAGGTGCCTTGACGCCCTTGCTCGAGAAGACAACTAATTGTCTTTGTACTTATCTGCTGCAATTAAGGACCTCAACTTGAACCTAGAAGCAATATTGTCTACCTCAGTTTCACCATCAGGGGGTAAAGGCCATTAAAAAAAAGCGAAAGGCGCACTTAGATAAAATACAGCAAGCCATGTATGCACCTTCAATTACAAATTCATACAATGGAATGAAAATGCAATCATACTGAAAAGTGGCTATGAGCAGGGAGTGCAGAACATTTCTTGCTCCAGCGCAGCTCGTGGTACTCCCAATAAGTGAGCCTAGATCCAACGGGAACATGGTACCCAAAACAACCACCTGCAGGTCTGTGAGTACAGGAGAGAATCCATGATGCATGTGCTCTGCTGCTGCCCAGAATTTATAACAGCATGGCGCAAAGAGTTGCAATATCAATATTGCAGGTCATAAATCCATTTGCGTCATAATGCTCCTTTATTTCATTGGAACTACGGGTTTTGAACTTGCAAAGCCTGGTATTTTTTTGCACCATTAGCTTTTGGAGTGCAAAATGCTTTCATACATCAGGCCCATAATCTCCCACTTAGAAATTGCTAGTAGCACTTTCCAAATTAGCGGCCTCCATTAAACCTGTTCACAAATCTCACCTTCAGCACTTGGAAGGAGCCCATTTTAGTGTTCATTGCATCAGCTAAGCAGGGGAGTGAAATACAGACCTTTATTGAAACCCATGTTCTAAAGCATAAGATTTTAACATGCAAAGAAGCTCTGAGAATAACACCCCAACAGACTGAGCTCTTCTAACTCCATTGAGTTAAACAGAATTCAAGGGCACGCTGAGAGCACAGACATTAAGTAATAGAACTGAATGCCCCAGGAACTCAGTAGCAGCCGCTTGATACTAAAACAGAACATATTTTTTTAGAAAAGGGTTTACTCTGTTTTTAATAAGTAAAGATATATGGTGGCATGTTGTGACTAAGTAATTGTACAAATTTTCAGTAATTGAAACAAATTATTTATTAGTTCATATACTTTTGTATATACGTTTATATACATTTTTTCTACCGTCTTCAACTCGTCTCTGACACCTAAAACCTCTTACTAAACCTATAGTCCACGCACCTTAGATACCTAAAATCATTTTCATTTGGTGGGTTAAAATGTCATCCTTTTTGGTTTAAACTGACAAAATCCCAATGCCTATTTATGATGCACTGTCCAGCCGTGCTTAATTTGTAAAATAATAAGTGCCAGGGCCCAAGATATTTCTCAGGAAGGCACTGCTGCTTGTCACACTTCAGATTCCAGCCAGCGCTGCCAGTACCGACACCTACTTGCCATTACAATCCTACAAATGTTACAATTTGAACTTTACTTGGTACTCCAAAGCACCCTACTATTATTACTTTAAGTTGTATATTTAATTGATAAACACTTTGCTCATCTGCATTTTTTTTTAAAGATATAGACAGACAGAGCCACCATGTGACGGACTGCATTAAATGTGTCTCAAACAACAAGAGAGGGGTCCACCTTACACAAAGGGACAGGACGCCAAATTGACAAATAATCAAAAACAACAATTCCCTTTGTGTGTATTTGGACAAACCGATAATAAATCGTACACCATTCATCCAAGCATACCAATATCGCCAAAGACCGTTTGCAAAAATCCAATATATGGACTGTACAAAATAGTTGTTTGACCAATGAATTTCTTTGTGATTAGTGTGTAACAATGACAAAAAATTAATGTCTATGATATTCTCCCATGTTCATTTATTGTGATTTTTGTAACAATGTGTATGATCTTTGTGAAATTTTGATATGGCTCTCCATTTAGAGAGTTATTTTATCTTGAAATAATCTATGTTTTTATTATATGCACTCTTTATATTACTTTTTTTAACTGATTTTACAGAATAAACATTCATATATTGGATTTTTGCAAACGGTCAACACTCTTGGGTGATATTGGTATGCTTGGATGAATGGTGTATGATTTATTATCGGTTTGTCCAAATACACACAAAGGGAATTGTTGTTTTTGATTAAATATGTGCCAGAGTTACGAAATAAGTGTCGGTGCTGAACACCTGCAAACACTGGCACAAATTAATCACTGCTGGTCGGGGCTATGTAAGTCTGACCTCAGTGGAAACTTTCTTTTATAAAGAGATGGATTCTCCGACTTGCCTCAAGCCACATGGGTTAAAAAAGGAACCTACAAACAGGGCATGAATCAGAAAAAGCCCTTATTTCAATTGTATTTAAGGTGCCATATTGGTTGCATTGTGAAAAGAGACGATTTCTGTGCTTACGATTTTTAAAATGTAATGCTTGCTAACACCTAATGAACATATGAAAAAAGAATGACTACATTAATTCATTGTTTGACTTTTAAATGTGGAATTTATGCATATACTGAAACATATATTTCCCTGTAACAATACCACACATGGAAAGTATGCAAGTTGTGTGATACTGGTTTCCAGGCTATACAGTTCCCTTCACTGCACCCCACATCTGACGTTTAAACAAATGCTCCTTTGCAACTTGTTTCTTTTTCTCGTTTAGAGAAATAGTTACATTTTTGATTTAGGCTTTAAAGTTGCATGATGAATGCAATGAGCAATGTGATTAAAGTGATCATGTGATCTCCTGCTGCTACATTTCAGTGTGTTTTTACAGTTTCAGTGACTAAGGAATTTTAGGCTGTAAAATGAAAGTCCACCCTTAAGTGAGAACAGCAGACCAATGATTTTCCATTGATGCGTTGCACCCCTCTACTTTCTTGTACTAATCCTTCAAAGCAAAAAACAGCCATTGAGAACGATTCACAAAAAAACCAAGCAATGGCAAAGTAAATAGATCTCACCTATGCAAGAGGTATTGGCTTTAAAATGTGTTTTAGCAATGTTGTACACATGGCTAAATGTTTTTGGCGTAGAGAGTTGTGAGTGGAATGGTGTAGAGTGGGTAGCGTGGTGTAGAGTGGAGTGGCATACAGAGTCGTGGAATGGCATAGAGTGTTGTGGACTGTCGTGGATTAGAGTGGGGTGGAGTGTTGTGGTGTAGAGTGGAGCGCTGTAGATGGGCATATAGCGTGGAGTAGAGGGGCACAGAGTGTTGTGGCATAGAGTAGAGTGTTGTGGAGGGGTGTAGAGTGGCGTAGCATAGAGTGGAGTAAAGTGTTGTGGCGTAGAGTGTTGTAGATTGGAGTGGCATAGAATGGAGTAGAGTGGAGTGGCGTACAGTGGCGTGGGGTAGAGTGAAGTGGCATTGAGTGGAGTTTCATAGACTGGAGGGTCATAGTGTGACGGGTCATAGAGTGGAGGGTCATAGAGTGTCGTGGAGGGGCACCGAATGGCGTAGAGTGGCGTAGAGAAGAGTGTTGTGGAACAGAGTGCTGTGTCGTAGAGTGGAGAAGCATGGAGTGTCATAGATTGTTGTAGAGTGGAATAGAGTGGCGTAGGATGGAGGGAAGTAGAGTGGCATAGCACAGAATGGAGTAAATTGTTGTGGAGTAGAGTGGAGAGCCGTAGAGTGAAGTGGCAAAGAATGGAGTAAAGTGGCATAGAGTCGTAGATTAGAGTGGCATAGAGTGTTGTGGAGTGTCTTAAAGTAGGTTGTCGTAGAGTGTCCTAAAGT
Organism: Calotriton arnoldi; assembly: GCA_963921515.1. Taxonomy (NCBI): domain Eukaryota; kingdom Metazoa; phylum Chordata; class Amphibia; order Caudata; family Salamandridae; genus Calotriton; species Calotriton arnoldi. The sequence continues at coordinate 1,788,465 of CAWUFW010002396.1, read as the reverse complement.
GACAGTGTGTCATAGACTGTCAGAGTGTTGTGGAGGGTTGAAGAGTGGAGTAGTGAATCATTGAGTTGAGCAGAGTGTTGTGTCAAAAAGCAGAGGGGCATGGTGTGGAGTGTTGAGGAGTGGCGTAGCGTGAGTAAAGTGGCGTAGAGTCTCATAGAGTAGAGTGGTATAGTGTTGTAGAGATGAGTGACATAGAGTGGCGAGGAGTGTTAAGGAGTATTATAGCGGAGAGGGGAGTAGAGTGTCATAGTGTGTTGTGAAGTGTTGTACGGTGGACTGGCGTAGAATGGAGTGGCATAGAGTGGAGTGGAGTGGCCTATACTTGAGTGGTGTTGAGTGCAATAGTGTAGAGTGCATTAGCATAAAGTAGAGTGGTGCATTGTAGAGTAAAAAGGAGTAGAGTGAAGTGATGCAGAGGGGAGTGGCATAGAGGGAAGTGGTGCAGAGTAGAGCGCAGTGGAGTAGCGTAAAGTGGAATATGCACTGTGTGGTAGCGCATTGCCATTACAGACAAGACATTTTCAATTGAAATGGCAAGTACATTTGCACATACATACAGTTTTAGTGATAAAACTATACTGAGCACAAACAATGTGTGGAAATGGCATCCCAAAGTGTATTTATTTGTTTTGATCATATGAAAACATTTGATTCCTCCACACAAGAATTTCCCCCAAAAAGTGCTTCATTTGTGCTTTCCTAATTTTGATATATTCTGAAATATTTGCACAGTTCATTTACAGACATTTAAATTTTGTTGTGTGTTAGAAAAAATAACCTCCTGCAGCCTTTTGTGTCACATGGGTACCCAGCAGGATTTTTGCATAAATCCTCTCACTTTGAAGTCGGAGAATGAAAAGTAATCACCAGTCTCCCTCGGAAGGCAGAGCCTGACATTTGACCTCAGTCTCTCAACGCACAGCAAATGTGACAAGATAAGAACAAATTGAAAGCCCTGTTTACCGAATGCGAGCGCTGTTATTGGTAAACAAGCTATGCTTTACTGGATGGACTAACTCAAGTGGGACAGCCTAAAATAAATAAAGGCAGCCAATAGAAACCAAGCAAATGTGACTTACAAACCACAAAGCCAATGATGAGCACTGGGCGGAATGCATTCTCGGGGAAGCTTTCCGAATGTCCCCAAGATGTCTTTAGCAAACCAAACAGCTGCAATGTCTGGTAGGCTTCGACCTAAAAACCAGCATTTCTTCTGAGAACTCTTCCAAATGACTGCAAACGTCCCGAGGGATGCCTGCAAGGGACAACCGACCCCCATCACTGCTTTCGCTCAATGCCAACATTGCAACCATTTTCCTTAAAGGGATAGCAGCTACAGTACACACAAAAAAACAAGTAGTATAATCTGAAGGGGGAGGAGGGGAGGAGCTGCAGAGGGCACTGTAATCTGCTCCACCAGTGTGTGCAGGCTATATTTCCATGATGCAGCTTTCCCTCCTTTATAGCTTACACTTTGTCAACGGATATTGCTCCCTTTCGAGTACGGGTATCCCATCAATTGTTTGCAACTGCAGCAATGGCTGCAAACTATTGATACTTGTCTTTGAAGCTCACAACAATGGGTGGTGCTCTTTTTACGCCCTCTTTTCCTTATGTAGTACTAAGACTTGCAACGCAAACATTGCAGATCTTAAATCCATTTGTGGCTCATTATGCTCCTTTAGTGCACTGCAAATCTATGGTTTGAGCCAGTGGTTAATGTGTAAAGTAAAAAAAAAAATGCAGGGGCTCTCGTCAGGAGGCAGCTTGCACCAGCCCATTTCTCCTATTAGCCTCGCCTAAACCAGAACTAACTACTAACCGTGAAAGTTGGGAGAGGGTGTGGCATAAAGGCCAGAACTGCTGACTTCGGAGCTGGGGAACCAGATTCGAGCTTCGGCATCGGCTCAATCCTGTGATTCTGGGCAAATCACTTTATCTCCCCGTGCCTACCATAAATGAATGTGTCCTTAACTGGTGCTCATGAAAAGCGCCGTTGTTGATGATTATGTACCGGTGCTGAGCACCAGAAACCACCGGCTCAAATTAAGCACTGGTCTGAGCTCACAAAGCCTGCAGTTTTTACCTGATGGAAGGAGACCTTCTTAGTGTTCATTACAAGTGCAGGCCAAAATGCAAGATAAATACCAGCCACCAGATACCAGTAAAAACCAGCAACACAGATCACTGCAAGATACTAGCAACTGCACTCAGTGTAAGGTACCAGTAACACCACTCATTAAAAAAATACCAGTTACTGGTATGTGCGTTATTCTCCAATAAAGCGGCTTGCAGGCATCTAGCAGGGAGCAGTGTTAGATACGGGAAGCATGTTACTGGTATCTTGCAGTGAACTGTGTTGCTGGTATTTAGCAGAGAGTGGTGTCACTGGCATCGAACAGTGGGTCTTTTGCTGGTATCTGGCAGTAAGTTGTGTTAGTGGTATCTTGCAGTGAGAAGTCTTGCTCCTGTCTTGCAGTTCTTGATGGTAACCCACATCAGATGTTTTAAGAGACACAGGCCAGAATATAGGTTTAGATGTTTATTAAGATGACAGGAACAACCTCTTCAAACGTCCTCCCTCTCCAGCTACCGAAGCTCTCTCCACTTCCTGGAATTATCTTCCAGAACACCCACGGTGGAACTAGCAACAGTTACTAGGATACAACACATCTCCCTTTCCCACGCAATGTAGCACAACACAAAAGATAATAATACATAACACAATGAATGATAATACAATTACAAAAACATAACTGAATCTCATGTCACATAACCGAAATGCATCATTGTCGAACACACGAATGATACATGAAATCACTTGTTGTGGGGCACCCACACGCACGACTTATGGTCGTATGATTACGAGCATACATAATCATCTTGCCACTCAGACCTTCTCTTAATACGTTCATTATCCATTCCTATGGCAATGTGATTTTCCAAACCCCTTGACACACCATCGTCAACCTTCCTCAAATATGCATTATGCTCGAGTTCATTACACAGTGTAATTCTACGAACATTCCACTTCTTCCCATCATCCAACCATACATTATTGCCAGACACCTTCTCTACACACTTTGGCTCAGACCACTTGGATAAACCCATCTTTTGAGTGCCCATTCTGCTACTCCTGACCCAATCACCAATGGTGAAGGTATGTGGTCCCCTCTTCAACTTGTCATTGTGTCCCTTCACATACTTATCTTGATACTCCTTTACTCTATGTTCCAACACTCTCTTGTCCCCACTTCGTGTCTCATCCCTCAACATCCACGCTGGTGAAACCCTGGTACCTGCTTGTCTTCCCTTCAAGAGCATAAAAGGAGTTTCCATTGTGACAGAGTGGGGCGTGTTGCGGTAACTCCACAACATTTCCTTGACCGCTTCTTTGCAATTTCTGCCACTTCCTTCACATAACTGTATGCATTCCTTTAACACGCGGTTAAATCTCTCAACGAGACCATTTTCTCTGGGATGATATACAGCTGTGGTATGATGTGACACCCCCCATCTTGGCCAAATACCTTTTAAACTTGTCTGCTATAAATTGAGGTCCATTGTCTGTGAACATTGTTTCTGGGCACACTTCCCTGCGAAAAATTTAATCACAAAAATCTATTATGTTAGATGTTTTAATTTCTCCCGTAAACGCCACTTCTGGCCACTTGGAATAGTAATCTATCAAAACAAGTGCATATTTGTTAGACACTCCCTTGGACAAGAAAGAACCACAGATGTCCATTGCCACTCTCTGCCATTGTCTATTGGGTAATTTGGTTGACACAACGGAGGATTCTTCAGAACGGTGTGACTTGTCACTGCACATGCACTCTATGCAATCCCGTACACACCTCTCCACGTCTCTGTACATCCCCGGCCACCAAAATGTTTCCATTGCACTCCTTTTCATACCTGACATGCCATTATGTCCCTCGTGCAACAACTTAAGCAACTTGGACCGCAAGCTCCCTGGTACTACTAATCTACCATTCCTGCGCACCACACCATTCTCAACAGAAAGTTCTGACCATACCATCCCAAATTCTCCAAAGCCTCTCTTCAGGCATAACTTGGATTTTTACGGTTTGGATAATTCCTCCAATAACAGCTTCATAACATTATCCTCCCCTACTGCTTGTTTCCACTCGACCTCAGTTATGGCACCATTACAAGATTCATCTACAAGGGCCACACCGCATTCTTCACACTTTTCATCATCCTTCTCCATACACTGAAAAGGCAGGCATGATAAACAATCGGCATTGATGTTTCGAATGCCGGGAACGTAATTCAACACAAAATCATAACCCAGTAGTCTGTACAACCACTTAACAATTCTGGGTGTTGCTCTGCCTGCACCTTTGGTTGTGAACAAATCTATCAGGGGTTTGTGGTCAGATCTCACTTCAAAATGAGTACCCCATACATATGTTTTAAAGTAGCTAACACCCCACCTGCACGCTAAGGCCTCCTTTTTAATAACTGAATACGAGGACTCCGCTCCCTTCAGGGTGCGTGATGCAAACGCCACTACACGTTCTTGACCTTGTCCTTTCTGCATCAAGACCGCTCCTAATCCGTAAGCACTGGCATCTACAACAATTATGCTTTGATCCTGCGGGTCAAAGGGTTTCAAGGCAACTGCCTTTACTATTTGTTCTTTGATATCATTGAAAGCAGATTGGCACTCGCATGACCACTCAAATTTGCTACCTTTTTTCATAAGTTCTCTTAAAACACATAAACTCTGTCAGCAAAGCGCTGAACAAATTTCGAGTAAAACTCGGCTAGACCAAGGAATGAACGCAACTGTTCTTTGTCGCTAGGCGCGGGTGCATTTTCAATGGCGTCCAATCATTTTTTCTTGGGTCTCATCCCATCCCCAGACAAGGTATGCCCTAGGTAATCAACTTGCTTGACACCAAACTTGCATTTACTAGCACCTACCGTCAGACCCTCCTCTTGCAATTTCCCTAGAGTTTTATCCAAAATCTTGTCAAGTTCAGCACGATTGGAGCCCCAAACTAGCACATAATCCTGGAACTCTAAAACTCTTGACATTTTTCCTAAGATGTTACACATTACCCTTTGAAAAAAATGCAGAAGCAGACGCTAACCCAAAGGGCATTCGTTTAAACTGAAATGCACCTTCAGGGGTTATGAATGATGTTAAATGTATAGACGCAGGATGTAATCGAATTTGATGGTATGCACTGGAGAGATCGATTAAGGAAAAATACTCTGCATTAGTAACTGAAGATACGATTTCATTGATGTGCGGTAATAGATAGCGGTCAACCCAAATGTTGTGGTTGAGGTCCCTCAGATCCACACACATGCACAAATTTCCATCAGATTTGCGCACTAAAACAATGGGACTAAGCCATTCAGATTATTCTATGGGTTCTATAACTTGTATCTCACACAACCTACGAAGTTCCTCCTTCAGTTTACCTCTGAGCGCAAATGGCACATTTCTCACCTTGTGTACACACGGTATGCTGTTGTGTTTTAGTATAATACGGTGCTCAAATTTGGTTAAACAACCTAGCTCATTTCCAAACAATTTAGGATACTTGGCACTCCACCTAGATCTCTCAGCGTCTTCAGTTAGCAATACCTGTTGGGGGTGGTTAGGCTCTAATACAATTCCCAACATTTTTGTTCACACCAACCAAGTAATGCTCTCCCTTTTTCTACAACGTGTATACTTTAGTTTCAACATCTGTGTTCTTATACGACAATTTGCAGTTGAAAAACCCCAACAGACGAAGTTTTATGCCACAGTAACCAACTGGTTCTATGTCTGGAGTATTCAATTTACACCCACCCACATTTTTCCATATGTCCTTGTCAATGATAGTATAAGGCGAACATGAATCCGCCCAAACCACTATCTTGGTTCCATTGATTTCCATTGTACATTTAGGTGGGTTATAGTCTTCACGAATTTCATTGATGGTGTCCTCACACACCACCATGCCCGCCACAACATCACTTTCGCTGCCTGACCCTTCTCCACTGTGTTCCCTGATTGCATGCACAGACCGTTTCCACCCATCCGGTGAACCCGCTTTGCACATGCGTGCGAAATGACCTACTTTCTTACATTTGTAACATCTTACTTTCGTAGCAGAACACCTTTCAGAGTCAGCTGTGTCTCTTGTACTACCACATCTATAACAAACATACATGTGTTTGGTGGATCTCCCTTTAACACTACCCTCATCTTTCTTTTTAAACATTTTTTTTCAACTACAGATACTTTATTGGAATCACACCCCTTAGTTAGATCATTATTCAACTCCTTGACGTATTTAGATGTATTTTCTACCCTTCTTGCTATATCTATTGTTTTTGTAGTGATGGGTATTTTAAATCTAGAAGTTTTTCTTGAATTTTGATATTACTTTTTCTGTTGATAAATTGGTCCCTTATAATTTCTTCATGAAGGTCTTTGAACACAAGTTGATGCTAATGTCCTTAAAACAGCAATATATTGTTCTACAGACTCTCCTGGCTGTTGTGCTCTGGAAAAAATGTGTCTCTCTCTTCTACAATACTGTTTATTTTCCCCAAACTTTTCTTCCAAGGCTTTTATCACTACTCTATATTCATCAATACTGTCACCCCTTACATCCTCGCCTTCTTCATCGTCTTCACCATCCTGATTGGTGGAATTTACACGAGTAGGAATAGGCAATGTCTTCAAAACCTTCCTGCCTTCTACTCCTAAATTGTGTTTCAATAAGGCTAACTTGCGGGAAGCTATAAAATCCTCCCCACCGATCGCTTCCAAATAGGTTTCGAAGGATTCTAACCAATACTCCCACACCATTCCAGGCACCCCTGGATTTTGTAAAAATGTTGTGGCCGCTACTATGGACGACATCTCTATCCCTCTACAGTTATGCCTCTTACAAGATAGGCATGCAATGTAGAAAATATGCTAAACCACCAACAATTAAAGTAGTCACCGCTAACTGGTTTAAGCAGACAAAACAAACTAAAACAAATAAGTTAGTCACTGTTGGTCTTGTGGTGGTATTAGTAATGTTCACCTTACATTGTCTCTTCCTTGTGGCCTCTTTAGACAAGAACTCGTTGCTCAGGCTTCTTCCACCTTCTCCAGGGCCCTTCTCTCTGTGCAGTAACTTGCGTTAACAGGCAACTCACACGGAACAGTCAGTTGCCTAGTAACCATTTCCTCACGCGTTGGCAGCTCCTTGACTCGCAGAGACATGATGTAGCAAAGGCATGGCGCGATGACAAAGCTCCATGCAATGCGGCTGGCAACTCACGCGATATGAGATGCAACGCGATGACGCCTTCCGTGGATATGACTGGCACTAACGCGATGACTTCCGTGGATACGACTGGCAGTCACGCGATGTGGAATGCAGTGTTCACGTGGTGTGGAACTCCATGCCGGTAAGACGCTCTCTCCCTTTTTTAAATGTACACAGTGTCTTCAGCGCAGGCCAAAGTCCGATCGGATCCTCTGCTTGCACTGGCGGTCGGCTACGGATAAGTTACTAACCACGACACACCTGCACATTCGCTGAACCTGCACCCTCACCACGCCCGCAACAATACCTTGCGTTGCGGTCAACCGCGCTAACTTTCCGGTCCGTGGCACCTCTTTCAAGTACACAGCAGCGTAGTTCCACATAACCTCAGGTAAGCCTACACAACAAGGACACTTGCCGGTATTTGTACAGCATGGATCGTATGTCATCTTAACTTGTTTTCGGTCACTTCTTAGCACTCAATTGACTCCGGCAGGCGAGGGGTTGCTTGGTTCCGTAAAATAACGTCTACTTCGTTCTAACCATGGGCTCACCGTCGTGGATCAGCATCCCATCCTCGTCGCCACTTTTTAAGGCATACACAGGCCGGAATATAGGTTAAGATGTTTATTAGGATGACAGGAACAACCCCTTCAAACGTCCTCCTTCTCCAGCATCCGACGCTCTCTCCACTTCCTGGAATTATCTTCCAGAACACCCACGGTGGAACTAGCAACAGTTACTAGGATACAACACGATGTATCTTGCAGTGACTAGTGTAACTGGCATCTAGCAGTGATTCATGGTGCTGGTATCTTGCAGTGAAGCTGCTTGCAAGCATCTAGCAGGGAGCAGAGATACTGGTATTGATGGAGCAAGGTTTCATAAAGGAAACTTGCTTGTATTCAATCCTCCTCACAGTATTAATTTATTAAACTTGTATTGTTAATACTAACCTTTGCATTCACGACACAAAAGAAAGGGATGCTTGCCTATGTGTTTTACTAATGAATAACGCTTGTTTGTAATTCAAAATGGCCGCTATGCGCGGGAAAGCTCAATGCGCATGTCGCAACCATATCACATGGTGTGACGTCTTTCTTTGCTTGGTGGGAAACTTCTGCTTCTGCGCAGTGTGCATTAAAATGGCTGCTTGATGTTTTCACATGCTTTAGCTTGCTCTCATGTCATTACTAAATTGTCGTTTCCTAACGCTACTAACGCGGGTTAGAATATATAATTAAATGGGAATAGAATAGAAAAAGTGGGTATACAGTGAAACATTTTATTTGTGATTGTAATATTTTCTTCTTGCACTTTTATTAGTTCGTAAACTTGGGCCTGGGTTGGTGTTCTGAAACTCGAGAGGCAAATGGTTCTGCGCATGTGTCCTGTGTGCCTGCCAAATGAAGTCAACCTGGACGAAGTCCAAGGCCGCGACCTGATGGCCGAAGATGTTGTACTATTGCTTTTCCTGTCGCACATTGATACAATGTCTGTGAAAATTGGTTTACATTTGTCATGAAACGGGTGGGAAATAAAGCGAATGTATTAATTTGAAGGGGTGGGAACGTAAAGACAATAGGCTTTACAATTTAAGCCAAATTGATATGGTGCGAGAATCCACCCCCTGTCCCTGTCCAATCAGAAGTAGTGGTCCCATATTTTAGTAACATTAAGGGGAGGTACATGGGCGTAGAAGGGTATAATAGAATATAGCATTAGTTAATTAGTCAGAGCAAGATTCCATGAGAGCATGCGTTCATGAAGAACAGGCGTCCATGCTGCCAGAGCGCGCTTGGCTCCAGACCGCCAAGCTGACCGATTGCAGACCGAGTCCCTGTCCAGAAGAGGTCCTGAGGAGGGGGCGGCAGAGTCCATTAGAAGGAAGGCACGGGAGAATCGAGGAGAAGTCGAGTATCAGAGAGGGGAACGACGCAGGCGTCGTTGTAGAGAGGTCACCGGTCCTGTCCTGATCCTGGAGGAGGTCTTTGCTCTTCATCCTTCCTGGGTCCTATTCTTTCAACTCCTTGGCTAAGGGGTTTGGTTCTCGCACTTAGGTAAATATAATGCAACCTTTAGTTGCGCTGCTATCTCTATCCTCTCCTCTTCTTTAAACACCGTCATTGATTAGCAATAATCATTTTTATGCTTAATCTTGGGTATTGCGATTAAGTACCATGTGGCTCTGTATTCTACTCTGCTAAATCTTTAGATAAACATTTTAAAACTTCCTGACTCAGTGGTTATTTCAGGATTTTGTATTATAATGAATGTCACTCATTTTAAATTTCCCAATTAGCAAAGGATTCATTGGTAAGTCATTACTCTTCAATCAGAAGGTAATTGGTAGCAGGGATTTTGATAGAGAGTAACAACTGATAAAACCCAGCGTAAGTATTAGCGTAGTATGAATGTATGGGCCCAAGTGAGTATCTAGTGTATGAATGCTGTTTGCTAATATCGCGCTGGATCAGTATCTATAGGGAGCATGTTACTGGCATCTTGCAGTGAGCATGTTACTACTATCTGGCACGGATTTGTGTTGCAGGTATCTTACAGTGAATGATGCTACTACAGTATTGCAGTGAGGTTTATTAACCCACATTTGGCTTCGTTTCAGGGTCGGGCTGAGGCACCCCGGGGTATCCACACTACAACAAGCCCCAGAGTGGAGTACCATTATTTACTGCAAGGAAGATTCACTAATGAGGCCTTCTTGTTCTAGTGCCTGATACAGCATGAAGTGAGTGGCATTACTACACTCTGGAGCATGTAGTTCTACGTAGTGTTACAAGTATCTTACACTGACTGATGTTGCTAGTATCTTGCAGTGAACTGTGTTGATGGTATTTAGTAGTGAGTGGTGTCAATGGTATCCAACAGTGGGTATTTTACTGATATTAGTTTTATAACTGGCATTTTGAAATGAGTGGGGTTTCAGGTATCCTACACTGAGTGATGTTGCGGGCATCTTAGTAAGTGGTGTGGCTGGTATCTTGCAGCGAGTGGTGTTACTGGTATTTTCTAGTGATTGATGTTGCAGTTCTCTTACAGTGAGTGTTTCTGCTGCTGTCTTGCAGCGAGTGGTGTTACTGGTATCTTTCAGTGAGAAGTGTTCCTGTATCTTGCTGTGAGCCGTGTTGCTAGTGTCTTGCAGTGAGTGATGTTCTGGTGTCTTGCAGCAGTTAGCGATGTTGTTGGTAGTGGTATCTTGCAGTGATTGGTTTTACTGTTTTGTAGTGAGTGATGTTGCTGGTATCTTCCAGAGAGTGGTGTTTCTGGTATCTTACAATGAGTGATTATAATCCTTACCTTGGGAAGGCGGGCTTTAGCCTCTTTTCAGGTCTGGGACAGAGGTACCTGGGGCTGCCCAGGGTGTTTATTATGGAGACGCACTCATTACAGTGTCTAGTGCATCATGTAGTGAATTATTTTACTCCACTCGTTTATCTTGCAGTGAATAATGATACTCCAATCTGAGGCTTGTTGTAGTGTGCGGTGTTAGTGGTATCTCACAGTACTAGTATTCTGCAGTGAGTGATGCCACTGGTTTCTTGCAGTGGGTAGTGTTCCCAGTACCTTGCAATGAGAGGTACAGTTGTCATTCAGTGTGTGCTGTGGCTGGTATCTTGCAGTGGGTGATGTTACAGGTGTCTTCCCGTGAGTGGTGGTGTTGGTGTCTTGCAGTGAGCATTGTTAGTCTTACCTTGAAGTGGTTGGTGCTGCTGTTGTCTTGTAATGAGTAATGGTATTGTCTTGCAGTGAGTGTTGTTGGTGGTGTCTTCTAGGCAGTGGTGCTGCTGGTAGTTATATCTTGCTTTGATGTTGCTGCTGTCTTGCAGTGTGGTGTTTTTTGTGTTTTACAGTGAGTGGCATGACTAGTATCTTGCAGTGAATGTTATGACTGGTATCTATCTTGCACTGAGTAGTAATATTTTTCAGTGAGTAGTATTACTGATATCATGCAGCGAGTGGTATTACTAGTATCTTGCGGTGCGCTGCATCACTAGAATCTTGCAGTGTATATTGTAACAGGTATCTATCTTGCAGCAAGATGTGTGGCTGCTATCTTGCCGTGAGTAGTATTACTGGTCTCTATCTTGCAGTGAGAATCTTACAATGATACTAGTATCTTGCAGTGTGACTGGTATTGTGCTGCGAGTAATGTTACTGGTATCTTATAGCGAGTGGTGTCACTAGTTTCTTGCAGTGAATGATGTGACTGGTATCTATTTTGTAGTGAGCATCGCCACTGGTATTTTGCAGTGAGTAGTGTGACTGGTATAGTTCAGTGAGTGGTATAGCTGCTGTCTTGCAGTGAGTGGTGTGACAGGTATTGTGCAATGAGTGGGTGTGGCTGTTATGTTGCAAAGAGTCATGTGACTTGTATCGGGCAGTGAGTGCTGTGGCTATCTTGCAATGTGTGGCGTGGCTGCTATCTTGCAGTGAGTGGTGTGGCTGTTATCTTGCAATGAGTGGCAGGGCTGCTATCTAGCAGTGAGTGGTGTGACTGTTATCGTGCAGTGAATCGTGTGACTAGAGTTGTGCGTGAGTGGCGTGGCTGTTACCTTGCAATGAGTGGTGTGGCTGCCATCTTGCAGTGAGTTGTGTGACTGATATTGTACAGTGAGTGATGTAGCTGGTGTCTTGCAGTGAGCCGTGTGACTGGTATCATGCAGTGATAGGTGTGACGGCTGCTCTCTTACAGTGAGTGCTGTGGCTGCTATCTTGCAGTGAGTGCTGTGACTGATATCTATTTTCCAGTGAGTTTCGCCATTGGAATCGTGCAGTGAGTGATGTAGTTGCTCTCGTACTGAGTAGTGTGACTGTCATGGTGCAGTGAGTGGTGTGGCTGTGTGTGTCTTGTAGTGAGTAGTGTGACTAGTATCGTGCAGCAAGTGGTGTTGCTGCTTCTGTATTGCAGTGAGTAGCGTGACTGGTATTGTGCAGTGAGTGATGTAGTTGCTCTCTTGTAGTGAGTAGTGTGACTGGTATCGTGCAGTGATTGGTGTGGCTATGTGTGTCTTGTAGTGAGTAGCGTGACTGGTATTGTGCAGTGAGTGGTGTTGCTGCTTCGGGATTGCAGTGAGTAGTGTGACTGGTATCGTGCAGTGAGTGGTGGGCTGTGCGTGTCTTGTAGTGAGTAGTGTGACTGGTATAGTGCAGTTAGTGATGTAGTTGCTCTATTGTAGTGAGTAGCGTGAATGGTAACGTGCAGTGACTGGCGTCACTGCTTCTGTATTGCAGTGAGTAGTGTGACTGGTATCATCCAGTGAATGATGTATTTGCTCTCTTGTACTGAGTAGTGTGACTGGTATCGTGCAGTGAGTGGTGAGCTGTGTGTCTTGTAGTGAGTATTGTGAGTGGTATCATGCAGTGAGTGATATAGTTGCTCTATTGTAGTGAGTAATGTGACTGGTATCTTGCAGTGAGTGATGTGGCTTCATGTGTCTTATAGTGAGTAGCGTGACTGCTATTGTGCAGTGAGTGGTGCCGCTGCTTCTGTATTGCAGTGAGTGGTGTGACTGGTATTGTGCAATGAATGATGTAGTTACTCTCTTGTAGTGAGTAGTGTGACTGGTATTGTGCACTGAGTGGTGTGGCTGCGTGTGTCTTGTAGTGAGTAGCCTGACTGGTATTGTGCAGTGAGTTGTGTTGCTGCTACTGTATTGCAGTGAGTAGTGTGACTGGTATCGTGCAGTGAGTGATGTAGTCTCTCTTCTAGTGAGTAGTGTGACTGGTTTTGTGCAGAGAGTGGCGTGGCTGCGTGTGACTTGTAGTGAGTAGCATGACTGGTATTGTGCAGTGAGTGATGTAGCTTCTGTCTTGTAGTGAGTAGTGTGACTGGTTTCGTGCAGTGAGTTATGTAGTTGCTCTCTTGTAGTGAGTAGTGTGACTGATATCATGCAGTGAGTGGTGTGGCTGCATGTGTCTTGTAGTGAGTAGCATGACTAGCGTCGTGCAGTGAGTGATGTAGCTGCTGTCTTGTAGTGAGTAGTGTGACTGGTATTGTGCAGTGAGTGATGTAGTTGCTCTCTTGTAGTGAGTAGTGTGACTGATATCATGCAGTGAGTGGTGTGGCTGCCTGAGGCTTGTAGAGAGTAGCGTGACTGGTATCTTGCAGTGAATGGTGTCGCAGCTTCTGTATTGCAGTGAGTCGTGCGACTGGTCTTGTCCAGTAAGTGGTGTGGCTGCTTCTGTATTGCAGTGAGTAGTGTGACTGATGTCGTGCAGTTAATGGTGTGGCTGCGTGTGTCTTGTAGTGAGTAGTGTGACTGGTATCGTGCAGTGACTGATGTAGCGGCTGTCTTGTAGTGAGTAGTGTGGCTGGTATCGTGCAGTGAGTGATGTAGTTGCTCTCTTGTAGTGAGTAGTGTGACTGGTATTGTGCTGTGAGTAATGTCGCTGCTGTCTTGTACTGAGTAGTGTGACTGGTATCCTGCAGTGAGTTGTGTGGCTGCTTCTGTATTGCAGTGTGTAGTGTGATTGGCATTGTGCAGTGAGTGATGTAGTTGCTCTCTTGTACTGAGGAGTGTGACTGGTATTGTGCAGTGAGTGATGTCGCTGCTGTCTTGTACTGAGTAGTGTGACTGTTATCGTGCAGTGAGTTGTGTGGCTGCTTCTGTATTGCAGTGTGTAGTATGACTGGTATCGTGCAGTAAATGATGTAGTTGCTCTCTTGTAGTGAGTAGTGTGACTGGTATTGTGCAGTGAGTGTAGTTGCTGTCTTATAATAAGTAGTGTGACTGGTATCATGTAGTGAGTGATGTAGTTGCTCTCTTGTAGTGAGTAGTGTGACTGGTAGTGTGCAGTGAGTAATGTAGTTGCTCTCTTGTAGTGAGTAGTGTGACTGGTAGCATGCAGTGAGTAATGTAGTTGCTCTCTGGTAGTGAGTCGTGTGACTGGTAGCATGCAGTGAGTGATGTAGCTGCTGTCTTGCAGTGAGTAGCGTGACTGGTATCGTGCAGTGAATGGTGACACTGGTTCTGTATTGCAGTGAGTAGTGTGACTGGTATGGTGCAGTGAGTGTTGTGGCTGTGTGTGTCTTGTAGTGAGTAGTAATTGGTATTGTGCAGTGAGTGCTGTAGTTGCTCTCTTGCAGTGAGTAGTGTGACTGGTATGGTGCAGTGAGTGGTGTGGCTGCGCGTGTCTTGTAGTGGGTAGTGATTGGTATCGTGCAGTGAGTGCTGTAGATGCTCTCTTGCAGTGAGCAGTGTGACTGGTATCGTGCAGTGAGTGGTGTAGCAGCTGTCTTGCAGTGAGTAGTGTGACTTGTATGGTGCAGTGAGTGATGTAGCTGCTGCCTTGTAGGGAGTAGTGTGACTGGTATGGTGCAGTGAGTGGTGCAGCTGCTGTCGTGCAGTGAGTAGTGTGACTGGTATGGTGTAGTGACTGCTGTAGTTGCTCTCTTGCAGTGAGTCGTGTGACTGGTATGGTGCAGTGAGTGGTGTGGCTGCAGTATTGCAGTGAGTAGTGTGACTGGTAAGGTGTAGTGAGTGCTGTAGTTGCTCTCTTGCAGTGAGTAGTGTGCTGGTACGGTGCAGTGAGTGTCGTGGCTGTTATCTAGCAGTGAGTGATGTTACCCGTCTCCTGAAGCTGTCACTGTACCTGCCATCATTCGCGGTGACTCACACCTGGGGAAGGCGTGGCTTCATTTCCGGGTCAGGGCTGAGTCGCGCAGGGGGGCCCGGCCCAGGGCATGTTTACTAATGAGGCCGGCTCGTTAGGGTGACCCGTGATGGATGGGCCTGGGCCGGGCCCCGGCGGGCTGGAGGGTGCTCCGCCGCGCAGTGACGGGCGGCCGCTGGCAGCTCTGCGGCCTTGTTAAGGGCCTCTCGGTGACACCGCCATGCATCACCCTGCCAGGCCTCGTTCATTATCCGACTTCTAAGCTTTGATGAGCAGACAGGATTGATCTCTGCTCTCGTGTCCCGGGCCTGCTCTCTCCGGCCTCTCTTACAGAGGTAGCCGGCTTTGCCTTCAGTAAATATTAACCGTTCTGTCACCCTGGCCGGCCCCGCAGCGACGCGCAGGAGCCAAGCAGCCCGGGTGGAGGGGGCTGGGGTGAGCAAACACGAACCGGCAGACACCGGGCTGCACGGGGTGACATGCGCGCTCCCATCCCTCCGCTGGTACAGAGACCGACCTTACTGTTACAGGACCTAAAATATTATCCACTTAGGTAGCTCAGTGGACATGTACACCAACGGTAGATTTTTCAAACCCTGAAGGCCAGAGGTTTAAATCGTGCGGGTAAATTCATATTTAACCTACCTAGGCCGATAAAATGAGTCCTATTGAATTGGGTAACATTTTACACTTTATCAGGGCACAGAGACCAGAGAAATGGTGTAAAGTGCGCTCTATAAACTTAGTTAATTATTTAAATTTGATCATTTGCCACACACCTGGAGTCGGGGGGAGGGGTGGAGTGCGCGCAGTGCGCGCACCGTCTATGTCATGGGTACTCACTAACATTTGCCCAGGGGCCACAAAGTACGGTCTGTGGTGTGACCAAGGGCCGCACTGATGCCAGCAGGGTGGCGGAAGTGGGTCTGCATAGGTCATGGATTGTGTAAGGAGGTCTAAAAAAATGTTAATAAACAGGCAGGCATTTATTTGCAGGTTAATAAATGATTGCCCGTTTATTTAACATTTTTTTTCTGAACATTAGTGTTCAGCAACTAAACAGCCGCTGGTGCTGCTGTTCACTAGGGGGGGGCGCATGTAAAGGTCAAGAGGGCCACAAGCGGTCCCCGGGACGTACTTTGAGAATCATTGGTCTATGTGGTGCACGTGCATAAAGGTAAACGTAGAACTCTAAGCAGAAACGGGTTTACTCGACAGAAATTCCTGATTATTCACGTGTAATCCTGCATCCGTTTATAGGACCCGGATACCTCCAGTCTGGCCCGGACCGCCACACCGCCCAAACGAGGAACCAACAGGACTACAGAGAAAAGGCTTAGTTTTGTGGATCAGTTTATTCAAAATTAGCATATCACACTTGTGAAAAGGTCATAAAAATTCAATGCCAAAATACAGTTGGAACACATAAGTCACCAAACCGTGAAGAAAGGCACATGCGAAATGTAAACATCATTCAATAGTGTCAAAAGAATATGTGCAAAAAATAATCAAAATACAATTGGGGCGAAGAACAATCGTCAACATTCTGAAGTGCACCCTCCGCACCAAGGGCCATCTCGCAATCCTGAACGCCATTGGACCACACTGGTGCAACCACCAGCATCCGCGAGGGGCGGTCCCGTGCCCCTGTACCCTTGTCCTCGTTATGGGCACCGCTCCCTGAACACCAAGCTCCCCAGGTGCTGCGACGAGGTGGGCAGTAGCAGCGTACCCCGTGCCGACCCCCAATGATCGATCTGTGCGCTCTAGCCCACAAGCTGGTGTACATCCTCTGGTTGGCACAGGACTGCAAAACCTTACCCCTTAGTGCTGTCCTGGAGGGGGGTGGCTGCTTCTGGAGGACCCCTCCCCCCCACGTTAACTAGGGGTGACTTTTGGATTCTAGACCCTGCCACGCCTAAAAAGATATGGCCGGGTGGGACAGAGAAATTGCCGCCGGCGGGATGGCCAGGTGAGGAAAGAGGCCAAGGCCAAAGGGCAAGGGGTCTTTCTACCCCCCCCCCCTGGCCACCCCGGCGATGACTCGCGGAAGTGACGTGCTTCTGGCTGCCTGCCTATTGCGAGGCGCAGTGACCGGAAGCCAGAGAACCGGCTTGAGCCGCCCTCAGCCGGCACTTCGCCGGATCGCAGGCGGCCCGGGCCACGGAGGCCCCGGGTCCTAAGCATCATGCCCCTTCCATGCGGGGAGGGGGGGCGCTCTGTCCATAGGACCTGGATACCCCCAGCCTGACCCGGACCTCCACACCACCCAAACAAGGTACCACCAGGACTACAGTGAAAAGGCTTAGTTTTGTGGATGTTTAATCAAAATTAGCATATCACACTTGTGAAAAAGTCATAAAAGTTCAAAGCGAATATACAGTTGGAACACATAACAGTCTCCAAACTGTGAAGAAAGGCACGTGAGAAATGTACAATAGAATATGTGCAAAATACAATCAAAACACAATTGGGGAGGAGAATATTTGTGAACATCCTGAAGTACACCCTCGGCATCAAGGGCCATCTTGCAATCCTGAACGCCATTGGACCACACAGGTGCAACATCCTGCATCCGCGAGGGGCGGTCCCGTGCCCCTATACCCTTGTCCTCATTTTGGGCACCGCTCCCCCAACACCAAGCTCCCCAGGGACTGCGACGAGGTGGGTAGGAGCATCGAACCCCGTGCCGACCCCCAATGATCTATCTGTGCCTTCTAGCCCACAAGCTGGTGTACATCCTCTGGTTGGCCTATGACTGCAGAACCTTACCCCTTAGTGCTGTCCGGGGGGGTGGGTGGGGGGGAGGCTGCTTCTGGAGTACCCCCTCCCCCCGTTAACAAGGGGTGACTTTTGAATTCTAGACCCCGCCACAAGGGCAACCAGGGCCCTGGGGTCCTTCGCCGCCCTCCCCGACATTCGCTGAGCAAATGCCCAAATGTCCCTAATAAATAAATTGGTCCCTGCGTCCGAGAGGTGAACACCAAATTGCCGCTGCTCCGCTTTATCGCCGCCGGGAGGGCCAGGTGAGGAAAGAAGCCAAGGCCACAGGGCAAGGGGTCTTTATATCCCCCTCCCCCCCAGCTACCCCGGCGACTATGCGCAGAAGTGACGTGCTTCGGGCCGCCCACCTATTGCGAGGTGCGGTGACCAGAAGCCAAAGAACCGGTTTGAGCCGCCCTCAGCCGGCACTTCGCCGGATTGCAGGGGTCCGGACCATGGAGGCCTGGCATCCTGCGCTTTGCCTCCCCCCACCCCCATGCGGGGGGTGCTCTGTCCATATGTAGAGTAGACCCCTGTGCGAGCAGGCGTGCATACATATATTCCACAGGCCCTGAGATAAGTACAGATATACACATCAGACTCACGCGGCGTGAGCGGCTTCAAGGGCACCATTCTGGTCACACACAGCACCAGAACACTTCCCCCTTAGATCGCATTACAATTCGGCATTTTTGTCAACTAAGCACCACTTGCGGTGATGCATGTGAAAACTGGGCCCAATTTGCCATGGTTGAATAGTATACAATAGCCATAACTAGGTGCAGTGGTCCACTTGCCCCCTTGTCCATGGTACTACTGCTCCTGCTGCATTAATGATATCCAAGTCCCATTTTTGATCGACTCTATACTTCGCTAGTCCAAGAACCAGACACGCATGCAGAGGGGACCAGACCAAGCGGTTCCTGTGCAGGCCCTTTTTGGAGGCGTGGAGGTAGCAGCCTGACGTAGCCTCTGTGGATTAGAAGCTCTAGCTTCATTTTGGCGCCCAGGCCTATTTTCTACCCCAGTCTGACCCTCCCCTACTTAGGCCCTTCACAAAGGGTTCAAGCTCCAATAGCCATGGTGTCCTCATGCCGCGACCCTGTGAAAGGCCTGCACAGTGGACTTTGGAAAATCAAATAGGCCAGTTACGATAATCCTGAACGTGACTATTCTGGACAGTGTTAACTTTGCGCTCAAAGCTCTACACTGGCTGCCAGCAGCAAGAAGAAGCTCCCACAGAGCGCTGTGTATAACACACCTGGCAGGTGAGGTGATGCATCTGGACCAGCCTTCTTACAGACTAAACTGAAACTGAGAGACCTCGTATCCAATATGGCTGCTCTCCTAAGCATTCCGCCATTTAAAACATCATGAGTGTAGGGTAGCTCCTTGTGTGTGCAACCATGTGCACCCCAGAACAGGCTCCCCAAGAGATTAAGAATCACCAGCACTCACCTAGAAATCACAAAAGCAATAAAGACCTGCCCTTTCCCAAAGCCAATCATGATGCAATTACTTTGTAGATGGCAAGTTACCAGCGCGCAAAAACGTCTCGTACACTTCATTCAAATACTTCCTGAGTAAGTCCAGCTACGTCACTTCTTCAAGTCTGATGCACATCTCTGGGCCTCATGAATCAAAAATCACCACTCTTAGCAGGACACCACAATCAACACCTCCATTCAACTATACACAGCAAACTGTGTGTGCTGACCCAGCCACCTGTAAAGCGCTTGGGGATCTCAGCCAGGGCTAGGAAAGCACCATAGTATTGCTGCAGTAAAATACAATATTACGTTGCGTTCTAAGCATCTATAAGTTTGGGAGTCAGCTGTTGATATGGGATATCCACAGCAACAGAGTTTGGTACTTTGCACCCTGGTTTACGCCTGGTTTTGAGGATTCGATCTCAGACAGTAGTCTGGTGGGGTTACTGAGTTGTGGTCTGTAGCAGGAAATGTGTGGATGTCTGATGCTTTGTTGATGACAGGTGTATTATGCCTTTGGTGTTTGTGGCCGGAGGTCTACCCTAATTGCTTAAAGTGCTAGCTGGGTTATTTGGCTTGCTCGTGGCTCTGCGGGTTTGTATGGGTGTGAATTAACTGGAAGTGTTGGGTGATGTTGCAGGGTCCTGCTATCCGTCTGCTGGCTTCTCTGCACTGCGTTGGGTGGGTGTTAGGATTGTCTGATTGGATGCGGTTATGGGCATGCTGGGACTAATCTAAGAGGAGCGTGTGTAACCTGTCTAATTAGTTGCATTAGAAGCTCATGTTTATTATCGATTAGTGAAAAGTGAAGTTGAGAGCAGGCGGACGCTAAACTTAATTCAATGCCTACCCCGTTATAGCATCCGGTGTGCATTATCATTATTATGGGAGCAATTTTGAGGCTGCTCTCCTGGCTACTGATTTACTAGAGATCACAAAAGACACAATTGATGGATGGAATGCGGAACAAATCAAAACATTCACCCCCAGGCAAGAGATCTGGGTTAAATCCATCGTTCTTTTGCTCACCATGCCACCCCAGTTTAGATCCAGCCATATGCAAATCAGTCTTGACCCTGCTGCAGATTACTAGAGATCACACCAGAGTCTAGAGTGGTGGGGAATGGGGGCTATTTGGGGGGGGGTCAGGTCGGAGACACTGGGGGGGGGGGGTGGGGTGGTGGGGTTAGGCCGGTTTTTAGTCCATAACCCAGAAGTGTTCATAAACAGCTGGATTCCGACTTCTGGCATTGCTACTAAACTGTATCTTATGCGATCAGTTTATAGTCATTAGTTTGTTTGAAAAGTGAAATATCCAAACCTCTAGCAAGGAAAACGTAATTTGGCTATTTTGGCCCTTCGAGTCTCTAGGCCCTTGCACCCTAGACACCTCCCTACATGAACCTTTACTAGCAGATGGATCTTGTAAGGATGATGGCTAAGTCTGTCTTGCCAGATTTGAAACTTGTGACCTTCAAATCACTGCAGGTGTTAGGGTGAAGTTTAACTCACTGTCCCATTTTGCTGTCTTATCCGCTCCAATCCAGTATTCGTTATTATTCCTAAAGACAGTCCTCACGCCAGGTCATTAGGAGATTCATGTTTCCAGTACTGGACTTTCAGGAACCTGATGCATTATGGGAGATGTGGTCTTGATTTTTCTTCTGTTGAATCAGTTAAGCTATTGCACCCGGACATTAACGGGGTGAACTGAAAAGCCAAAGAAACAAGCTTTCCTAAAGACATGGAGCAAGGTGACAATCCTAATTATTATCAAACTGAACGCTGATTCTATATCGATCTCCTATGCATAAAAGGCAAGGCTGGCCCTGCCAGCACTTGGCATTTTACACATAGATTAATCCCTACAGCAGGCGCTCAACCCTCTGGTATACTTTGGCATCTGACGTGACACCGCCTGCGCCGTCCTTCTGCCGCTGTGTGTAAGGGAATCACATTTCTGCAGAGAGTGAGAGCTTAATCGAAGGAATCCATATTTTATTGCACTTGATGAATGAGCGGTTCTGTTTTTTGCCAGACCCCTTTCACGTCCTGTCTTATCAAAGGGAAATAGATGGCTAATGTTTCTCTCCGTCCACCGCAGAAGTTTGTAAATGCACATTCTGTTCCAAGCCAGCCATTTCTGTTTTTGTGACTTTGACATTGGGACTGATATTGTAATTAAAGATAATGCAGTAAAGTATAGATCTCAGAAAGCTGAAATATTTCATCCTAAGTAGCGCCTTGGTGTTATACTAGTTTTCTTTTGTATTTATCCACGTTTGTTTGTTTTTCCGTGTTTTATTTTTGGTCAGTGAAAAGGAAGTATTTTCACATCACTTAAACTTATGCATTTACACTCACACCTCATTCTGCAGTGCACTAAGTAGTAAAATGCAATAAATACACATTAGGATTAATAGTACTAGCACATGTGCCCATCTGCATCTATTTAAGCTCCTTAAAAATCGTATATCTTGTTTCCCCCGGATGCTGTTAAAATCACAGCTGTTGACCTATGTGTCATAGAGACGCTAAAAAGAATAACGCATTTCTGATTTTTTTTTTTTTTAAATAAACCGAGACAGGGAAACAAATTAGTTGAAGTCCGTATATGTAAAAATCCATAAAATTGGAAAACTGGTCGTGTTGATTGTAAACCAGCAGCGATTCTATTCTGCCACAGTAATACAGCGTCTCTGTCAGAGTGCGCTCAACTAGGCCTAAATTAATCGTCATTTATGTCGACGTAATCTAATTTTCGGGCATTTCTAGTTACGCCAAATGTCTGGGATTACGCCATTATGTTGTGTAATGGGTTAAACTCCTATCACAGGAAGAACAAGAGTGACTAATCATTTTTGTGCTTGAATTTTTTTTTTTACTGCGAAATGTGTCCTCACGCCAAAAATGGACACGGTGATGCACTTTGCACTAAAAAAACAGTGCAACATGCAGAAACTGCCATTTTGAATAACATTGAGAAATTTGCGGTAAATGTTTGGGCATTTTGCATAATTTTTATAAATTAAATTACCTAATGTTCACCCAGGCCTATCCTCAACCAGAGAGGCCTTTGGCCTAGAAGCGCAAAATAGGAAGTTAGAGAGAAGCGGTCATTAAGCTTAGTTGTACTGTTGTTAGGCCTGAGCAGAGCAGAAGAATCCAGATCTATTGGTTATCCCCTGCATGTAAACGTATAAGATATACGTTAGGAGGGTTAGGGTTTATATTGGATGAGATGCCGGTGGTATATCGAAGCCCTAAGAAAGATATTCAGATCTCAACAGAGTCTTTCTGTTGATCTACATCAGAGTTTGTATTGTGTTGGGGAACCGCTGTACGTGTGCTAGATTGCGCTAAAAGACATAGGACTGAAGAGAGCACATTGACTAGTGTGTGGACACGGTGGAGCATTTATAACCGAGCTCTATCTGGGATATTTAGGTTTAGGACCCGGAACCCCCGATAGGACCGGACCCCAACACCACCCAAACGAGTTACCAACAGGTCACAAGATAAGCTTAGTTTGTGGATCATTTTATTCAACATTAACATAGGAAAGTTTGTGCAAAGCTGATAAATTCAACACAAGAAAAAGGTGCATAAAATCATAAGAATTATATGTAAATCAATCATATACAAAGTGTCAAAATCATGAGGAAACAAACCATCAACACAATAACTTCATGTGAAAATTGAAGAACAATATCCAGACTTTTACCCCAAGGGGCACCTCGCAATCCTGAACACCATTGGATCACACAAGGTGCAACCACCTGCATCCGCGAGGGGCGGTCCCATGCCCCCTGTACCCTTGTCCTCATAATGGGCACCGTCCCCGAACACCATGCTCCCCAGGGGCTGCGGAAAAGGTGGGCAGGAGCAGGGCACCCCGTGCCGACCCCGAGATCTAACTGTGCGCCCTAGCCCGCAAGCTGGTGTACATACTCTGGTTGGCCCAGGACTGCCTAACCTTACCCCTTGGTACTGTCCTGAGGGGGAGGGGGACTGCTTCCGAAGGACCCTCCCCCCCCTGCTAACTGGTGGGGGTGACTTATGTATTCTAGACCCCGCCACGAGGGCGACCAGGGGCCCCAGGTCCTTTGCCCTCCCCACCATCCACTGAGCAAATGCCCAAATGTCCCTGATGAAGACATCCGTCCCAGCGTCTGAAAGATCAACACCATCCTCGTGGAACATGTCACCACCCCTGAGGAGTTTGAGTGGCATATTCCAAAGGCGACCTGGGCCCGGGCACAGTCTTGACATCTCAGAGTTCGAACGTCTCACTGATACATTGATTGTCCTGGATTTTATGTTCTTCCCCCAATTCCGGCGTGGCACCATGTGTGACCATGCAATGGCCGCCCCAGGAAAGGCTCTACCCAGTTGTGCAAACTCCAACAAAATGGCCTCCCTGAGGCTTTTACGGCCCAACTTCACCAAATCATTACCTCCAAGGTGAACCACGATGAGATCCGGGGACTGGAGTCCCTCACAATCTCTAACCACCAGAATTAACCGTTGCAGCTGTGGGATGTGCAAACCACCGATCCCACACCATCGGAATGCCACATCACGCAGGGCAAAAGGCTTCGGTCCACGGAGCAGTTGCAACCTGTAGGCCGCCCGGCGAACAAAGGAGTGACCGATCACCCACACGACTTTGGATGGCATCCTACTAAAATGGTGAAAGACAAAAACACACATGAATATGCATGGACCGGGCACAAAAAACCCTCGCACTAGTTTTCATTGCAAGTCAGGGCGAATGTAACGCTTATAAGATTTGGAGGACCAACGGCCCAATCTTTTTACTTCAACAACTGACATTCCCGCTACGGCCGCCTCTGTTGCGGCACCTATTCTAAAAGAGTGGGACGAATAACCCTTTGGATTGAAACCAGCCTCTCTCAGGGCAGCAGACATCACTGCAGTGAATTGGTATTTGGAAAGGGCGTCCCCGTTCAAGTGGAGGAACAAGGCCGAAGATTCTACGCAGGGGCGAATAGCCAACTAGGACCCCATCCGCGTAACAAGACAAATGTGAGACCCCGGGGCTGCCCTGAGCTTGATCAGTGCTCCCCTCCTGATCAGTTTTGGACCTTCGCAACGCTATGGTCAAGGAGTCCTCGTCCAACTGCACGTCCGACCATTGAAGGCCCCCCGCAAAATCATTACGTGCAGATCCCACCAGTTCGCCAACCCGGAATGCGCCATAAAAGGCCACGGTGAATGCTGCGGCGAAGAGTGTCGTTTCGTAAGGGGACGCACAAATTTTATGGAGGACAGTTAACAGACTACCTAGCAAATGTGCGTTAAGAGGATGCCTCGTGTCTACCCCTACACCCTCTATCCTGGCCCACCCTGCCAGCGCCTTTTGGATGAGGAAAGATGTCTGCAAAGCAGCTACACCTTGAATTTTTGCAAAAAACCGAATGGCAGACAAGTTAGCCCGAGCGCAGGATACAGTCTTGCCCTGCCTCCTCAATTTGCCTAAAAATAGACATATAGTGCCCTGATCAAATGCGAGAGGAACCTTCTGTGCCCGTAAGAAAGACCTATAGTTTGCAAAACACTTCTCATAAGACACCATGGTGCGCTTTGCCAGCGAAGCTGCAACTAAATCCGATAAGGCGGGATTCCAATCCTCCACAGATATGAAAGGAACTCTGTCATCTCCACTGCAGCCTGCGGGTGAAAACAATAAAATTCCTGTAATTTGGATCGGGATAAGGCATCGGCAGCATTGTTACGAATGCCAGGTACTTGCTTAGCTCGGAAGGAGATGTTAGCTTTCAGACACAGTAAAATCAGATGCTTCAATAATCGCAGCACCCCTTGGCAGGACGCCCCCTGTCTATTAATTGCCTCAACTACTGCCATATTGTCTGTCCAAAAAATAACACTCCTATTCCTGAGAGCCTCCCTCCAGATGGTTACAGCCACTATGATATCTAAGAGCTCCAGAAAGGCAACATTCCTTGTGGTGCCGTTGTCGTGCCAGGCCCCGGGCCACTCGCCCCTGCACCATTCGGAGCCCAAAATTGCCCCAAAGCCAATGCTGCCAGCAGCATCAGTAAAAAGGCCCAACTCAGCATTAGTAATCAGGTGAGAGGGCCACAACACAGAGCCATTAAATTGCTGCAAGAAGGCCCCCCAAATTTTAATGGCTACCCTAACTTCACTAGAAAGCCGGGTATGATGGTGCCTCTCCTTAAGACCAGACATGGACCTGGCAATGGACCGTGAAAAGGCACGAGCCATCGGAATAATCCGCAGCACGAAATTCAATTGGACCACCAGCACCTGCAATTGATGGAGAGTCACTTTTTTAGATGCGAGCACAGTGTCAATGGACCGGCGGAAGGCCTGAACCTTCTCCGCTGGAGGCGACACTCCCCAGCTACAGTGTCAATCTTAGTCCCCAAGAATGTAAGGCAAGTTGAAGGACCAACGGTCTTATCCTTTGCAATGGGCACCCCGAATTCCTTAAAAAAAGAAGTCAAGGTATCCAGTGCCCTAGCACACGTCTGACCTCGGGGTCCCCAAGAGCAAAAAGTCATCAAGGTAATGGATTATGTCACCATGGCCTGTGGCAGAGGTAAATATCCATTGCAACAGGGAACTAAATTGTTCAAAATAGGTGCAAGACACGCTACAACCCATGGGCATACATTTATCGTGGTAAAAGGCACCTCAGAATTGAAACCCCAGGAGGTGGTAATCGTCAGGGTGGACTGGTAGACATTTGAAAGCAGACTCTGTCTTTCTTTGCCAAAAGAGCACCCCTGCCTAATTTCCGCAAGATCGCCAGGGCCTGGTCAAGAGACGCGTATCTGACTGAGCATAACTGAGGATCAATGGCCTCATTCACTGATGAGCCTCTGGGTGCAGATAAATTGTGAATTAATCTGAACTGACCCTGTTCTTTTTTGGGTACGACTCCCAATGGGGAACAAACAAAGTTTGCAAAAGGAGGGATAGAAAAAGGACCTGCTATCCTGCCTAAAAAAGCCTCTTTCTCAATCTTTTTGAGTACCACCTCGCGGTGTGCGTGAGCAGATACTAAATTGGTGCACTGCGGGATTGGCGCTACTGAAGAGATGGGTATCCTGAAACCTGAAGAAAAATCCAAATAGAGTAACTTTGCTGTGTCGCTGCTCGGATATACATTCAAACATGGGATCAATTTTAAAATGTCAACAGGGGTGGGCAGCATAGTATTAACTGGAGGATTTGGCTCCCTCCCTCCCCTTTTCCTTGGATTTCTTATTGCACTTGAACTCTGGGTGGGACGAGTGACCGCAGAAGGAGCAGCTGTGCTTATATTTGCAGGATCCCGGAGGGCGTGTTCAAACCTTTCTGTTAAAGGCCCAACAGGAGCCCTTTCTCTCGCCTGACTGTTGCTGACGAAAAGGCGGTTTAAAAGGGGCCTTATTATTGACACTCTCCAGCCAAACATTAACCTCTGTCTGATCCCACCCAATGTCTGGATCCTCTACCCTGGCCCATCTAAATTCCTGGTCATAATCCAACCAAGTTGACCCCCCATAAACATGGTGCGCTTTCAGAATTTTATTGGAATAAAAAATCATGGAAGTTGCCACCTCCGGTTTCTTTTCTAACATAACCGACATATACACATTGAAACCGAACAACCAATTGGTGATAGATTCCTCAACCTTAGGCTTTTTCTCCCTAGGAGAAGCGTTCTTACCCTCCTTTTCTTTCTGGTCACATTCCCTTCGCTTTGCCCTTATCAAAGAAAACATGTCAACAAATTAATTCTTCCAAATCTTTTCTTTCACCTCTGGTGGGACATGTGAAGATAACTTCCCGGGCCTAGACAACAGGTATTCCTGCCTACCTACAGGGTTGACGACCACACCCGTTCCCCCCCCACCCCCTCAAGTCGGGTTTCTTACCTGCGTCTGCAATAGGCGGATCTTTAGGCTGTGATGCCTGAGCGTCGGATGATACTGTTGCGCTACCACCGCTAGCAACCCCTGAACGTGCCGTCCCTATAGCCTCAAACTGCTTCTTCAGGTCAGCGATCGCTACCATGACCTCGTTGGACGGGGACCAGGGGGTGGTTGACAAAGACATAGAATTCCTACTAACCGGTGGTGCAGTGAGTTTATTAAGTACCTGTGCCACTGAGAGCAACGCCTGCGCTACAGGATCTCCATTATGTGCGGGTTGAAGAAGGGGTGCAGAGGGTGGAGGGGCAGGCACCGGCGAGGGAGTTATCAAGGGGGTCAAGGATTGAACAGTACTCCCTCCAGCTGACCCCCCAGGTAAAGATAATAATGTTTGCCTGATGGCCTCCAGCGCTGCGCAGGCCCCCTACTGCTCAGATGGTGGGGGGGCAATAGCTCTAGTGCACTGCGGCGCACTCGGGAGGACTACATGGGCGCTGTGATTCAAAGGCACCATATTCGGCGATGCTTCCGGGGCCTCAGTAGTGGGCGGCAGGATAGTTATCGCAGCATCCCCAGCCACCATAGGTACGATAGGCGTAGAAGCAGGAGTCGCCCTCTTGTTCTTACGCTGAACTGGGGGGAATGCAGTGCGTGGGGGTACATGGGAGCGGCATGGCCGGACTGTCTCTACAGAGCTACTCTCCCCTTCAGAGCATGACTCTGGGGACTCTCTCCCCCCCTTCCTTATCTAGCTTAGCCAACACCAATTTCAATAATTGGGCCAAATCTGGGTCCTTATCTTTTCTCTTTCCTACTCGGCCACCTTTAGTCTGTTAGGCCATGATGAAAAACAGAGGGGGGGGGAGAGGGTCCAGAAATCGAGCTATATATCTATATAACAAACAAACTACACAATGACACGCCAATATTGTAGCACAAAAATGGGGATCAAAGCATCGACACCCGCACCAGTCCTAACGTCCCTGATGGTTGTCACAAATAAAAGGAGGTGCGACGGGCTTAGGACACAATCCCCTAGGTCCCAAAACAGAGAGACAAGAAAAACTTTCTAGTCACTCTAATACACTAAGAGCAGAATAGCCCCGCACACTACTAGATACATATATAAATCATTGTTAAACCATGTTCATAAGTTTACATTCAGTAATTGTTTTCCCAAGAGAAAAAGTCAGAAAGGTCTTCAGTTGGTAAAATTCATTCTTTATAAAAGATCTTTTTCGGACCAGACGACCGCATGGAGACTAGAGCTACACTTGCTGATACATCTATTTAAAATCATAAGCCCTTTTGACTGATATAATACCCAGACTCTAATATACATAGTCTGCAAATTTTTTTGGGTTATATACTTTGATCGTAAATCTATGAATGAATTTCCTCTCACATCTTAAGCCCTGAAGAAGTCCGATTGAGGACGAAACGCGTTGGCGGTTTCGAAATTTTAAGAAAATGAATAAAGAATGAGTTTTACCAACTGAAGACCTTTCTGACTTTTTCTCTTGGGAAAACAATTACTGAATGTAAACTTATGAATATGGTTTAACAATGATTTATATACACGCCAATATTGTGCTCACCAGCCCCAAGCCTCTGTCCCTGCACACACCCCTCCTTGGCACTATGACAACGTGGTATCCCGCCCAAGGCGACCCAGAAAACAGTAATGCAGGATCAAGAGCACTCAATGTAAACCAATCAGACCAACAACAAACAGCTTAGGGGGCTACTCCACTGTGCACTGGCGAAACGGGGCAAAACACCATGCCTACTACCCACTGTGTCCCAGAAACGAACA
This sequence comes from Calotriton arnoldi, assembly GCA_963921515.1. NCBI lineage: Eukaryota > Metazoa > Chordata > Amphibia > Caudata > Salamandridae > Calotriton > Calotriton arnoldi. The sequence continues at coordinate 1,759,541 of CAWUFW010002396.1, read as the reverse complement.
CAATATTCGAATTATTGAAAATAAACCACCATAAACTGAACACTTAACCCGAAAACAATTACTCCCCAGCCCGCACGTCTGCTCAAATCACTCACCGCCTGGACTGCGTTCCTGGCCCAGGGGCCACCGGGTCACTGATGCTCGACTGTAGCCACCCTGGGCCTGGGAGGCTGGACAGGACAAGTGACTCCCAGCACTCTTCCCCCCATATAAGCAGCTCAGACGTAACACAGGAAGATTACCAAGGTCTCCGCCGCGCAGATGCGGCCCCGCAGTGGTGAGTTGGAGAGCTGCCTGCACACCGAACGAAGCTCTGCGGCGCTTCAAGAGACTGTCCCCACGGAGATAAATTGCCTCCGTTACTCCTCCAAACAAATACGCGTGCGACAAGACGGAGCCCGGTATTCGGCTTGGCGGGGAGCAGAAGGAGCCGAGCCCAGGTAGAGTCCACCCCCGTAGGAGGACCGCGGAGCAGGAAGGATGTGGGCCCCGAGGATCCGAGGTGTGCCAAAGAAGATGCCGCGCCGGTCCGCTTGGTCGTTGGGATGGCTAGGTGAGGAAAAGGCCAAGGCCAAAGGGCACGGGGTCTTTATACCCCACCCTGGCCATCCCGGCGGCGGCGCCCAGCAATGACGCACTTCCGGCCGCTCGCCAATCGTGAGGCGCGGTGCCGTAATGCGTGAAGGCAGGATCCGGTTTTGGCCACCCAAGGCCGGCATCCCGCCGGATCGCGCGAGTCCCGGCCCATGGGGGCCGGGGTCCTAAGCGCCGCGTCCATTCCCCCATTTGGGGGGTGGATGCTCTGTCCAAATGTGGGGCACCAGTACTGAGTGGGCATTGGCTAGCTTCTGCAGTAGTCTATGGGCCTGTAGCTTCTGGGTTAGTTTATGGACTGTATTTGGGTGTCTGGACCTGTTAGAGGACTGGAGACAGTTTCCTTAATGACCTGGAGTGAGGTAGGCACCCTATTTTGCCTGCTGGAGTGCTCACTATACATGTAAGCATGCCTATTTTCAGGCCTTTTGCAGTAAGGTGACAAGACCACTAGTCGGTACCTCCAGGCTGCCTTAACTTGACTTATGGAGGTGCATACTTTTATTGTTGGGAGCCTGGAGGCAGTTTTCAAGCAACGGTGATGACCAATACGTGGCATGAACATGGGCTGTATTGGATTCGAGAGCCTGTTTGATTGGTGGTGCTAACTAGGCCTGTGAAGTGAGTACTGGTTCTAGGGCTCTGCAGTGTGGACACTGGTGAGTTTTTGTTGACAGCTCATATACAATGTCAGGCGCTTGCTTGTATCTAGAAGAGAGACCAGCAGCCACTGTGGGCAAGAGCGAGCTTTACTAACTGGCACTAGATGCATTCAAGTGCCAAGAAGTGATTGAATCAGTGGAAGCGCCTATGTCTGCATATTCCTAATTTGAGGGTGAATGATCATCCCTTTAGACAGTTTACATTATGTCACTGGCTTGGAGCCTCTGAGACTGATGGTCTGAGAACAAACAACCACCACTCCCAGACCAGCTCTAAATAAGTCTGTAGATTACAACAGCTCAGAGAGTGACACCGAAGCACCTTCTCCAGAGGCGCTTTACATTCCTTGCCTCTGTTTGCCTGGACAGGAGACGGAAAGGGTGCATTGTGTTTGCTCTCCGTGTCTTTGTACAAAGAAACAAGCCCAGCGCCGTGGAAAAAATGTAAAAATTCAAACACGGTTAGCAACTGAATACCTGATTTCAATGGGACTGCAACATCTAAAGCAAAAATGTAGACATCCCAGTAACCTAAAAAGCAAGTGCCAAGTAATCAGTGTCTTACTCTCAGAATATCTTAGCATGCTCAGCAAACAAAAATGGAGAACGTGGATGTAAAAACAGAATACATGGCAAGGAAACTGGGTCAAATAGATTATTCATCTGATAGCATTTATTTCTGGGAAATGCAGTTGCAACTTCAGCCAAATAGGAAAACAGCTCTGGCTATCAAGACTGACCTTATATTGGCAGGACACTTGTACACAAGAACAAAAATATTGTTGTGTTCACTGCTGGCTAGGAAGATGTCCCGACGAAATCGAGTTTTCTGAAGGAAATAATTTAAGATCAGCAGAACCGCACAGAAAAATCGGTGAGAGTGAAGGAATTAAGAGGCATTAAAAAACTACAATCAGATTAATCTTGAAGCCCAGACCTCTAAAGTCAGCAAGCATTGGCAAAGCCAATAGACCTCGCCTTTGGGATCTGTTAAATTTGCCAATGCTTTTTGGGAATGGTGCATAGCATTGGCAAGCTGCTGTGCAGCATGACCAAAAGTTTAAAAAATAAAATACAAAAAAAAATTATTCTGAGTTTATTACTTCAAAATGCAGCATAACACTTGAAAAGATTCCATTGGCTCCAAAGGCCAAGCGCATTCAGTACAAAGGTCTAGCTCTATCGTGCAGAACCTACTACCAGAAAGGGCTTCAATACCACAGAAAAAAGCTCACACCTTATTATCAGGCCCCATCTCTAAGATCCAATAATCTTTTTCTGATGCAGGCGCCTAAGGTGCGCAGAGTCAGAAGAGGAGGTATGCCTTTCGCTTTCCTGGCATCTAAATTATGGAATGTTCTTCCTGTAACACTGAGAAAATCTCCGTCAGAAGCCATCTTTAAAAAGGAGCAGAAGGCTTCTTCTTCGTTCAGTAAGATCTGCTTGTGTAATCTGTTGCTCGTCTCTATTGTATTCCTATTAGCACAAGGCGCCTCTTCGGTGGCAGCTGCACACATTTTTCAAATGGCTTATTCTTATAACATTTAGAATAGGGATTTAGCAAACCAAATTCTGCATGTTTTCTCTTTTTTCCAGGATTTCTCCTGATAAATTTCAGGTTTGATCTGCAGGAATCTCTCGGGAAAACTGCAAGGGTGTGACTGTTATCACATCACTTGTAATCCTGATCCCTGTGCACCAGGATCAAAATTGAGCCCTTAGCTTGTAATGAGGATGATTACATAGTAGACAAAATATTTCTACTCAGACAGCAGACCAGAGACCATATCCTTGGTTAAGAGGCTGTGATCAGCAAATGTGTAAGGAAAAAAACCATGGAAATATGTGGTTTATTGAGGTTTCATTAAAAATATAAATTAATGTGGGTCCCAATACCAAATAATCACGGCTGCAGTTTTTGGCAATTTAAGCTTAAGGAGCTCTTGCCTTTCATTCCATTACACCACCATAAACAGGTAGTGACGTCATGTATCCAGTTGCAGCCTGATTACACTAGCTCCTGCTACTTGGCCCTGCCTAAGAAATTGATTAGAAGGCTCCAGTTAACCCAAAATGTGGAGAATCACATTATTGCTAGAAGCACCATCAGGAAACCTATCACACCTGTCCTGGTTCAGCGTCACTGGCTTCCAGTAGCCCAAAGAATGCAATACAAAACCTAAGTTATCCTTCGCAAGGTTATTTAAGGTTGCATTCCTTCTTTTCCGTCCAACAAATTCAGTATTTCCTCTCCATTCCCTAATCTGTATTCCAGAGGCGTAAATTTATATCAGATGTTCTTAAAACTCACTCTGGGAGGGAGCATTTTTCTAGACAGCAAGCAATGGAACTCGTTGCGAGTAGAGCTTTGTGCTCAGTGTTCCTTGGTTCGGTTCAAAAAGACACTAAACACTTTACTGTTTAAAAGTTCTTTTTTTTATTGCTTTAATCCCTGCTGGCCTTTTATTTTGGTTTATCGTAAATAGCGTCCAGAAACTTCGGTGATCGTATGCTCTAGAAATACCCAAACATAGCACATAACATGACTGCAGGTTGGGAAAAAGGTAGGAGAAAGACAATGCAACTGCCTCAACTAACTGTAAGATGGATGAACCGGTGATCATCAGACACCATATGGGTGAGGGTGAAACATCAGTCCGGCATTTTACAACAGCATATCAACGTTGTGAAACACGTCTTTCTGAAATTCCAGGTCTCTTGACGTATTCCTAGTTGAATGGCTTAGATTTAAAATACCTGTTCTTTGGATGTGATCTTCTTAAACTAGCAAACACCAAAGATGGGCTGCGAAGACCCACCTGAGGCTGCTATAAAAGTACTAAAAAAGTGGACCAAAATTGTGGTCTCGCAGAAAAAAACATAAAGCACCGAAATAAGTTAAACTTTTTTCTTGATGACGGAGATGGCAAGCACAGCACGGAAGACACTTCCATTCCCTGAGTATAGAATAAGTGCAGCCGGAAGTGATTCAAACTGACATTAAAAACAAGCATTGGCATAGCCAATAGGTCTCGCCTTTGGGACCTTATAATTGTTTAGCCATGCAGCAGTTGATGTTGTTGCACCAAGGATATTGTGCTGCATAACTAAATACTTATAAGGTCCCAAAAGCGAGACCTATTGGCTAAGCCAATGCTTGTTTTATTTTGCACCTGAATGTTTGTGCTATAATTACAGAGCTCTTGCCTAATAATTTCATCTTTTTTTCGAGGCCACATAACAAGGACCCCCTCTTTGCGTTGTAAGCACATGCACAAGGTGACGATGTGATTCATATATGTGTTTTATGGTCACGGTTTGTGATTGAAGTGATTAAGCACACGCACAAGGTGATGATGTGATTCATATGTTTGAAGGTCACGGTTTGTGATTGATGTGAGGAAGCACACGCAAAAAGTGAAGCTGTGATACATGTGCGTTATATTGTCACGGTTTGTGACTGATGTGGGGAAGCCTCACACAAAAATGTGAGAATGTGAATCATATGTGTTATAAGGTCATGGTTTGTGACTGTTGTGAGGAAGCACTCATTGACTTGGGATGTGAGGCCACCAGAGCACAGGTGAGTGCCAACTTCACACATATATTTGCCCCCCTGATGCCAAATATTGAAGAATGAATGCACAGCTTTGTGGCACCGCTTGTCACCTTCTGGTCTCCCCAGTACTAATGCCGCTGCAGATCCCGGTAGTTCGCTTCCGGTTGGCAGAATACGTCACCTGCTGTTTCACACTGCAGGTCACTTGACTGTGCACGAGGCAGGTGGAGTGTGTAAAGATCAGCAGAGCAGCACGGACAGGGAAGGAACAGAGGCTGAGGCAGCTCTGAGTGCCTCAGAATGACCCGGGGAGCTGTGTTCAGACCAACAAATGTGTCTACTTGTACATCTCGCAAGAAGCCAATAATAGGCGCTACCGAGCACTGGGCTCAGATCCAGGACACGTGGGGACGGTTTAGTGAGGCAGGACGATACATGGGCAGTCACAGCCACAAAGAACCACGTTTGAACCATAACATACATGTACACGGAGCTTAATTGTGGTCTTTCGTTGTTTTTTATGAGGGAAAAAGTACTTGCCAGGCAATAGGAGTTTGTCAAATGCAAACGGAAAATGGTTTACATTATATTGATTGTATAAGAAGAAAGGAATAACAGCCGGCAAGAAAGTGAAAGCGACCGCGAGCAGGCAAATGTAAACAAGCGCGCGCGGCCACGCTAATTGGAAACAGATGGCCCCTGCGCGCCGCTGCTCACTCCCGCAAGGTGGATGCCGCCACAAGCATGAGTGTTTCAAAAGTGCAGACCGATTCCAAAAGGTCATCTCCTAGTGCCTCGCTTGCGCGCTGTGCTAGGCTCGACCTAAAAACTGAGATTTCACCGTACTTTCTATGTCATTAAGGAACATCTAGTTAACTTCATCAGTAAGATTGCTGCTAAGACTGCAGCTTCAGTTCCTCCAGTGATTGACGTTTTAAGGTATGGCCAAAGTGGGTAAATGTCCAGGGCCCTCACTTTCCAAGCCGCTCCCCCACCGGGGAAAGTTAACTCTCTCTCGCACCTCTTTTTCTCTAGCTCTCCCTCTTCCTGCCTACCTCTACCCCTCACTCTCGTTCAACTTTTTTTGTGCGACCTTGTTTTTGAAAGTTTGGTATTATGCCTTTATATTTGCCCTCAATAACGATGATATTGTTCTAGTCAGCCTATGGTAAACACTAGATAAACCATGAATTGGACAATTACGAACATATAACCACCAGTGACATTTCGCCCTAATGAACTTTCAGTAACATCACCACTTCTCTCTTAATCTAGTTGTATCATCGATCTGCTTTTTTAAACTCTTAGTAACGTCACCGCTTCTTTTTAAATTATTTTGTATCAGCAAATTGCTTTTTTACTTTTTTGTACATAAGTACTTTTTTTGATTGTCATGATTTTAAGTAATCAAAGAATAAAGACAAATTGAATTGAAATTGGTATTATGCAGGGTTGTATTAGCAAAAAAATGGGTACTAAATGTCTAAGTTGTTCCGAACAGGACCTCCAAAATATGTCTTACCAAGGGCCTCAAAAATCCTTAACATGACACTGCCTCTAGTCGTACTGTTACTCTGTGAAACAGTGAAAGGTTCTCTTGACTAAATGCAGGCTGTGCAGAGTAGGAGAAATCCCAATAGAACCCTTTCGCTTTCACTGCTGAAAACAAATGTACAGAGGAATCACTATGGGTGCAAAGCAGAAGAGCTAGAGAGTTTATCCCATGCTGTCGGGGCATGATCCGTAGCCAAAATCTCTGCAGCAAGTGTTCAACCCAGCCACCTTGCAAGCACTAAGTGAGGCAAGAGGCAAGAGAACCACAAAAATGGAGGCCGTGCGTGAAGGAGTGGAGGCCGCGCATGAAGAAGTGGAGGCCGCGCATGAAGAAGTGGAGGAGGGTGGGTTTTTTTAAGTTTATGGTGGTGCTGTTATGGATTGTGTTTCTTTGTGTTTATAGTTCAATATTACAGCCCTACTTGAACTTGGAGGTCATCTCCCTAGAAGATATCACTAGACTCAATGACACACTTGTGAAAACCCAATCTTGACTGACACGTAACCTCCTTAAACTTAACCCTTTGAAAACCGAATCCCTACCCTTCTCCACACCCCACACAATACCCTTCTACTTCAAGATTGTATCGCACACCTTGATGTCCTCAATTGTAAACCAATCACCATCAAATCTATGAAATCTCTTGGAATCACCCATGACAGGTACCTTAACATGCAAGGACACACAAAGTCATCTAAACACAGCATTTTTCCAACGAGGTCAGTGGTCACCGGCATGGCTCGCGGGCGGGGGGCATGCGCGCAGGGGGTCACCTAGGGGGTTTGCGCGTGGGGTCGCGATTGCGGGAGGGTGCAGAACAAAAAAAAGAATTTAAAAAAAACAAAAACGTACCTTTCTGCTGGGTCCCGCGTCTCTGCTCCTGTCCTCCTGCCTCGGACTTCAGGAACAGGAAGTAGGCAGCCAGGCTCCCTCCCCTAAGCAAATCACAATGCTAGCCAATCACAACGCTGCTATGCAGCGTTGTGATTGGTCTGAGCGCTGTGACACGGCGCTCAGCCAGGGGTGGAAGGGTGGGCATGTTCTCCATTCAGGCTGCAATACAGCCTGCACGGAGAACTGGGAAAGTGCGCATGACTGGTTTGGGTGGCCCGAGAGGGCCGACCAAACAGTCATTGCACACTTAGGAGTGGGCAAACCACTCCTCCCCTGCCCTGCTCCGAGAGCAGCCCGCCCGCCCACAAAGCAGCACAAGCATTAAATGATAATAACTGAATGATAATGACTGAAAGTTATTATCATTTTATGTTTTTGTTTCTCGCACTGCTTGAAAGCAGTGAGGCAACGCTCCTCCGCCATAGCGCATGAGCCGCCACTGAACTAGGTATGTTTAGGAAGGTCAAACCTTTCATCCCACATCCAGACTTCAAAGCTGCAGTGCAAGCCTTGGTTGTTTCTAAACTAGATTATGGGAGTGTGACATAAAGAGGAGTACCTAAATCAAGCCTGGTACCACTCAAGGCGACCCCTAACGCCCCAGCCAGACTGATAACTAGCAGAAGACATTTAGATCACATCGCCGCCTCTCTAAAGTGGCTCCCGTGGCTCCAGTTTAAAGCGAGTATCCAGTTTAAAATAGCATGCATGGGGCGTGGCCAAGATGGCGAGCGGGTAGGACGTGTGGTCTTCGTCTCCCCGCTCGCCTTTCTCCGTCTCCATCAGGGCTTGGATTCACCCGAAACCACGCAATTCAGCGACGGTGAGAGCCCCAAACCCGCTGGGGCGTCAGGGTGCCTTGAAGACAAGTGCCGGAGCCCGTGGTGCAGAGTGCGGGAGCGGAGCAGCGAAGCCGGCCCGGCGGCCGAAAATGGCGTCGTCGCTGACTGGAGTGCGGAAGACCTAAGAGAGCGAGAGACCCCCTGAGGAGTGCGGCGGGGGTCTCCGTGGTGCGGTGAGACTTCCGAAACCCGCTGGGGCAGCGGCGAGGCTGGGATACAGGCCCCGGCACCCGTGGTGCAGAGTGAGGGAGCAGTGCGGCGGATCGGCCCTGGCGGCGGAAAATGGCAGCGACGAGGGCTGGAGAGCGGTAGGCCCACAAGCGAGGGAGACCCCCTGAAGTGAGCGGCAGGGGTCCCCGTGGAGTCAAGTCACCAGCCAGTACCTGCGGCCAGCAGAGACGTCGAGGCTGCTCGAGTGCCAGCGGCGCCTGACCACCGGTGCACATTACAGCAGTCCGGTGGATAAGGTATCAGACGGGCCCTGTCAGCGGCGCAGCCGGGAGATCGCAGTGGCGCCAAACAAGCGGAGAGAAGGGGGGCCCGAATACCATCGAGGCAGAGGAGTGCCGGTAACAAGCATGCAAGGCCCCGAGGGCAACAGGCCCCCACGCTGCTTCGGGGAGCAGACAGTGTGGCCCCTATACAGGGAACACCCTCGGCGGAGGGTGAGGCTCGGGGGCAAGAAAGACGGCAGAGCCCAGTGCAGTGAGGGCGACAAACGCAGACTGGATGTCACAGGAGGGACTGCCGGCCTGAATCATAGCGGCGCGCACCAGGGAACGGTACGTTGCGCAGCCAGTTGGGCGAAAGAGGGGAGAGGGAGCCGCGTAGAGCCCAGAGGCGGAGGGAGCGCATCCCGGAGACGGAGGGGCCCGCCACAGCCACATGCAGAGAGGCTCAGTAGAGTTAGCGGCGCGGGCCTGAGACATTGGGGCACCATAGTACGGAGTGCACGAGTGGCCTGAGGGCGGGGAGGCCAGCCCAGCTACAGAGATTCCCCGGTCTTCAGGCTCGGAGCGGGAGACAGGTGGGGTCCCAGGAGCACTGAGCTGCGCTCTGCTCAGTGGAGGATCCTGGGCGGCCTGAACCGGACGCCGAAGCCGGAGGAACCGAGGGAGTCAGGCGAGGAATCTACTCTCCACTCGAAACTACAGGGGCTCGACCGGGGCACTTTTTGGGAGGTGCGGGAGTCAGGGGCCAGGTCCAGGACAGCACTAACAGTCGGTTTGAGGTGGGGGTCGCCCCCAGGGACTGAATTGCTTCAGGGTGAACAAAGAGGCCCCAGAGGAGGATCAAAGTGGAGACCAACCGGGGGGGGGGGGCACTTCGGGGGGCACGGACTCGGAGGGGTGCACAGCATAGGCTCCCCAGCTTATAGCCGCGACAGAAGAGGAGCAGGGGGGCGTCACGGAAGAGCAGTAGACAGCACAGTCGACATGTCCTCGCAGAGAGGAAAGAAGGACTGGACCCTAAAGGACATGCTGACCAAAACCCCGCAAACCAGCGGCGGGGAGGGCATAACGTCTCCAACTACGCAGCACGACCATAAGGCAGAGGGAGCAGAGGCCCCTGTCACCCGCTCCTTCCTGGAGACGCTGTTAAACACGCTGCGGGATGACTTCCAGTCTTTAAAAGGCGAACTGGCGGGGAAGTGAAGGACATTCGGCGTGACGTGGACGCCATCGGAGAGCGGGTGGCAAGCATCGAAGACCAGGAGCAGACCAGAGATGAAGAATTGGAGCAGCTCCAAGCAAGAGGTGCTCCGGCTGAGAGCCCAGCAGATTGATCTCCAGGCGCACACGGAAGATCTGGAGAACCGTTCCAGATGGAACAATATACGTGTGAGGGGCGTTCCGTCTGAGGAAGAGGGCTCAGATATTGTGCGCTATCTGCAGGGGCTGTTCCAGAACATACTAGGGGCCCCACCGGGCTTTGAGATCAGGATTGATCGGGCTCACAGAGTGGAGTTGCGACGGAAGGCACCCGCACCCCCACCTGACATCCTAGCCTATCTACCGGACTTTCCCCTGAAGGAGCGTATCCTACGAGAAGCCAGGGCGAAACATCCATTCACCTATCGGAACCATCCCGTTGCCCTATACCAGGACTTGGCTTTAATAACTTTACAAAAAAGGCGGGAGTTCCGTGTGGTGACAACATATCTTCGGGACCAAGGGGTGGCATACTCATGGGGTCATCCTTTCCGGTTGATATTTAAATGGCACGGAAAACTTCATCAACTCAAATCGCTGCAGGAAGCATGCAGGGTACTGGGCCTAGAGCAACCGTCACAGGAGGGAGCGGGCAGTCCAAATCGCAAGACCACACAAGATCGTTGGCAGAGGGTCCGAGGGAGGCGCCTCGCTGAACATATGCTGAGACCAGACCCTACAACCATAGCGCAGGAGCGGCAGTCGGTTCTGGAAATGGTGCTCAAAGACGCAGCTTCTCAAGATGGTTCTTGAACTAAGCGGGGCTCACTGAAACTGTTAAGCATACGCGGAGGCGGGGGAGGCGGTAGGTGGGAGTGGGGGGGCAACGGGTCTTGAGCCACACTATGGTCCTTTTCTTTCTATTCTCCAAGGAATCGCGAGCACGAGCTGTGAGCTCTGGACATTATGGGGTGTTGAGGGGCACTTGGTTGGGGTTAGGGAGGGGGAGGGGAGGAACTGGTGTGCGGGGCATGGGCGGTGCAATGACAGAGATTGACCCAAGGGGGGCAGACGGAGGGGTGGAGAGGGGCTCACGAAGAGACGGAGAGCTTGTGATCTCCAGGGAGCAGAAGATGCACCATAACCTCGTACCATGTCGTATTCCACGATGAAGGTAGTTACCTTAAATGTGAAGGGCCTTAATAATCCTATTAAGCGTAAATCCATCCTTTCGTATCTGGAGAACCTAGGTGCAGATCTGTGTCTCCTCCAGGAGACCCACCTTCTCCCTAAAGATTGGCACCGAATGAAGTCACGGGCATTTCCTTACCAGTTTTTCTCTTCCACCTCCGATAAAAAAGCAGGGGTGGCCATCTTGGTTGCTAAGCGATTCTCGGGGACGGTGGGAGACAAGATCGCTGAAATTAAAGGCCGTCTCCTGGCTTATACTTTCCAGGTCGGGGGTCACACATTGGCGGTGGGGTCAATCTATGCACCCAATTCGGGGCAGGAGAAATTTCTGAAAACGGCTCTCTGAGGTGTTTGGCAAACAGGAGCGGAAGACGATTGTGGGAGGGGATCTCAATATTGTCATGGATGCATCTAAAGATAGGTCAGGGCACCGCTTTACACAGACGGGAGAGATGACTGGGGAAGGGAAGAAATGGCTTCACTCCAGGGGACTGGTAGATCTGTGGCGAACATCGCACCCGCAGACCTCCCAATTCTCCTCCTAATCTCATGCACATGGAACTTATGCCTGCCTAGACTACCTGATAGGCACGACAGAATTAAGAGCAATGGTGGGGGAGGTAGACATTACACCAACGGCACTCTCTGACCACAATGCCGTAACACTCTCCCTCCGACTGCCCCCGATGCGGAGACAGCCGGGAGGGTGGCGTCTTAGGGAAAGTATGCTACACAGAGAGGCAGTTACACGACAAATCCACAAGTGCATCAAAGATTACTTAGAGATAAAGGACTCCCCTAATATCTCATTGCCATCTCTATGGGGGGCCCTGAAAGCGGTGGTACGAGGAGAACTGATAGCCATCTCTGCCGCAGAAAACAAGGAGCGTAGGGAAAAGAGGGATCACCTCACTGCACAAGTGTTAGAGCAGGAGCGAACTGGTGCACCGAGGGTCTGGCGACAGTTGAAGGCGGCACGGGCTCAACTGGCAGGGCTAGACATCGATAGAGCCGAATACGCAGCACTGCGTCTCAAGCACTCCTATTATATAGGAGGAGACAAGACAGGGCACATGCTAGCTAGTAAGCTTAGGGCCCGTACGCACCAGACAAAAATCCAGTCAATCACGAATGACAGGAGGGAAGAGGTCACAGAAGACGAGGGGATAGCGGAGACATTTAGAGAGTTTTATGCAGAGCTATACAAGAAGGAGGCCGCCCCCACAACCGCAAATGATGGCATATCTGCAGGGAGCAAGCACGTCTGTGCTCATTAAGGATCAAGCGGACTTGCTGGGCGCTCCGATCCGGATAGAAGAAGTTATAGGGGCGATATCACGCCTCAAGCTTATGAAATCGCTGGGACCGGATGGATTTTCGTCGGGTTTCTATAAGTCCTTCTGCTCTGTCCTCGCCCCTCTCATGACGAGACTTTTCAACTCCTTTACAGGGCTGGGATCGATCCCCCCTGACATGCTGGCGGCATCTATAGTAGTATTGCCTAAACAGGGGAAGGACAAAAAGCTCTGTGGTTCCTACCGCCCGGTGTCCCTTCTTAATGTGGACCTCAAATTGTTCACCAGCGTGTTAGCGGCGAGACTGGGCCCGTTGATGCCGGGTATAATAGAGCCAGATCAGTCGGGATTTATTCAAAATAGACAGAGCAGCGATAACACCAAAAGGATTCTTCACCTGATTGATAAAGCTCACTGCACGAAAATGGACGCCCTGTTACTCTCGGTCGACGCCGAGAAGGCGTTTGATCGGGTGGACTGGGACTTTCTAGACCAAACCTTAACTCATTTCGGGCTGGGAGACCGCTTCAGGGCCTGGGTAACGAGCTGTTATAGCCCGCCCACAGCTACTATAAGGGTGAACGGGCTATCGTCTCGACCCTTTGCCATCCTAAGAGGAACAAGGCTGGGGTGCCCGTTGTCGCCCCTCCTGTTCGCTTTATATATTGAACCGCTGGCCCAGAGGATCAGGGATAACCCGAACATCACGGGCATTCCCTTTGGGGAGGGAAAGACATGCCATAAGCCTATATGCGGATGATATCATCGCTTCTTTGGAGGCCCCGACTCGCTCGGTCCCGGCATTCCTACAGGAATTGGAGTCATTTGGCCAGGGTTCTGGGTGAATGTGGGGAAGTCAATGATACTCCGCTTGGATGGGCGCCGGATAGATTCAGGGACGGAGGGCGACAACTCCCTGGGGATTAAGATAATGGAGTCCATCCCATACTTGGGACTTGAGTTAGCCCCATCTATCCAATGGACAGTTGCACTAAATTACTCCAAACTGGCCCGGCAGGTTACGAAAGAGTTGCAAAACTGGAAGCAGCATCAACTCTCACTGTTAGGACGAGTTGCGGTGGTCAAAATGTCTATTCTCCCCAAAGCTCTATATCTCTTTCAGACGTTGCCAGTTTGGCCGCCAAAAGGGACGCTACACACCCTACAAAAAGAATTATCCCATTTTATCTGGGCAGGAGCGCGGCCACGCATGCAGAGGGAGCTGGGGCACCTGAGGCCAGAAGAGGGAGGCTTGGGGATCCCGAATCTGTTAGAGTATTTCAAGGCGGCTCCAATGTGATATTTGGTGGAGTGGAGTAGACCAGAATCGGAAAAGAGGTGGCTTTTCCAGGACAGGGCACTAGCGAAACTCTCCCTGTGGAAGGTTCCCTTTTTGAAGAGAGCGGATAGACCACAGAATCTTCAGGGCTCCCCTATCACGAAAACGGTGCTGCAGGTTTGGGAGGGGGTGGCCACTAGAAGGGAGCTGACGACTTTTCCCTCCCTGATGACTCCCCTATTTGAGAACAAGGAATTTACCCCGGGATTGGACGAACAGGCGTTTTCAACGTGGCAAGCTTCGGCCTGTAAGGTGGCTGGCCATCTATTTGATGTCGAAGGGATAATCCCTTTTTCACACCTGAGGCAGGATTACACCCTCCCGGAGACAGAGAGGTTCCTCTATTTACAAATAAGACATTGGCTTCTTCACCCAGATATACAACCGAAAGTCAACAGAAAGTTGACAAAATACGAGAAGTGGCTAGTGACAAAACTGACCCATAGGAAAGTGATCTCTGAACTTTACGACTTTTTACGCCCGACAGTGCCCACACAGCCTACTGCCAGCCAGAAACGATGGGCGGCAGAACTCGGGAGGGAACTCACGGGAAAAGAGTGGGGGGAAGTTTATTACAGGACCAAATACACGGCACGAAACTCAGCTGCCAAAGAAACGGCTCTTAAGATCGCCACGTAATGGTACCCGACGCCTGTACGCCTTAATAAAGGGAACCCAGATAGAAGTTCTACTTGCTGGCGGGGATGTGGGGAGGAGGGGACATTTGTACATTTATTATGGGAATGTCAGGAACTGGCTACATACTGGCCCAGAATCTTGGACTAAATAGATCAGCGGTTTGAGACGCAGATTCCTAGATTTCCGGTATATGTGGTATTGTGGCTACCTAATCCCTTAACATTCCCTTTGAAATGTCGACAGGGAAAGCAGATGGGCTTAGCTCTCGGGGCAGCGCATCAGAATATCTTATCGCATTGGGGGACACAGACGATACCAACGCACACAGGTTGGCTCCATAGATTATGGCATATACTGGGGATGGAACGGATACAGGCTTCCCTCACAAACACAACACCTAGTTTCAGGGAGGTTTGGCAGCCGCTAGTGTCTCTCCTGTCCACCGAATTCAACGAGATCACATGTCCCAAGTACCTCTGCCTCCTTCGGCTCACGGCAGCTGAGGAGCCACCCACGGGAATTTGTACACAGTAATGGAAAATGCTTTGCACGCCAATCTTACAATTGGGATAGACTGCGCGCACACCAGTTTGCGGGAGGGTGGGGTGGGGAGGGGGGGTTTTGTTTGCATAACTGTTGACACCATTGTGAATTATAACACTTTTCATTACTATGCTGTAAATACATAGATTAATGCATGCCTCACCAGCTTTAAAAGAAATAAGGTGGAATGCTCCTTCGTATGTACAAACGACTGAAGCACTACAGGTTTTGGCCATTGGGCTACAAAATGTACTGTGAGGCAACTATGAAAATTGTATTCACGCTAAAGATGTCAATAAAAACAAAGTTAAACGTAAAATAGCATGCATGACACACAAAGCCATACACCGCAGTGAACCAAAATACCTTATAGACAAGTTCAAGAACTTAAGAGGCAGCCAGTCCCTAAGGACTGCAAGTTCCTCGTTTGCAAGAAGACCCAAGATTCTGGAAAAAAAAGGCATACGCCTGCAGTTTTTCAGGATTTGCACCGCAAATATAGAACTTTCTACCATCGAAGATTCGGTCAAACCAGCGACACACCTTAAAAAAAGAGGTTACGAAAATTCTGCCAATTAACCAGATGTAAGGACTAATTTAAGGGATGGCTTGAGTTGAAGACCACCCTTCACCCTTGGCGTATCTTTACTAACTTGTAGGTGTTGCAGCCTTGGCGTCAAAAGGGGCGTTGTTAAGAAGTCCATGAACATTTTGGTGGTTTTTTTCGACGTTTTCTCTGTGGGGACTACGGTTTGTCATATGACAAGCAACAAACTGACTAATCAATTTCATGTACTAAAATGGGTTAGTGGTTTCTTTCAGTATGTACAGCTCTCTGATACCTTTGGGTGAGGAGGAGAGTTGTGGTGCAGCGGCCGGAGTGGCTGACTCCGGAGCGCAGGGCTCATGGTTTCTATCGCCGGCTGCAGCTCAGCTCCGCATCATGTGACTCTGGGCAGTAGCTCACTTAATCTCCCCAATGGCACCCATCGCCTTGAAACCCTTAAGGGGTGATATGTTCGCGCTTTACAGATAGGACTTATTATTATCAAGGTTGCACTTTATAAAACTCTAAAAATAAATAAATAAATATGCCCTCTTCACTGATGACATGTAGGGAGCCGGGGCTCTCCATCTCTGAGCCCATGTGCACAACTCTGCCTCCTCTCTGACCCTGTGCTCCGCTCATATACAGGGGTTACCCTTCTCTGATGGATGTGGAGGGGTGAGGGCACCTCGCTTTCTCTTGCGTCTCTTTGCTCTGCTCTCATGCATATTGTACCCATCTTTGATGCGCGTGGAGGGAATTGGACCCTGGTGGGTCTCCCACTCTCCGCCCTATGCTTTTCACCCATGTTTTGGTTGCTCATCTTTAATGAGGGGCTGGAGGGATCCCCTTGGTATTCTCCTCCCCCGTGATTTGCTCCACTGAAGAGCGTGCTCATCTTTGATGATCATGTGGTTCTCTCAGTCTCTTCCTCTATGCCCTTATCCCACACACAATGTGGCAACCTTTGACGGGTCTGAGAGGGTGCGTCACTGGGGATACACCCTGTTCTCTCTGCCCCTATGGTCTGCTCCCATGTACTGTCTGACCACCTTTGCTGTGTGTGTTGGGGGCGGGAACTCTGGTCAACCTGTTCTAAGGGGCGAGGCTTCATTGGGTTGTTTGGGGTATAACTCTCCCCTATATAAATACATTCTTGGCTTCAGAGTTGGGTCGGGGGGTGGGGGGGGGGGGCTGGGTCTGGTCTTCTATGCCTTTGTTGGTTTTTCTCGTCGTCCTCATTTGACCAGAAGGTAGAAGGTTTTAACTTTTTTTTTTTAAAAGAAGCTTAAACAGAGGCCCACCTAATTCAAATAGGTTACAACAAGAAAACCCTGGCACTCAAAATATCTCAGATTATATTGATGACAATTCTGTCTAACCTAGCGAAAAGAAAGAAAAAGGAGAAATCCTCTTAGCACAGGAAACACGGGAAGTGCATTTATCAAGACATTCATTAGTTTATTTGTTACATATCAAAGTACAAAAATTAATACAAGAAGTTGCAAGGACTCAGACACTTCAGTCTAGATAATACAGTCAAAAATCTCTACAATGATGGAGATAGTGATCTAGTCCTTGTTGCAAAGAACATGAAACAGCCAACACGCGTTTCATCACCACCGTGACTTTCTCAAGGCTTAGAAATATACAAATTGTTCGAGGAAGTTGGACGGCTCAACGGTAGTGGTAAGAAGACGTAATGGGAGTAAATCTGTAATATCAGCATACAAAGAATGTAATTGTATCTAGGCCATTTTCGGTCTCCGTTGCCGTAGCTAAAACATTTAATCGTGTCCTGAAAGACTCGTATTTAAAATATGTCAAAGTATTCTTGTAGAAGGTATGGATGACGATTTAATACGGCATCTAGGGCTCTAGGATAAGTCCCTCATTGCTTCGCCGACCACCGGTGAAAGCAGTCTCCTCCCGTCTGTACCGTAGCGACTCTTTCATGCCAGGTTACTATTTGAACTTACTCTGTAGCCCGTATATACAGTAATTTTGCGGTGCGACCCTTGTATCCACCACTACCTATTCCTGTTTTGTATAATTCAAATAGGTATTGAACCTGGTCCTCATGGGAACTGTGTATCCCAAACCTCGGTCATTCCTCCACCCTTCGGCATACTGTTTTTGAGTTGGGAAATTTGAGGTTCACACCCCCGAATTTCACTGAGTAAGCTACGCCCCTGCCTGCTCTCTGAGCATCTGTGATGTGGCTCCAAGCGCAACCTACACTAACGTTAGGAGTGGAGGGTTAGTGCGGGAATTCCCCCCCCCCCCCTTTATAATGTGCTCCCTTAGGCAGTGTGCCCAGCTGTGACGGGCGCGAAGTGGGATCCCTGTGGTATCTCCCGCCCTCTGGCCACATAGCTTGCTCCCTCACACAGTGTTACAGGTGTGAAGCGGGCCCTTGGGTGGATCTCCCGCCCTCCGGCCCTATAGTCAGGGCCACTGGAATTATGCGATTCTGCGGCCGCGACGAATTTCGCATAATTATGGATTTGCGACATTTGTCACATAATTCAACCTCTGTCTCATAATCTGCAGATTTTAACTATTTTTTTGTATCTAGCTCAAACAGATCAAAAGTCACAAAAAATATGTCCATTTGGGTCCCTGCACACCCGAAGGCTTTTCGCAAAGTTTGCCTGCTCATTTTTCATTTGCTTATTGCTGTGTTTGGGTGTTAAATTGGTACTAATTAAGGTGATCTCCTCTCTCAGACATTGTTACCAGGGTAAAAGTGACACAATAATGAAGTAATAGTATCATCAAATGAGCAGCATTATGCCACATAATTAGGCTTTTCTTGCCGCATAATTTAGTGAACCCGGCTGCATAATGTGGTCCTCTTCTGCCGCACAATTCCAGCGGCCCTGCCTATAGCTTGCTCCCTCGCACAGTGTTACAGGTGTGAAGCGGGCCCTTGGGTGGATCTCCCGCCCTCCGGCCCTATAGTCAGGGCCACTGGAATTATGCGATTCTGCGGCCGCGACGAATTTCGCATAATTATGGATTTGCGACATTTGTCACATAATCCAACCTCTGTCTCATAATCTGCAGATTTTAACTATTTTTTTGTATCTAGCTCAAACAGATCAAAAGTCACAAAAAATATGTCCATTTGGGTCCCTGCACACCCGAAGGCTTTTCGCAAAGTTTGCCTGCTCATTTTTCATTTGCTTATTGCTGTGTTTGGGTGTTAAATTGGTACTAATTAAGGTGATCTCCTCTCTCAGACATTGTTACCAGGGTAAAAGTGACACAATAATGAAGTAATAGTATCATCAAATGAGCAGCATTATGCCACATAATTAGGCTTTTCTTGCCGCATAATTTAGTGAACCCGGCTGCATAATTTAGTCCTCTTCTGCCGCACAATTCCAGCGGCCCTGCCTATAGCTTGCTCCCTCGCACAGTGTTACAGGTGTGAAGCGGAATCCCCGTCTCCGCCCCTATGCCGCGCTCCCTCACAAACTGCGCCAGCTGCGATCCCCCAGTCAGGTACAGATTGCTTTGGGGGCGCACGGCTGACCCTGTAAGAGCTCCGATAACCTGCCTTTGTTCATTAAGAAGCCACTTAGCGCTCAGCGGGGCTGAGGGAGACAGCAACGGATGACACCGCGCAAGGAGCCCGAGCAGAGGCACGCAGAAAGCACATCTTTTAATTACTGTGCTTTTCGACTTGGTTCCTTCTGTCCCTGGCTGTGGGTGAGGAATTGGTGGTCGTAGGGTTTGGCTGTCGCATGTGCTGTAACGCGTGTGCGTTGTTGCATGGCTTAAAGGGTGTGTTTGTTTGTTTGCATGTAATAGAGGCTCTGTTTGTGTGTGGTTTGCGTGCCCTAGCTAGCCTCTATGCCATGGTTTCCAGTGTTGGGGTGCTCGTGTTTGTAGTTTGCATGTCCTCGGTAATTGCTTTATATTTTTAGTGCATGTGTTGTTGGGTTTGATGTGAGTTGTTTGCATATGCAAGGCGGTTTGTGGTACATTATTTGCATGAGCTGGATGGCCGGGGGGAGGGGAGTGTTTGTATGTGTTGCATGAGTAGGCGTATGTATGTTTGTTGTGTGGCTTTGGGTGGTGGCATTTATCATTGCTAGATGGATGGTATGTGTAGCGTGACTGTGTACCTGCTGTAATATTCACACTCGATGGGGTTTGAATATGTGGTTTGCATGACTTTTAGTGCTTGTTGTAAATATTGGGGGGGTTGTGTGTGTGTGTACACACTTGTTTTGTTGTCTGGCATGCATACTGTTTGCTTGCCCTCTATAGAGTGGCGTGGCTTGTTCGGTGTGTTGGTAGGCCTGGTGTGAGTTCTTTGTACCTTTTCGATGGTCTGCTATTTGAGTATAGTGGACCCCCGGTTGTGTAGTGTGTGTTTGAGCTCGACGCCCTGCAGTATGTTTGCATGTGCTGTGAAAGAAAGAAGGCGTCTGTCTTCATGTGTTGTAGCGGCTGTTTGTGGTTTTTTTTATTGCTAAATGGCTGTCGTATGCTGCTTACCTGTGTTCGGCACCTGTTTGATGGAGGTTTTAGAGTGTGGTTGCCTGTTGTAAGTGTTCTGAAGGGATTTATGTTTCCTTGCGCGTGTTTTGTTGTCTGGTGTATGTTGTTAACAAGTGATGGGTGTCAGTGCAGGCACATCAAAGTTCACAGACGAGCAGACGGTGATGCATGCTCGTGCTGAGGGGAGCATACATTACACAGAGAGAGAAGCAGAGACCTGGATAGGGACAGCCACGTGGCAGAGGGCAGCGGACCTCTGTAAAGAGAGAGATTCCACAGAGGAGGAGCTACAAGTCTCCGAGAGGCAGACATGGCAAAGTGAAAAGAGAGGCAAAGTCAGTTCACAGAGAAGCAGGCATTTATTTACTGCACAGGCAGCAGAAGCCATTCAGGGATAGTTTAATGCACCGGGGGAGCTGGGGTATTTCAAAGAGCAGGGAGAAGCAGCCACATGTTTAATGCACAGGGAGCAGCAGGCACAAGTTGAATGCACAGGTAACTGGGGTATTTCAAAGAGAAGGGAGGAGTAGGCACGTGTTTAATGCACATGGAGCAGCTGGCACATGTTGAATGCACAGGGAACTGGGGTATTTAAAAGAGAAGGGAGAAGCAGCCACATGTTTAATGCACAGGGAGCAGCAGGCACATGTTAATGCACAGGGAACTGGGGTATTTCAAAGAGAAGGGCGGAGCAGGCACGTGTTTAATGCACAGGGATCTGGGGTATTTCAAGGAGAAGGGAGGAGCAGGCACGCGTTTAATACACAGGGAAAGAGGCATTTTAAAGAGAAGGGAGGAACAGTCACGTTTAATGCACAGGGAACTGGGGTATTTCACAGAGAAGGGGGGAACAGGCACATGTTTAAAGGAGTTGGGGTATTTCAAAGAGAAGGGAGGAGCAGGCAGATGTTTAATGCGCAGGGAGCTGCAGGCAGGTGTTTAATGCACCGGTAGAAGAAGTATGGAAATGGGAGCCGACACAGGTTGAACGCACATGGATCACAGCCGTGTCGAAGTGAAGTCAACACCAGATATTTGGTAACGTACACAGAAGAGCAGACGCGTGCGGAAGTCTAGAGGCACGCATATTAAACACCAGAGATGTATCAATGTGCCTAGAGAGCAGTCGTGTTGAAGTGCACATTAGTACACGTGCTCTGGACCAGTCATGTCGAAGTGCACAACCTTCAGTATGTGAATCATGGATGGTGCTGGGCTTGGCGCCGTATTAGGCCCGTGCGCTGGCTTTAGACTGCTAAAGGATGCATTATATATACCGAGGGTCTCCGAGGCTTCAAAGTGAAAACAGGAGCACCTACGTCAGATGACGTCAGAGACTAGTGACAATAGGAGCGCGCGCGTCAGACTGCAATGGGCGTGCAGACAGTTGTAGGTGAAAAGAGGAGCACGCGTCAGATCACACAGAAACGCAAACACGTGAAAAGAGGAGCACGCACGCCAGTTTCCACAGACACCAAACACGGGTAGGAGGAGCGCGCATCACATTACAGAAACATTTTAAAAGAAGAGTAACACGCCAGATTCCATCAGCATGCACACACACGTCACACGCCTGTAAACAGGAGCAGAGGTGTGTCAAATAGCAAGATGGAGCCCAAGCAGACACACTTGGGTGCAGCAGTAAGTTTAAAAGAAGAAGTGACGAGTCAGAGAGTCTGGAAAGCACCGACGTCACAAAGAGTGAGTACCAGAGTCCCGTGCGCGGTGTCTACTCTCAGTTCGGCTGCCATATGGACGCTTGTGTCAGAGTTCCCGCGAGAACGTATATTCTCACCGGGGCTTGTAAATGGTTAGTTGTGAAAATGACACCGTCGATGAACCGAATACCCAGATTCATCACGTGCCCTTGGTATTACCTTTATTATTGGGAGCTGAAGGGGCGGGGCGGTGGTTTGTGAATATAAAAGTGTGGGCTAACACTGCCTCCTTGTGGAGTGAAACAGGAACTACACTTGCCGCGGGCAGACAAGTGGGAGATAGCAGGAGGGGAAGGGGGGGCATGTCCAAAGACGGGTGGAGGTCGGAGATTACACTAGCCGCTGGGAAAAACAGGTTTACAGAAGTTTAGAGGAAGGGCCTCGAGGGAGATCACAGGTGTACCAGAGAGAGTACTGGACTAACTCAAATCTCTTCTCTTCCAAAGACACTTCCAGAATTAATGCATCCCTTTTTCATGCCCCTCAAGGAAGTTCTTACAATGTTGTAAATATGTAATCTATGCCTGTACGATCCGAATCCTATTGTGTTTTTGATTTTTGTGTGACTGCCATCTATTGTTTTATTTTACTTTTTCATCTATCTCATTTGTATTTGTAACGTGCAAGTATGTAAATTTCCTCATGTAACGGTCTTGGTTCTATTGTGAAGCGCTCTGACACCTTTGGGTAAAGTCAGCGCTATATAAAACTGCATTAAATAGATAACTGGCGTACAGGAGAAGGGGGCAGGTTGTCCAAAGGGGGGTGGGGGGGCGTGCAGGAAGGACAGACGGGGGCATCGGAGACTCTCTGGAGAGGGGTGGCACTGAGGAAAAGAGGGAAGTGCACAGAGCAAGCTTATGGGTAAGGTTACCAGATGACTCCATGTCACCAGTGAAGCAATGCCCTGGTCCTGCATCTTCTGTTACGAGCTCTGTGGATTCTGGTACTTGTGGTCCTGGTTCACTTGTGGAACTCTCGCACCTGAAAACAATGACTAGTGAAGGGAAAGCCCCTGGTCTGCAGCATTGCTTTCTCTGTGACATGGAATCATCTGGTAACTTTAATCACTGAGCTCGCACATGGATAGAAGGGAGGGCAGCGGGTGACTACAGGGCGGCCACAGTAGAGAGAGGGGAGGGCACAGGGTTAAGAGCAGGAATGGCAGAAGACGAGCAGAGAGAGCATGGGAGAGAAGCAGGACTTTAAGTGGGATGAAAAGACTGGGGAGGGGTGGTTTCTCTCAAGGGGCGTGGCCAATGTAATTAAGGGCGTGGCTAAAAGTCTGTGCTTAGCATAGTGTGCCGCCCGACTGGTATTTTGCTGCTTCTGTCATTGCATAAAGACATATAATACAAGTAACATTACATCTACAACAAGCCAATACTATTGGCTTTGTCAATGGTTGTTAGTTGCATAATATGAAAATCCTTCAGTTCTGAAATTATGAGACTGTGAAAGAACTTTAACGAGTCTCTTTGAAGTTACATCAAAGGCAGTGAAGGGTGGAGTTGCTGCAGGATTAAGATTTTTATTTTCACCCTGAGGGTGAGGGCAAAAAGGGAGAGCACGATAGAGACCCGTCTCAGCACCTGCTTTCTCGAACTGCCGGTGCTGAGCACCGGCAGGACCTGGACCACTTAAAGCCCTGAAGAGAAGGAATAAAGGGAAGGAGAGCAGGGAGGGGATGGAGGAAGAACAGAGAGGTAAAACTGGCAGGACAGGGAGGGCACTGTACGCAGAACCAGTGGGAGCGTAGAGGGCATAGTTGGTAGGAGCACAAAGGTAAAGGAGGGAGAGCAGAGATCACCAGTGGGGATTAGGGAGGGCACTATAGAAGTACAGGTGGGCGAGCCACTGAAAGAAGCTCGCGCCAATGAATGGCTCAGCTCGAGGTCCTCTTGGAGCCTCGAGCCCAAACAAGCCAAGCCTTTAAGTGGCTTTCTGCCTGCCTCCCACGCTGTAGCCTCATGTGCCAAGAATTGACAAAGAAGTGACCTTTGATGTAGAACAGGAGAGAGAGAGAGAGATGCTTGGCTAGCTGCTGAAATGCACAATGTGAAGCCAGATAACCTAGGATTAATCCCTGCTTGCCCAAACTTTGTACAATAAACAACTTGTCTAGAATGACGGTCTCCTTTCTCACATTGTCACATATGAGAACACCTTCAAATATGTGCGATCAGGATATGCACTGTTAATAAACCTTGTGTTGGTTTTAATAGACTATGTCAGTGCTTTCCAAATTTTTTAGAACCGCGACCCATTTTCTAGTACGACAAACGTTCGCGACCCACCTAGCTTCAATTGACATGAGGCAGCACATTTTTTAAAGGTAATAAAGCATCGTGTGGTAATGCATTATTTGTCGACAGTACGTTTTTTATTGAAATGGTCACTACATTTGCAGACACACAGTTTTACTGATAAAACTATATTTTACCCAAATGATAATGTGTGGAAATCGGGTTTCAGGGAATATTTATTATTTGTGCATCACCAAGTAAAGTGTCTTGATTAGTTCTGATCCTACGAAAATCGTTGTTCCGTCACAGTACAGAATTACAAAATAAATGTACTTCATTTTGCTTTCCTAACCACTCAATGTGTATAGTTCATTTACAGGTATTTA
This sequence comes from Calotriton arnoldi, assembly GCA_963921515.1. NCBI lineage: Eukaryota > Metazoa > Chordata > Amphibia > Caudata > Salamandridae > Calotriton > Calotriton arnoldi. The sequence continues at coordinate 1,735,364 of CAWUFW010002396.1, read as the reverse complement.
CATTTTGTTGTGTGTTAGGAGAAAATTACATCCTCCAGCTTACCTTTCACACTTTATGTACCACCAACAGAATTGTCACATAATTCACTATTTTTTCCTCCTCTGGCTGCAAAGTGAGAAGAGTTTGTAAACACCAGTCTTTGTTAAGAAATAAGCAGCCTGATATTGGACCTCTGTTTTTGAAGCGCAGCAAATGTGACTTAATAAATACAGAATTAGAAGGCATAAATACAGAATTAGAAGGCATCCTTATTTATTGCCTGGATTTAGCGACCCACCAAAAATCAGGTCGTGACCCACAGATTGGGAAACAGTAGACTATCTTGCTGCTTCATCTATGATAATCTAGGCCACACATAGGGTTCACATGGCAGCTGATTTGCCTCTTAGTTCACAACTTTGTCAAGGTGTTGTCGTAAGAGGGGCAGGAATGTTTCTGTGTTTCGGTTTACAAACTAGCAGTTTAAAAAGCATACATGTCACTGTAGTGATATAATCTGATGTACTAAGGTCAAACCCTTCACCATGTGACAGGAATATACATTTTTGAATTTGGAAGAGACTTTATTATATTTTACACGATGATTGTTACACTATTTACACGCCAAATATTCTTATTACTTGGCTCGTGCACAGCCCCTTAGATGCGAGCCAGACCCTTGGCTCGGGTCTCCCTGATAATTTGTTGACTCGCCCTCTAATTTAACAGGATGAACAGAGATGTAATGGAGGGAGGGGACGAGAGACACCGGGACAGGGTAAGAAGGGTACAGGAAGCAGTGAAGTGCAAAGGAGAGCACCGAAAGCACTCAGAGCAGGAGTTAACTGGCTGGGAGAGCACAGGAAGAAATGTAGTTAAGGAAAGTACAGGTAGAAGAGCAGAGAGGGCACAGGAGCGATTGGTCCTGGAGCAAAGGTAGGAGGAAGTGCAGTGATGGTGCTGAAGGAAGATGAGGGCGCTCAGAAGGAAGTGCAGGGAGGGTGCAGACGGCAGAGGCGGAAGCTTGGAAGGAAGTGCAGGGAGGGTGCAGAGAGAAGAGGTGGGAGCTTGGAAGGAAGTGCAGGGAGGGTACAGAGTGAAGAGGCAGGAGCTTAGAAGGAAGGGCAAGGAGGATGCAGAGGGAAGAGGCAAGAGCTTAGAATTACAGGGAGGGTGCAGAGGAGAGGCAGGACCCAAGAAGGAATTGCAGAGAGGGCACAGAGGGAAGAGACGAGAGCTTAGAAGTACAGATAGGGTGCAGAGGTAAGAGGTTAGAAGGAAGTGCAGGGAGGGCGCAAAGGTAAGTGGAAGGAGCTTAGAAGGAAGTGCAGGGAGAGTGCAGAAGGAAGAGATGGGAGCTTAGAAGGAAGTGTAGGGAGGGTGCAGAGGCCAGAGGCGGGAGCTTAGAAGGAAGTGTAGGGAGGGCGCAGAGGGAAGAGGCAGGAGCTTAGAAGGAAGTGTAGGGAGGGCACAGAGGGAAGAGACGGGAGCTTAGAAGGAAGTGTAGGGAGGGCACAGAGGGAAGAGGCAGGAGCTTAGGAGGAAGTGTCGGGAAGGCGCAGAGGGAAGAGGCGGGAGCTTAGAAGGAAGTGTAGGGAGGGCACAGAGGGAAGAGACAGGAGCTTAGAAGGAACTGCAGGGAGCATGCAGAGGGAAGAGGCGGTAGCTTAGAAGGTAGTATAGGGAGGGTGCAGAGGGAAGAAACAGGAGCTTAGAAGTACAGGGTGGTTGCAGAGGGAAGAGGCGAGAGCTTAGAAGGAAGTGAAGGGAGGATGCAGAGGGAAGAGGCGGGAGCTTAGAAAGTAGTGCAGGGAAGGTACAGAGGGAAGAGGCGGGAGTTTAGAAGTAAGTGAAGGGAGGATGCAGAGGAAAGAGTCAGGAGCTTAGAAGGAAGTGCAGGGAGGATGCAGAAAAAAGAGGCGGGAGCTTAGAAGGAAGTGCAGGGAGGGTGCTGAGGGAAGAGGCAGGAGCTTAGAAGGAAGTGTAGGGAGGGCGCAGAGGAAAGAGGCAGGAGCTTAGAAGGAAGTGTAGGGAGGGCACAGAGGGAAGAGACGGGAGCTTAGAAGGAAGTGTAGGGAGGGTGCAGAGGCCAGAGGCGGGAGCTTAGAAGGAAGTGTAGGGAGGGTGCAGAGGGAAGAGGCAGGAGCTTAGAAGGAAGTGTAGGGAGGGCACAGACGGAAGAGACGAGAGCTTAGAAGGAAGTGTAGGGTGGATGCAGAGGGAAGAGGCGGGATCCTAGAAGGAAGTGAAGGGAGGGCGCAGAAGGAAGAGGCAGGAGCTTAGAAGGAAGTGCAAGGAGGGCACAGAAGGAAGAGGCGGGAACTTAGAAGGAAGTGCAGGGAGGGCGCAGAAGGAAGAGGGGGGAGCTTAGAAGGAAGTGAAGGGAGGATGCAGAGGGAAGAGGCAGGAGCTTAGAAGGAAGTGCAGGGAGGGCACAGAAGGAAAAGGCAGGACCTAAGAAGGAAGTGAAGGGAGGATGCAGAGGGAAGAGGCGGAAGGTTAGAAGGAAGGGAAAAGGGGGAAGGTTAGAAGGTTAGAAGGAAGTGCAGGGAGGGTGCAGAAGGAAGTGCAGGGAAGGCGCAGAAGGAAGAGGCGGGAGCTTAGAAGGACGTGCACTTTCTTGGCACCCATCTTACAGTACCCGTCCAGTATCCCCAAACGCCCCGCCCTCACCTACCACCACCCTGCTGGCATCAATGCGGCCTTCGGTCACACCACAGACCAAACTTTTTGGCCCTTGAGAAAGTTCTTACGAGTACCCATGATGTTTAGGGGAGAGTCTGGAGCCTAGAAGGAAGTATAGGGAGGATGCAGAGGGAAGAAGCAGGAGCTTAGAAGGAAGTGTAGGGAGGGCGCAGAGGGAAGAGGCGGGAGCTGAGAAGGTAGTGCAGGGAGGGTGCAGAGGCTGGAGCTTAGAATGTAGTGCAGGGAGGGTGCAGAGGGAAGAGACAGGAGCTTAGAAGTACAGGGTGGATGCAGAGGGAAGAGGCGAGAGCTTAGAAGGAAGTGCAGGGAGGACGCAGAAGGAAGAGGCAGGATCTAAGAAGAAAGTGAAGGGAGTATGCAGAGGGAAGAGGCGGAAGCTTAGAAGGAAGGGAAAAGGGGGAAGCTTAGAAGGAAGTGCAGGGAAGGCGCAGAAGGAAGAGGCGGGAGCTTAGAAGGAAGTGCACTTTCTTGGCACCCACCTTACAGTACCCGTCCAGTATCCCCAAACGCCCCGCCCTCACCTACCACCACCCTGCTGGCATCAATGCGGCCTTCGGTCACACCACAGACCAAACTTTTTGGCCCTTGAGAAAGTTCTTACGAGTACCCATGATGTTTAGGGGAGAGTCTGGAGCCTAGAAGTGTTGCGGCGCACCGGGCTGGCCGCCGTAGAACACTGCAGACTTGAAATCGGCATTGCCTCTGCCGGACGGGCCTATGGAACTACAAGTCCCATGAGGCCACGAGGAATGACGCCGGTGACGTCATCGCGTGATGGAGGCCGGGGATAAGGAGGCTTCCGGGGCACCGGTCGGGTGCCGTTGATTCCCGATCCAAGACAGTCCTTGCGGTGATGCAGGAAGACGCTGAAGGAGTATGGTAGGGGTGCAAAGTGCACCGCCTTTCTTCCCTTGTTTCTGCTGTGGTTAGTCTGCTCTTTCAGCAGACGGAGGCTGAACCTAACAGTTGGCCCTGTTGGATGAGCCCCGTGTTGGCTTATGCAGGGCTGACTTTCTTGTTGCAGTGTGCTCATAGGGAAAGGGGCATACTTTATTTTCGCTGTTTTTGTTTCATGAAAGACAAACATATAGGGAGTGGCAGTCCAAGAGGATTGCATCGCTCAGTGGTTTACGATATCCACGAAGAGGAAAGCATTACCTTTGATAGTGCGTGTGGTATCTGGTTGTGGTACAACAACCGGGTGTTTATATAAGGAGAGCTCCAAGCAGTATTGGGGTTTACAAACGCTTATTTCCAAGGGATGAAAATAGCATTACAATACATTTACTAACAGAATCGTGGTTCTGGCTTATTTGATTTATATCCTACAGCAGGGGCTCGGTGAGCTATTCCAGGTGGCAGTTCCGACTCCCTCCCCACCCCTGTGTAGCACTACATAAGAGTATTATTGGTACGTGGTTTTATTTCTTGTTGCTTACCTGGAGGTGTGAGGGGCTGGGGCGGAGACTATAACATAATACTGTTGTTCTATCGTTATAGAATCCTAGAGGCCTTCCGGCTCAAGGACACACCTGTTTTAAAGGAACCGTTATTTTGCTTTACAGGTATTGATAGTAGCCTGGGTGAAACCTTGTGGTCTAATGTGGTTAACATGCTTTATGGTGTTTGTACTATAACCTAATAGTGGTTTTGTCTCCTTTCAGATCTCCCTCCCTGCTGACCCCTTCCTTCCCTTCCCTCGCTTGATCACTCCGCTGAGTCTGTTGTTATACTCAGACCTCGGGGCTATCAAGAGGTGGACCCCCATTGAGCATCGTACGACTCCGAGGATTCAAAGCCTTGACAAGAAGGAAGTATAGGGAGGATGCAGAGGGAAGAAGCAGGAGCTTAGAAGGAAGTGTAGGGAGGGCGCAGAGGGAAGAGGCGGGAGCTGAGAAGGTAGTGCAGGGAGGGTGCAGAGGCTGGAGCTTAGAATGTAGTGCAGGGAGGGTGCAGAGGGAAGAGACAGGAGCTTAGAAGTACAGGGTGGATGCAGAGGGAAGAGGCGAGAGCTTAGAAGGAAGTGCAGGGAGGACGCAGAAGGAAGAGGCAGGATCTAAGAAGAAAGTGAAGGGAGTATGCAGAGGGAAGAGGCGGAAGCTTAGAAGGAAGGGAAAAGGGGAAGCTTAGAAGGAAGTGCAGGGAAGGCGCAGAAGGAAGAGGCGGGAGCTTAGAAGGAAGTGCACTTTCTTGGCACCCACCTTACAGTAGCCGTCCAGTATCCGCAAACGCCCTGCCCCCACCTACCACCACCCTGCTGGCATCAATCCAGCCTTTGGTCACACCACAGACCAAACTTTTTGGACCTTGGGAAAGTTTTTACGAGTACCCATGATGCATAGGGGAGAGTCGGGATCCTAGAAGGACGTGTAGGGAGGATGCAGAGGGAAGAGGCGGGAGCTTAGAAGGTAGTGCAGGGAGGGTGCAGAGGCCAAAGGCGGGAGCTTAGAAGGTAGTGCAGGGAGGGTGCAGAGGGAAGAGACAGGAGCTTATAAGTACAGGGTGGATGCAGAGGGAAGAGGCAAGAGCTTAGAAGGTAGTGCAGGGAAGGTGCAGAGGGAAGAGGCGGGAGCTTAGAAGGAAGTGAAGGGAGGGTGCAGAGAGAAGAGGCAGGAGCTTAGAAGGAAGTGAAAGGAGGGCGCAGAGGGAAGAGGCGGGAGCCTAGAAGGAAGTGCAGGGAGGGGGCAGAGGGAAGAGACAGGAGCTTAGAAGTACAGGGTGGATGCAGAGGGAAGAGGCGAGAGCTTAGAAGGTAGTGCGGGGAAGGTGCAGAGGGAAGAGGCGGGAGCTTAGAAGGAAGTGGCGATAGCTTAGAAGGAAGTGAAGGGAGGGTGCAGAGAGAAGAGGCAGGAGCTTAGAAGGAAGTGAAGGGAGGGCGCAGAGGGAAGAGGCGGGAGCCTAGAAGGAAGTGCAGGGAGGGCGTAGAGGGAAGAGACGGGAGCTTAGGAGAAACTACAGGGTGGATACAGAGGCAAGAGCGAGGCCGTGCTATTGACGTAGGAGAGTAGTGCAGCGAGGGAAGGGATTGCGTAAGAGCGTGTCCAAACACCCTGTGCCCCGCCCCTCCCCCACTCCCAATATATGGTACACATAAGCTCCCTATAGTCTCAGCCCATGGGGCTTGTCTCTGACTAGAATGCGCCCATTATGATGTCTCCAAAGATCCCTCCTCACGTCACACGGCCCCTCCGAGATTATTTACATTAATACCTTTATCAGGTTCATCTGTCACGCCTCTTGGGGCGGGCTAGTCATGAAATGCGCATTTGTTGGACGTCCTTGCGCGAGCCACAGGCCGAACCTATAGTGGGGAAGGGCTCGTGCAGGCGGCAGCACTATCCCCGACCCCACCTCCGCCACCGGGCAACGGCGACGGAAAACGCAGGGGCTGGCTGACCAGAGGAGTAGGGTAGCCCTCCATAGTAAATTGTGGGGTGTTCCCAGTACAGGCCGGTGACCCTAAAGGTCCGGTAGAACTTTGGTGCTGGTAGTGTCAGGCCAGAGGAAGGAACCGATTCCGCCCTAGCCCTACCTGCCTCATAAAGGGCCCCTAGAATGTCAGGTATTTTACTGCCAATTAGGCTTTGACCTTAGTATTAGTGGCCATTTATGTAGTCCACACAACAAACTCCAATGAATCTTGTCGCTTTAATATCACATTCTTATTCTTATAAACTCACGGGTACTTTTTATCGACTTCAGAAGGATGACGGCTGAGCCAGTCCAACTGTGAGTCAGCGTGCGTGTTGCACACCGTTGTGTGCAGCAGTTGCCCAACCAGCCGGGCTATCTGACTTGCTTGATAGCCCATATTGATTTCCCCTTCCCTGTGAAGATGTCTGGGCAGTATGTCAGCCTCCCTGCCGGCTCTCCGTGGTAGCTGTGCCGTGCAGGCTGAGTGGGGCAGGCGGCCTTAATGGAGCGCGATAAGTGCCCGGCGTGCGAGCCCACCGTGGCCTCCGTCCGGCACTCATCTCTTTCCGAGAACAGGTGGAGACAGCCTGGTGTTGGCGAGTCCTTGACCGGTCCAAATGAGGCCCTGCGGGAGGGTACCGTCCTGCCGCCGCAGTTTCAGCAGACTCCGGTAACGGGGAGGGGCTGTGGAGCAGGCATCTGCTGCTGGGTCCGGCCATCATCCGGACCGAGGAGGGAGCTTGGGGGGTTCCTGACCAATAAGCAGAGCCGGACCAGCCACCTCACCTACTAATGGAACAGAAAGGGGTGGGGTGGGGGGCGGTTTCCTAGTCGATAGCTGAGCTGGTGGTGAGGTAATGAGGGCCCGGTCAGTAGTTTACTTGGTGGGTGACTTTGGGGCATGTTCTGAACACTTAGGAGGCTCGGAGCCCTGCCCACACTGCTCCTGGGACAACAGCAGCAAGACAGATTTTTTTGGGGGGGTTTTGTTGCATATTTATATAGCGCGAACTCGACCCGAAGGTATTAGAGCGCTTTACATGAGCACCCTATTTACATTACACATTCAGGCACGGGAAGATTAAGTGATTTGCCCAGAATCCCAGGCTCGAACCCTGGTTTCCAGCACCAAAGTCGGCAGTCTAGCCGACGGACCACATCCTCTCCCCTTTGCAGGGATACGGCTTCGAGGCGCTCAAGAGAGCCGGTTCCACAACAGTGGAGGAGTATGGATTTGCAATATTGTATTGCAAAAAAATACTTTAGTTGGACACGATGAATAACTATTGCCAAAGTGTGTGCCCGTGTTAGCTGCATATCCTTGTAGTCCAGCCTGCCTTCATCCCTGGCATGATGGAAATACAGGCCCTGAGACACCCACGTCAGACTGGCAGGTTTGCCAGGCACGTCGGGAGGTGGAATAGGAAATTGGGGCAGCTTTTGAAGAGTTTAGCTTCTACGGGGTGTTTAATTGTAATTGTGAAGGGTTATCATGGGCAGGGCACTGAGGGAGAAGGCCTCCTTTAGATCTGAAAAGGTGGCACTGGAAGTGAAGACCGCAGGTACCGAGGAATGCGTGAACACCAGCGGTGGAGGGATGCAAGGGCGAGAGCCAGCAGCAAACCAAGAAAGATAGCGGCAACAGAGGCAAGATTAGTGCGGCACTCCAGAACTAAAGGGCCCTATGACAGAAATACCATTATCCTTTGTATGAAAATGGTGGTGTTTCATTTTTAGAGGGAGTCTCCGTATTAAAAGTGGGTGCTTTTTGGATCAGTGACCTCTGTGTAATAAGACCTTGTTCAACTATAGAGTTCCCACAGGGTTCAGTTATCTTAAAACTTTACATAAAGCTCGTTGGGGCGCACCAATAACCGCATCAAAATTCTCAAATGCACCAACTATACAGAACTTTACTTAAAAGTCCTGTCCGCTCCAGAAACTTTAAACCTCAAATGCTGCCTGCACCTCATCCGGACGCAACAGCGAGTCCAAACCTTGCTCTACAACATGAACCTGGACGGATGTGAAACCCAAGATTCTACCAATGCCATGTCACTCTGATTCACCCTGGATGCCTACCTCACCCTTAAGGAACACTTTGACAGACTGGCTCAGCTCTCTGTACTGAAGAAAGTGCAACCATTCCTCCCAGAAATTGACTTCAGAATTGCATCTGGATTGTGGTAACAACCATCTAAATAGTCTCCCAGACTCCGCATGGCCCCTCTTTAGGGCATCTTACACACCATAGAATGTCTCATCGAGGGCCTGAAGAAATATGACTGTATCACCCCCATTCTGATGCCACTCCAATGGCTGCCATTGTGCTCTATATGGGTACTGTATTTATACAATTGTTTTAGACCAGTAATTTATTATGGTATTTCATTGTTTTGTAAATGTTGTTAGTTACCGTTTCCCACTTAAATTAAATTTCTCTTGCTGAGCACGAGCTACGATGCCTCTGCATTGGCCCGTGCTATGATGCCTCTGCATTGGCCCGTGCTATGATGCCTCTGCATTGGCCCGTGCTATGATGCCTCTGCATTGGCCCGTGCTATGATGCCTCGGCACTCGTTATTGTTTGTGTGGCATTCCTGGCTCGGTTCTGGTTTTGTGTAGGATAGTTGGTCTCAGTTCTGAGACGGTGCTCCTCACCGGAGGCAGACCGGACATGGTGTTTGATGTATTTTTATTAATAAACCAGCCTTTAAAAATACATTTGTCGACTAGCTGCTGGAGACCTGTCCGACCTCTCCTATTCTCTGCTTGAGGAGGCCTGCTTGCTAATCCATTGCGTTTTGCATGTGTGGGTTCGTATCCCATCCTCGTTGCCAAATGTAGCAAGATGCGTCTGCACCAAATGTAGAAAATAGACTGATTTATCATAGCTCGTGCCGATGGCGAGGCATCATAGCTCTTGCTCGGCATGAGAAATATATATAATAAATTGCTGTTATAAAACACTTGTATAATACAGTACACATATAGTACATCACCTTCCCAGTTTTGGAAAGACTTAAAAAAAGAACCTGAATTAAAACATATAATAATCCTTAAATCTTGGAGGCATGGCAACATTGTGATAAGACCTGTTAATACCGTTTTAACATAGGTTTGCCAGGATTCTGCAGAAATCTGTGCAACATTACTGGATGCCATAACAGTCAGAAATTGAAACTGTCAAAACAAATGTGGGCACAAAACAACTTCAAAGAAGGAATGCTAGAAGCTTTGCACAGTGGTAGGGTAACATCCTAAAGAGGTTCTTCCAACTGTAAAATAACAGCTGATGCCTAACAGTGCTCAGTGGGGTAGGCTGAAAATAGTCAATAAATCTTCCCAAAGAAAGATGGTTGCCAACATAATGCACACAATGACATTGCGTGTAGTAGGTGCCAAAAGCTGATGCCTAACAACACTCCATAGAGTACGCTGAAAATAATTAATAAATCTTCCCAAGGGAAGATGGCCACCAACGTAATGGGCGCGATGACGTCACGCGCAGTAGGTGCCACAGCGCGAGGAGGTGCCCACTTTGGTTCTGTGTGGGGCGGGCACCTGTTATTGTCTGTGTGGAGCTCCAGGCTTGGCTTTGGTTCTGTGTGGGGCGGGCACCTGTTATTGTCTGTGTGGAGCTCCAGGCTTGGCTTTGGTTCTGTGTGGGGCGGGCACCTGTTATTGTCTGTGTGGAGCTCCAGGCTTGGCCTTGGTTCTGTGTGGGGCGGGCACCTGTTATTGTCTGTGTGGAGCTCCAGGCTTGGCTTTGGTTCTGTGTGGGGCGGGCACCTGTTATTGTCTGTGTGGAGCTCCAGGCTTGGCTTTGGTTCTGTGTGGGGCGGTTGCTCTCAGTTCTCAGACGGCGCTCGTCCGGACGTGAGCTTCTTTTCTTTGATGTATTTTATTAATAAATTAGTCTTTAAATGTACATTTGGTATGGACACCTCTTGCTACACCTTGCCAGCCCACATCATTGTCAAAACCAGCAGCATCATCTACAAAGCCATTTGGACCGGCACCCCTGCCTATCTGGCTAACAAGCTCATCAACTTCAGTGATTCGCTATATGCACACAAAGCCAGGACACCATCAGCCTGGAGACAAAGAAGTGCATAAAGAAAAAAAAACAGAACGCAACAGGCCTCACCATTTATGCACTCAGCATCTTGAAAACCATCTCTGTATCCATCAGTACTGCTCCAACCCTGCTCCAGTTTGGGGAAGCTGGGGGTGGGGGGCGGTCCGCCCTGGGTGGCACAAGTTTTCACGGCGGTGGCCCCCACTGCCCCCGCTCTTAACTGCAGCCCTCACGGGGCGCGCAGGAATTGCCAGCCCTCCCCCCGCTCTTACCGACGGCCGGGCGGCAAAAGCAGTTACCGCTACGCCACTGGATGACACAATTTTTAAGAATACTACATCATGACACAGTAACAGTCCAACTCCACTCTCACAACCCAGCTTCTCCCGCAGTCACTCAATGCATATTTTCCATTTGACCCTGTACAGCGCTTTGTTGCCTTTTGGCTAGGCCCATGCTATACAAATACCACATGCATGCATTCAAAGATGTGTCTGTATAGATGCTTCTCAGTGAGGAAGCTCTCCAGGATCGGTGTCTGTTTTGATTTGCACAAACAAGTTGATGGACAGAATGCAGAACAATGTCATACATTCACCCCAGTACAGAGATCTGGGCCTCAATCCATCGTTTTTTTTGCTCGCCATTCCAGTTTGGACCCAGCCATATGCAAATAAGTCTTGACCCTGTGCCTCATGGGAACAGTCCAGCCCGAACTGCCAAGCCAGGTCCTCCCTGGACTGGAAACAAGCATCCTAGGACCGGTTTCGGGGTTTCACCCCTCTTCAGCCAGGATAGCTTGTTTCCAGTGGCATGGAGAGCACGGGACCCACGTCTGGGCATACCCGTCCCACTCGGGGTGACAAATGCAAAAACAACAGTTGATGGACAGAATGCAGAACAATGTCATACATTCACCCCAGTACAGAGATCTGGGCCTAAATCCATCGTTTTTTGCTCACCATGCCATTCCAGTTTGGACCCAGCCATATGCAAATCAGTCTTGACCCTGTGCCTCATGGGAACAGTCCAGCACGAACTGCCAAGCCAGGTCCGGTCCAGGGAAGACATGGCTTGGTAGTTCGGGCTGGACTGTTCCCATGAGGCACAGGGTCAGACTGATTTGCAAATGGCCGTGTCTGAACTGGGATGGCGGAGTGAGCTAAAGAATAATGATGGATTAAACCCAGATCAGTTGACTGGGGGTCAGTGCTTGCAATGTTCAACACTCCGTCCATCATCCCCTTTGGTTTTGCTATGTTCGCCCCAAGTTGGCAGGGTATGCCCAGACGTGGGTCCCTTGCTCACTTTGCCACTGGATTCAAGATAGCCTGGCTGATGACGGCTGTAAGCCAGAAACCGGTCCCAGGATGCTTGTTTCCGGTCCAGGGAAGACATGGCTTGGTAGTTCGGGCTGGACTGTTCCCATGAGGCACAGGGTCAGACTGATTTGCATATGGCCATGTCTGAACTGGGGTGGCGGAGTGAGCTAAAGAATGATGATGGATTAAACCCAGATCAGTTGACTGGGGGTGAGTGCTTGCAATGTTCAACACTCCGTCCATCATCCCCTTTGGTTTTGCTATGTTTTGATTTGCAGCCATGTTAAGGTAGGAGTGAACCTCACTCTAGATGAAGAATATTCATCTTTTAATTTTGCTGCAAGTGCTCATCTTAATACTTTCTTTATCTCAGATGTTACTTCTCTCCGAGTCCGTTTGTTTCCAGTCAGTTTCTATTGTCCTATAAGCTGTTCGTTGTTAACCGTGTTGCACATATTATTCAATTCATATTACTATTCTCCCAAAGCCCCCAGACAGATCACTTCCTGGGGCTAAAAGAAGGAGCACTTGGGTGATTCTCGGCCAGTCAGAGCCTTAACATCTAGACCTCGGTGCTTTATGAGATTGATCGAAGAGGAAAATCCTGCTAATGGTAACTTTTAATTGGAAGATGCCAACAGTCCCACAGTGGAGCAGCTGTGAGGGGCAGCCCTGGATGTTCATCTTTAGTGGCGGGGACGAGTACCTCTGGCCTGTCATGGGATGCTGAAGCAGAATGAGTCTGTCTGTGGAGACCTAGCCCTGTGCAGAGTTTGTCAGTGGCCTGCTGAAGAGTGAGTGTAGCAAGGGTGGGGCAGAATGTCTTCCTGACCTACCACTGAGGCCAGGATGAGGAAGTAGTGTTTAACTAGTTTGATGAGCCCTGAAGGAGGCCGTGGGGGCCACAGACCTGGTGGAGGGTCTGAGAGGGTTGCCAAATAAATGCTGATAGTCGAGTATTGTGGCCAACAGTATGTGGTGAGGTCTAGAAGCAGGAGTTGTAGATACTAGACATGATGATGAGGTCCAGAGGGGAGTCTGGTGACAGCCGGCCCTGTGATGAGACTCACTGAAGTGCCTAGTTGATACCTGGCCTTGTGGTGAGTTAGGAGAGACCTGAGGGCTAACAGGTTAACGATGCAGCCTGGCGACAACTGACCTGGTCATGATGCCTCTGAGCCCTGAGAGAAGAGGTTGCTACGCGAGTGCCTGATAGAGGTTTCACCATGGTTACAACGAAGTCGGGGGAGGGGGTGCGAAGTAGTGTGGATACCTTGCCTCCTGGTGAGCTCAGAGGGGGCTATTGTTACTGATAGTGAGGAAGCACACCTGGCTTGGGTGATACTGAGACCCGAAGGGTGATGTTGCGACATGACCACTTGATGGATTTTTCACCTGTGTGTTCTGGAATCAGAGGGGCACCTGGTGATAAGGACCGGTCCTGGCATCCTTTATCCACCTGTGACAGGCACCAAGCCTCGGGCAGGTGGAGTCAGAGTCTTCTGAAGGTCATGGGAGTGACCCCGCCACAGCTCCTGAGATGCTGTAAGTGTAAGAGTGATGGGCTGTACTTTGTCGAAGGCCTTTGTTCCTTCCCTGCTGTGCTCTTTAAACTCGTTCCCCTGCTCACGTGTTGGATTAATTGGGGTCACCTAGGTCAGGAAACTCAGGTGTGAGGGCAGTCTGTCACTGTATCACCCATGTACGCACTAGAGAGAGTGAGAAAGCGAAGCAGGGCTGGTCACTGATTGGAGCCACCCCTTGTAGTATTGCTGCATTTTTACATCACTTCACAACGTCTTGCCAAGGCTTCAAAGCATTTTTGAACATTAGTACTGCGGTTCCAACTTCTGAAGCATATTGTTGAGTGAAGGGTGGGGTGGAAGTGTACTTTATAGTGCTGAGTATCGGTGTCATGCGTGAGGCGCTGTGACTGGTGCAGCAGCGACTGAGCAGGTCTTACAATTATGAAGGGTGAGGACAAGTTAGCAAGCAGCGTATACAAACCGCTCACCTTGGTTCTGGACTTCATTGCTCTTCCAAATGCTCAATGGTCGCTGATGGCCCTTATTTTGAAGCGCCTCTCGCTGTTTGTGTGTCTGACCTGAGACACTGCTACCTCCTTTGCGGGTTTCTGGAAAGGTGGGATTATCCGGAGTAGGGTCATTCTAGATCTGATACTGCTTCTCTGTTCATGTAATGTGAGTTTGGATTTCAGTAACTCTATTAGAATGGAACAACAGAATAAAAAAGTTGGAAAGAGGGGCGTATGAATTGCAAGTTGAGGGCAAGCTGGTGTGATAATGCGTGTTTCCATACATTGTCCCACCCTAGTGTGATGGAACCTGTCCACTCCCTCCTCTAGTGCTCGAAGCCTGCCCCGCCCGTCCTTCTGTCCCCCTGGTACGATCACTCATCCGTTGCCCTCCCCGTGTACTGCATATACCTCCTCGTCTGTACTACCATTCCCATATTTATACATTAACTATGGCCTTCCCTTTTCCTACTTCGCCTCATACATCCCCCCATATGTTATGTTACTGGACACTTTCAGCTGCGTTTTGGAGCTGTGAGATGGATGGACGCCTGGGGGTCGATCCCGTGGGTTCTTTTGACCCTCAGCCTGTGTGTATCTGTGATGTTGTGTTGTCTGAATCCAGAGTGCTCCAACACTGTTAGTTTAGTGTGTGTTTCCCTGCTCTGTAGTTTGTGCCTTCAGAAGTGGTTGTGAACCCAGGCTCTTTTTTCCCTCGGTCTCTAACTCCGTATCCCACCACCTGACTTGAAACTTTGCACCGCAAGTCTCGTTTGATCCATAAATCCTGAGCTCTTCCCCATCTTATTGTGAGCTTTGACTCCTGAGCCCACCACCTCCAATGTTCTATTGTGACCTCTTACTCTCGATCCACCACCAGTCTCAGACCATTTACTTCTGGGCGTCTTGCAACATCACTCTCGTATTGTGACCTCTTACACCTGAGCCTCCTGCATCATCGGTTCATACTGTGACCTCTTATTCTTGGGTCCTCCCTCTCTACCCTTGGATTGTCCCCTTGTACTCCTAAGTCAACCCTCTCTTTTCCTATTCCGGCTTTTTACACCTGAGCCTTGTGCATCATCATTGTTCTATTAGGACTTCTTAATGCTGAGCCCTCCATCCTGCAATCACCATATCAAGATTTCTTACCTTCGAGGCCATGCCATCGTTTCTCGTATCATGATCTCTTACTCTCATGCATCACCTCCAGGCTCTCTCGGAGCTTTTCTTTTCTCGAGACTCCTAAGCCACCAGTCTCACATCATGACCACTTAATGGGGGCAGCTCCTCCATTTGAGCGGAGGAGTGTCGGCCCGCCGGCTGCGAGCGCAGCAGGCACTGACGAATAAGTAAAATGGCATGTCAATGGCATTTTACTTAAACGCCGCAGTGCGAGGGCAGGGGGCGTGGCTGCAATTGCAGGATTACAGCTGCCCCTGCAGTGCACATGTTGGGTTGGCCGGCTATATTGTTACAGCCAGCCCTATTGTTACAGCCAGCCCGACGTGCGTACTGCGCACGTCGGGTTGACCGGCTCTTTTGCCACAGCCTGCCCGACATGCGCAGTGAGCCCCCAGCCTCAAAATAAGTGCTGGGTTAGCCTGCTCCCACCGATCCTGGAGCTGCTCTCAGTATGAGAGCAGCTCCAGGATTGGTTGTATTGGTGTCCATTGAGCAGGAAGGAAGTCCTTCCCTTTCCTGCTAGTGGAGGCCGATCAGGAGAGAGGTGTGCACCGGGGGAGCAGTATATGGTGAGTTTGGCACCGTAGTGCCCCACCATATTTTTAAACTTGTAGCCGCCATTGCCACTTACTGTTAAATCTCTTGCATCACCCATCTCTTACTCCTGAATCCACCCCTCCAGAGTATCAGAGATCTTACTTCTGAGCCTCCCACAGTACCAGGCTTCTGTTATGACCCGAAACTCCTGAGCCTGTTCTCATCATATCATACGCTCATATTCCTGAGCCTCCTCCCTCTCATCTTACATTGTGGGTTCTTACTCATGAGCCTTCTCACCACCAGTCTTGTGGTATGTCTCATTACTCCTGAGCCTTCCCCATTATTTTATGATCTTTTACTCCTGAGTCTGCTCCCTCTTATCTCATGCTGCGCCTGAGCCTTCTCACCAACAGTATTGTGTTGTGTTCTCTTACTACTGAGTCTTCCCCGTCTACACCGCTGATGTCATATTGTGCCTTTCTGCTCCTGATTCTTAGGGAGAAATGGCCTACATGGTGCTGAGAGACCAGCTTAGGCACAGTATGATACTAGGGCGGCTGGCGCTCTAAGCTTAACGCTAGGCAATTGGAATGTCTGCTTCCATCGGGCCCAGTTGTTCAGGCCTCACCGTGTTATGTTCTGTACGGTGGATGTGTTACAAACCCTGTGGAAGATAGAGATGGGCGAGCCACTGAAAGCTCGCTCCAGATGCCTGGCTCTAGCTCAGGTCGAGGTACTTTTGGAACCTTGAGCCCAAAACGAGCCGAGCTTTCACAGGAGGCTAATTGAACTAGTGACTACAGCTGCCAACCATGTAACTCAGGGCACCAGGCTCAAACGTGTCCTCAGCTCAGCAACCTGTGAATACCAGCCAATATATCCTTGTGAGGGGGGAAAAAGTGTAACGTAATCAGTATCTGTTGCGACGTGACGGTATATCCTTGGGGAAGTTTCCCTATGTAAAACTGCCAAAAATAAAATGTGCATAACGTCTGTCAGAAGCTCTAATCTCATCGTCCAAACATTTAGGAAAAAGCATTAGGATTTAATGTAAAAAAGAGATAGCAATGTAGTGGCTGAATAGCACAGTGTGACACTGGAAAATATGGAAGCAATCCACGCTTCCCTGCTTGACCAAATTCTGTAATCCTAACCACCCTCATGCGTTTGTGCTGCATAAAAACATTTCTTTTGTATATTAGACTTGAATGTTTCACCGTGTATACGAAGAATCTAGCCCACATGTAGGGTGCACGTGACCCCTGACTTGCCTCTTAGTTCACTAACAGCATTATCACCAGGGTGGGAGCAGGAATGTTTCTCAGTTAAAGTTTAAAAACTCTCACCTTACAGTGATATAATCTCATCTTAAAAGAATTTAGAAGACACCGTATCACATTCTAACATGATGTTTGTTGCATTATATACATGAAAATTCAAATTAGATTTATTGCGTTAGTTACTAAAAGCCATAACAATTTACAATCAAACAGTAAATAAATAGCGGCTGCTTCCCAAATACAAAAGTTACGAAGATAAGAAAAGGCCATCTTTGCATACATAAAATTGCTAAAACCCGGCGCCCTGTCCAAAATGACATTGGGGAGAGGATGAAAGCCCAACAGTTCGATAGATAAAGTGCATTGTGGAATGGTTAGTCTCCCCAGGGGGCTTGGGTAGGATTAGGAAAGTTAAGAGAGAACCTTCTTGCGAGACAAGGGAAAGCTGAGAATTAAAAACAGTTACAATAAAAGAATTTACAATAAGCCCCCTTTGCCCTCCCAGTGGCGGGATAGGAAGCATCATGTGGATCGAGGATTAATCGCCCGTTTCTCATCACAGTCACTTTTCGGGGGAACTACTTAAAGTTTGTCGATTGAAAGCCCAGTGCCACACCAGTTTGTACTTTATCTCCATTAATTGGCTCTTGGGTGGAGGTTATAAGTCAAAAAAGACCTTCCTCCGGGACAAAAAAACACTTAACAAATTTATAAACCTACATATAAATATCACTCATTCACCAGTATGTTAATAATCTCAAACGAAACCCAACTCACCAAATATGGGATGTACATAAATCTTTATTTCCTAAATTTCACAAATGCCTCTTTAAGATAAATTTTTTTTTTTAAAACACATTGATTAAAAAACACAGTAAAACACAGTACTGTCCAAAAATTTCATAGAGAGCAAAACATCAAATACATTTCATATACATCAATACATAATAAAGATAAAAAAGTTAAAAAGGTAAGGGTAAGAAAATAGAATAAAAAGGAGAACAGGAGATAGAACAATGGAATTAATAGCAGATCCTAAAAAAGAATCAAAGCAACACTGGCACTGAACAGGAATCCTTAATTGACTTTTAACACATCAGAAAACATAATTTGCATAAATTCCTTTTTCTGATTAAATAGTTCCTACAGTATATACAGTGATCTTCTCTAGAAAAAAGGCGTCGACGCGTTTCGGTGGGTCCTTTAATTGTATGACCAACACCTTCCTCAGGACAAATTAGTTACTCCCATTATGATACAGCTCAAAAACACACACACAGTATGTCTTTTTGCGGGCTCAACAACTCATGAGACTCATGAGGGTCTCTCTGGATATACGGAGGTAGAGACCCCGTCCCCGATAGATTTTTACCGCATTTAGGAGGAATTTGAAGAGTTCCTCTTGAGCAGAGATAACTGCCTAAATGTTATAAGCACTGGGTTGCCATTTATAAACATTGGAGTGCAACGCAGATTGATGATAACCTAAGGACTTGGTGGAATATATCTGCGACCTGCCATTGAATATTGCATTGTTCTGAAGAAGGCTCATGAGTTGTTGAGCCCGCAAAAAGACATACTGTGTGTGTGTTTTTGAGCTGTATCATAATGGGAGTAACTAATTATCCTGCTCGAGGGCAGGGGGGGAGTGGCTTGCCCACTGTTGTGGGTACTGACTGTTTGGTCGGCTCCAGGGCCGACCAAAGCAGTCATGCGCACTCGACATTTTCTCTATCTAGGCTGCATGCAGCCTACATAGAGAAAATGGCCGCCCAACAGGCGCCCGGCTGGGGCGCTCTCCACTGCACCGCTCTCCACTGCACCGCACCAATCACAACACTGCCATTGCAGCGTTGTGATTGGCTAAGGGGAGAGGGAGGGAGGCTGCCTAGGTAAAACGCGGCCAGGAGCAGCAGGAGCTGAGGCGGCGGCGCGTGATCCGGAGGAAGGTAAGTTTTTTATTTTAACTACCGTCCCCCCGCGCGATGGTGCATCCTTCTTAAGGTAGCAGCAACACGACTCTCAGTCACGGCAAAACAAATAAAATTGCGAGCGCATACCTTGTTTGTCTTTTGGTGCCGTGGGTAGCACTATAGCTTTTTTTTTTTTTTTAACAGTACTACATCTTGGAATTGCAGCCCTCCCTCTATTAGAGCACTGTCGTGCCTATGGAAGTGGTTACATGTTATGTTATGTTATTAGAATTAGAATATGGGCAAATGTTGCTAGAACATTGCACTGTTATGCATATCACACTTTATAAACTACCGAAGGTGTCCTAGCCCAACAAGTTCAACTTCTTAGTGCTGATTAACGGCCTCCCCGGCACCCCTATGGACACCCCTTTGAACTTGGCTTCCTCAGTAGTGGGGGAGCTGAACACCCCCACCCCCCGATGCTTAATTCCAGGCTGTGATGCTCGGATCCTTGGGCCTACGTTTCCCTGGTGCAATACCACTAGGGCTCACTGTCATGGGGATGCCCAGTTCTGCCCCCTGCAATCTTATTGTGGCATTAGGCCAGGAGCTCTGGTCTGATGTCATCGGGTACTCGAGCTTGCTACCCCCTAAAAAAGTGATGAATCTCTTTAAAACCCACGTCAGTGACGTCACCGTCTCTCAGGCAAGTAAGACGTTCAGATTGTGAAGTGTTGGGATCGGTGCCGCAGCCACTCCATCGACAGCCATTTTTACACCCACCACTTTCAAAAGTCACCATCCGACACTGCGCTGGTTAGCTTCTTGTTGAGGTGAGTGAGACCAAATGTGATGGCGCCGGCTTTCTTTTCAAGGTGGCTATATGGGCCGTTGGTTTGGAGGTCTCACTAACCCCCAATAGTTATGCTTCATAGTTGTAGTGACCGCGCCCCCCATGCGCCATGTTAGAAATTTCTTGTTCTTGTGATAGCCAAAAATCAAGACTTTGGACTTGTCATGGTTGATCGTAAGGAAGTTCACTTCGTTGCATGCCTGGAGTCTACCCAGGGCTTGCTGAACCCCGACTTCAGTGTGGTCCATAACCATACATGACAAATATTTGTAAGGCTCGGCTCGTGCACGGACTCTTAGAGCCAGAGCTAACCCTTGACTCTGATCTTCCTGGTAATTGTTGGCTCGCCACCTCTAATCGAGGGCTCCTGGTGCAGACTCTGCCTGATTCACCCCAGGTCTTCTGGGAGTGCAGAAGGCAGTAGCAGCAAACCGCCTATCCCGGGGGGTAAGTTGCATCCACCTTCATTTCCCCCAGCCCTCCAAGTATAGCACAGGCCCCCTCCACAGCCCTCCCTCTTCCCCGCTGCTCACCCCCTGAGGCCTTTGCACCTCCACAGCCCTCCCTCATCCCGGTGCTTACCACCTGAGGCCTCTGCACCTCCACGGACCTCCCTCTTCCCCGCTGCTTACCCCCTGAGGCATTTGCACTCCCACAGCCCTCCCCCTCCACAGCCCTCCCCCGTCCCCGCTGCTCACCCCCTGAGGCCTTTGCACCTCTACAGCCCTCCCTCATCCCCGCTGCTCACCCCCTGAGGCCTTTGCACCCCCACAGCCCTCCCTCTTCCCCCTGCTCGGCACCTGAGGCCTTTGTACCTCCACAGCCCTCCCTCTTCCCCCTGCTCACTCCCTGAGGCCTTTGCACCTCCATAGCCCCCCCCCCTCTCCCCCTGCTCACCCCCTGAGGCCTTTGTACCTCCACAGCCCTCCCTCTTCCCCCTGCTCACTCCCTGAGGCCTTTGCACCTCCATAGCCCCCCCCTCTCCCCCTGCTCACCCCCTGAGGCCTTTGTACCTGCACAGCCCTCCCTCTTCCCCTGCTCACTCCCTGAGGCCTTTGCACCTCTATAGCCCCCCTCTTCCCCTTGCTCACCCCCTGAGGCCTTTGTACCTCCACAGCCCTCCCTCTTCCCCCTGCTCACTCCCTGAGGCCTTTGCACCTCCATAGCCCCCCTCTCCCCCTGCTCACCACCTGAGGCCTTTGTACCTGCACAGCCCTCCCTCTTCCACCTGCTCACGCCCTGAGGCCTTTGCACCTCCATAGCCCAACCCCCTTCCCCCTGCTCACCACCTGAGGCCTTTGCACCTCTATAGCCCCCCCTCTTCCCCCTGCTCACCCCTGAGGCCTTTGCACATCCACAGCCCTCCCTCTTCCCCCTGCTCACCACCTGAGGCCTTTGCACCTCCACAGCCCTCCCTCTTCCCCGCTGCTCACCCCCTGAGGCCTTTGCACCTCCACAGCCCTCCCTCTTCCCCGCTGCTCAGCACCTGAGGCCTCTGCACCTCCACAGCCCTCCCTCTTCCCCGCTGCTCACCCCCTGAGGCCTCTGCACCTCCACAGCCCTCCCTCATCCCCGCTGCTCACCCCCTGAGGCCTTTGCACCTGTCTGAGGGCTGACTCTGGACTGGCTCTTTGCTCTGGAGCTGTGGGCGTGGTTTGTAGCCTGAGCCCAGGTGACCCCGCACTGAGTAAGTCTGTAACTGATCTCCTGCTGTCCCACCTGTACCTGTCCCGGCCGGCCTGGCCCTGCCCCGCACACCTGCCCTCCACCCACCGCCAGCACCGGGCCAGGCCTTGGCTCGGGTCTCAGCCGCCATCGGAAATGCCCCAGCGCCTCGGACAGTCATTAATCTTCGAGGCGCGCTGAACACTGCGGAGCCCCCATACTGGCGGACTGTTCCCTCAACAAAAGCAAGGGCCTGTAGAGGGTATTTCATATTCACGTCCTCTCCGCAATTGCTCGTCAAATGTCCAAGTATAAAGTGATTAATGGAACAGACGTATCCATTATTTTACCGTTTTGTAGAGTGTGTTACAAGCTACTTAAAAGCCATTTAAGCGTTGGAGCACGGTGAAATCTTAATGATAGTAATAATCGTAATTAATAATGATAATATATACTTGTTTACATGTCAGTATATAGCCGTCAGGTGTGCTTGCATGGTACGTTACAGAGGTGCGTGGGTACAGCACTCTAGCTCAGACTGTCACAGAGAGGCCTTTCCCCGCTGGTGTCCTGGGGGCCTTAATGTTCAACACAGGCTGATCGCCACCTACACCCTCTATGCAGTTGCCTCTCAGGCAGGGCCACGGAATTATGCGATTCTGCTGGCCTGCATCTTCTGGCCAATTATGGATTTGCGCACTTGCCACTTAGCCCACCATCTTCTTCATCATTTCAGATTTTAACAATAAAAAAATTGATTCTAGCACAAACTGATGTGAAATTGCTGCACAGTGGCTGACGCGCATTGCTGCACAGTAGCTGACAAACATGTTGCTGCACAGTAGCTGACACGCGTTGCTGCACAGTGGCTGACACGCGTTGCTGCGCAGTGGCTGACACGCGTTGCTGCGCAGTGGCTGACACGCGTTGCTGCGCAGTGGCTGACACGCGTTGCTGCACAGTGGCTGGCACCCGTCGCTGCGCAGTGGCTGGCACGCGTCGCTGCACAGTGGCTGGCACGCGTCGCTGCACAGTGGCTGGCACCCGTCGCTGCACAGTGGCTGACACCCGTCGCTGCACAGTGGCTGACACCCGTCGCTGCACAGTGGCTGACACCCGTCGCCAATTATGGATTTGCGCACTTGCCACTTAGCCCACCATCTTCTTCATCATTTCAGATTTTAACAATAAAAAAATTGATTCTAGCACAAACTGATGTGAAATTGCTGCGCAGTGGCTGACACGAGTTGCTGCGCAGTGGCTGGCACGCGTCGCTGCACAGTGGCTGGCACCCGTCGCTGCACAGTGGCTGGCACCCGTCGCTGCACAGTGGCTGACACCCGTCGCTGCAAAGTGGCTGACACCCGTCGCTGCACAGTGGCTGACACCCGTCGCTGCACAGTGGCTGACACCCGTCGCTGCACAGTGGCTGACACCCGTCGCCAATTATGGATTTGCGCACTTGCCACTTAGCCCACCATCTTCTTCATCATTTCAGATTTTAACAATAAAAAAATTGATTCTAGCACAAACTGATGTGAAATTGCTGCACAGTGGCTGACACGCATTGCTGCACAGTAGCTGACAAACATGTTGCTGCACAGTAGCTGACACGCGTTGCTGCACAGTGGCTGACACGCGTTGCTGCGCAGTGGCTGACGCGTTGCTGCGCAGTGGCTGACACGCGTTGCTGCGCAGTGGCTGGCACGCGTCGCTGCACAGTGGCTGGCACCCGTCGCTGCACAGTGGCTGACACCCGTCGCTGCACAGTGGCTGACACCCGTCGCTGCACAGTGGCTGACACCCGTCGCTGCACAGTGGCTGACACCCGTCGCTGCACAGTGGCTGACACCCGTATCACTGCACTGTGGCTGACACCCTTCGCTGCACAGTGGCTGACACCCGTCGCCAATTATGGATTTGCGCACTTGCCACTTAGCCCACCATCTTCTTCATCATTTCAGATTTTAACAATAAAAAAATTGATTCTAGCACAAACTGATGTGAAATTGCTGCACAGTGGCTGACACGCATTGCTGCACAGTAGCTGACACGCATTGCTGCACAGTAGCTGACAAACATGTTGCTGCACAGTAGCTGACACGCGTTGCTGCACAGTGGCTGACACGCGTTGCTGCGCAGTGGCTGACACGCTGCGCAGTGGCTGACACGCGTTGCTGCGCAGTGGCTGACACGTGTTGCTGCGCAGTGGCTGACACGCGTTGCTGCGCAGTGGCTGACACGCGTTGCTGCGCAGTGGCTGACACGCGTTGCTGCGCAGTGGCTGACACGCGTTGCTGCGCAGTGGCTGACACGCGTTGCTGCACAGTGGCTGACACGCGTTGCTGCACAGTGGCTGACACGCGTCGCTGCACAGTGGCCGGCGTTGCTGCACAGTGGCTGACACGCGTCGCTGCACAGTGGCCGGCACGCGTCGCTGCACAGTGGCCGACACCCGTCGCTGCACAGTGGCCGACACCCGTCGCTGCACAGTGGCCGACACCCGTCGCTGCACAGTGGCCGACACCCGTCGCTGCACAGTGGCTGACACCCGTCGCTGCACAGTGGCTGACACCCGTCGCTGCACAGTGGCTGACACCCGTCGCTGCACAGTGGCTGACACCCGTCGCTGCACAGTGGCTGACACCCGTCGCTGCACAGTGGCTGACACCCGTCGCTGCACATTGGCTGACACCCGTCGCTGCACAGTGGCTGACACCCGTCGCTGCACAGTGGCTGACACACATGGTGCTGCACAGTGGCTAACAAACATGTTGCTGCACTGTGGCTGACACGTCGCTGCACTGTGGCTGACACCCGTCGCTGCACAGTGGCTGACACCCGTCGCTGACACCCGTGGCTGCACAGTGGCTGACACCCGTGGCTGCACAGTGGCTGACACCCGTGGCTGCACAGTGGCTGACACCCGTGGCTGCACAGTGGCTGACACCCGTGGCTGCACAGTGGCTGACACGCGTTGCTGCACAGTGGCTGACACGCGTTGCTGCACAGTGGCTGACACGCGTTGCTGCACAGTGGCTGGCACGCGTCGCTGCACAGTGGCTGGCACCCGTCGCTGCACAGTGGCTGACACCCGTCGCTGCACAGTGGCTGACACCCGTCGCTGCACAGTGGCTGACACCCGTCGCTGCACAGTGGCTGACACCCGTCGCTGCACAGTGGCTGACACCCGTCGCTGCACAGTGGCTGACACCCGTCGCTGCACAGTGGCTGACACCCGTCGCTGCACAGTGGCTGACACCCTTCGCTGCACAGTGGCTGACACCCTTCGCTGCACAGTGGCTGACACCCTTCGCTGCACAGTGGCTGACACCCTTCGCTGCACAGTGGCTGACACCCGTCGCTGCACAGTGGCTGACACCCGTCGCTGACACCCGTGGCTGCACAGTGGCTGACACCCGTGGCTGCACAGTGGCTGACACCCGTGGCTGCACAGTGGCTGGCACGCGTTGCTGCACAGTGGCTGGCACGCGTTGCTGCACAGTGGCTGGCACGCGTCGCTGCACAGTGGCTGGCACGCGTCGCTGCACAGTGGCTGGCACCCGTCGCTGCACAGTGGCCGGCACCCGTCGCTGCACAGTGGCCGACACCCGTCGCTGCACAGTGGCCGACACCCGTCGCTGCACAGTGGCCGACACCCGTCGCTGCACAGTGGCCGACACCCGTCGCTGCACAGTGGCCGACACCCGTCGCTGCACAGTGACCGACACCCGTCGCTGCACAGTGACCGACACCCGTCGCTGCACAGTGGCCGACACCCGTCGCTGCACAGTGGCCGACACCCGTCGCTGCACAGTGGCCGACACCCGTCGCTGCACAGTGGCCGACACCCGTCGCTGCACAGTGGCCGACACCCGTCGCTGCACAGTGGCCGACACCCGTCGCTGCACAGTGGCCGACACCCGTCGCTGCACAGTGGCCGACACCCGTCGCTGCACAGTGGCCGACACCCGTCGCTGCACAGTGGCCGACACCCGTCGCTGCACAGTGGCCGACACCCGTCGCTGCACAGTGGCCGACACACATGTCGCTGCACAGTGGCCGACACACATGTCGCTGCACAGTGGCTGACACACGTCGCTGCACAGTGGCTGACACACATGTCGCTGCACAGTGGCTGACACACATGTCGCTGCACAGTGGCTGACACCCGTCGCTGCACAGTGGCTGACACCCGTCGCTGCACAGTGGCTGACACCCGTCGCTGCACAGTGGCTGACACCCGTCGCTGCACAGTGGCTGACACCCGTCGCTGCACAGTGGCTGACACCCGTCGCTGCACAGTGGCTGACACCCGTCGCTGCTCAGTGGCTGACACCCGTGGCTGCACAGTGGCTGACACCCGTGG
This sequence comes from Calotriton arnoldi, assembly GCA_963921515.1. Taxonomy (NCBI): domain Eukaryota; kingdom Metazoa; phylum Chordata; class Amphibia; order Caudata; family Salamandridae; genus Calotriton; species Calotriton arnoldi. Next base: position 1,710,018 of record CAWUFW010002396.1, on the reverse strand, counting down.
CTGCACAGTGGCTGACACCCGTGGCTGCACAGTGGCTGACACCCGTGGCTGCACTGTGGCTGACACCCGTGGCTGCACTGTGGCTGACACCCGTCGCTGCACTGTGGCTGACACCCGTCGCTGCACAGTGGCTGACACCCGTCGCTGCACAGTGGCTGACACCCGTGGCTGCACAGTGGCTGACACCCGTCGCTGCACAGTGGCTGACACCCGTGGCTGCACAGTGGCTGACACCCGTGGCTGCACAGTGGCTGACACCCGTGGCTGCACAGTGGCTGACAAACATGTTGCTGCACAGTGGCTGACAAACATGTTGCTGCACAGTGGCTGACACCCGTCGCTGCACAGTGGCTGACACCCGTCGCTGCACAGTGGCTGACACCCGTCGCTGCACAGTGGCTGACACCCGTCGCTGCACAGTGGCTGACACCCGTCGCTGCACAGTGGCTGACACCCGTCGCTGCACAGTGGCTGACACCCGTCGCTGCACAGTGGCTGACACCCGTCGCTGCACAGTGGCTGACACCCGTCGCTGCACAGTGGCTGACACCCGTGGCTGCACTGTGGCTGACACCCGTGGCTGCACTGTGGCTGACACCCGTGGCTGCACTGTGGCTGACACCCGTCGCTGCACAGTGGCTGACACCCGTCGCTGCACAGTGGCTGACACCCGTCGCTGCACAGTGGCTGACACCCGTCGCTGCACAGTGGCTGACACCCGTCGCTGCACAGTGGCTGACACCCATGGCTGCACAGTGGCTGACACCCGTCGCTGCACAGTGGCTGACACCCGTGGCTGCACAGTGGCTGACACCCGTGGCTGCACAGTGGCTGACACCCGTGGCTGCACAGTGGCTGACAAACATGTTGCTGCACAGTGGCTGACAAACATGTTGCTGCACAGTGGCTGACACCCGTCGCTGCACAGTGGCTGACACCCGTCGCTGCACAGTGGCTGACACCCGTCGCTGCACAGTGGCTGACACCCGTCGCTGCACAGTGGCTGACACCCTTCGCTGCACAGTGGCTGACACCCTTCGCTGCACAGTGGCTGACACCCGTCGCTGCACAGTGGCTGACACCCGTCGCTGCACAGTGGCTGACACCCGTCGCTGCACAGTGGCTGACACCCGTCGCTGCACAGTGGCTGACACCCGTCGCTGACACCCGTGGCTGCACAGTGGCTGACACCCGTGGCTGCACAGTGGCTGACACCCGTGGCTGCACAGTGGCTGGCACGCGTTGCTGCACAGTGGCTGGCACGCGTTGCTGCACAGTGGCTGGCACGCGTCGCTGCACAGTGGCTGGCACGCGTCGCTGCACAGTGGCTGGCACCCGTCGCTGCACAGTGGCTGGCACCCGTCGCTGCACAGTGGCTGAAAACCCGTCGCTGCACAGTGGCTGACACCCGTCGCTGCACAGTGGCTGACACCCGTCGCTGCACAGTGGCTGACACCCGTCGCTGCACAGTGGCTGACACCCGTCGCTGCACAGTGGCTGACACCCGTATCACTGCACTGTGGCTGACACCCTTCGCTGCACTGTGGCTGACACCCTTCGCTGCACAGTGGCTGACACCCTTCGCTGCACAGTGGCTGACACCCTTCGCTGCACAGTGGCTGACACCCGTCGCTGCACAGTGGCTGACACCCGTCGCTGCACAGTGGCTGACACCCTTCGCTGCACAGTGGCTGACACCCGTCGCTGCACAGTGGCTGACACCCGTCGCTGCACAGTGGCTGACACCCGTCGCTGCACAGTGGCCGACACCCGTCGCTGCACAGTGGCCGACACCCGTCGCTGCACAGTGGCCGACACCCGTCGCTGCACAGGGGCCGACTCCCGTCGCAGCACACTGGCCGACACCCGTCGCTGCACAGTGGCCGACACCCGTCGCTGCACAGTGGCCGACACCCGTCGCTGCACAGTGGCCGACACCCGTCGCTGCACAGTGACCGACACCCGTCGCTGCACAGTGGCCGACACCCGTCGCTGCACAGTGGCCGACACCCGTCGCTGCACAGTGGCCGACACCCGTCGCTGCACAGTGGCCGACACCCGTCGCTGCACAGTGGCCGACACCCGTCGCTGCACAGTGGCCGACACACATGTCGCTGCACAGTGGCCGACACACATGTCGCTGCACAGTGGCCGACACACATGTCGCTGCACAGTGGCTGACACACGTCGCTGCACAGTGGCTAACAAACATGTTGCTGCACAGTGGCTGACACCCGTCGCTGCACAGTGGCTGACACCCGTCGCTGCACAGTGGCTGACACCCGTCGCTGCACAGTGGCTGACACCCGTGGCTGCACAGTGGCTGACACCCGTGGCTGCACAGTGGCTGACACCCGTGGCTGCACTGTGGCTGACACCCGTCGCTGCACTGTGGCTGACACCCGTCGCTGCACTGTGGCTGACACCCGTCGCTGCACTGTGGCTGACACCCGTCGCTGCACAGTGGCTGACACCCGTCGCTGCACAGTGGCTGACACCCGTCGCTGCACAGTGGCTGACACCCGTCGCTGCACAGTGGCTGACACCCGTCGCTGACACCCGTGGCTGCACAGTGGCTGACACCCGTGGCTGCACAGTGGCTGACACCCGTGGCTGCACAGTGGCTGACACCCGTGGCTGCACAGTGGCTGACACCCGTGGCTGCACAGTGGCTGACACCCGTGGCTGCACAGTGGCTGACACCCGTGGCTGCACAGTGGCTGACACCCGTGGCGCTGCACAGTGGCTGACAAACATGTTGCTGCACAGTGGCTGACACCCGTCGCTGCACAGTGGCTGACACCCGTCGCTGCACAGTGGCTGACACCCGTCGCTGCACAGTGGCTGACACCCGTCGCTGCACAGTGGCTGACACCCGTCGCTGCACAGTGGCTGACAAACATGTTGCTGCACAGTGGCTGACGCTCGTCACTGCACAGTGGCTGACGCTCGTCGCTGCACAGTGGCTGACACGCATGGCTGAAAAGTGGCTGGCACGCGTCGCTGCAAAGTGGCTGGCACGCGTCGCTGCACAGTGGCTGACAAACATGTTGCTGCACACTGTGGCAAGCTACCTTTCAGTTGCTTATTTTTGTATTTGGGTATTAATCTGGTATTAATAACAATTAACACATCACTATCAAGCCAGTACTTTAGCAGTGTGACATAAAGTGACTTTAGTCAGGACACACAGCTCAATTCTACACATGAAATGCAGCGGGCAAATTAATGCACACAGTGGTTACTGGGAATGTGATACTGTTCTGATGTTACTCCCAGGTACCCCCAACATCCCTCCAAGAAGATCCAGGGGCACAGGCACATACATGAGGCTTCATGAGAGGTGTATCCAGGGCCACTGGAATTATGCGATTTTGCGGCCCTGGGAATTTTCACATAATTATACATTTGCCGCATTTGTTGCATAATCCATCATCTATCGCATAATCTGCAGTTTTTAACAAAAAAAGTGTTTCTAGCTCAAACGGTTCAAAAGTTACTAAAAAAAAATCCAATAACACATGTTGCTGCGTGTTGGAAGGCCCTTTTCTAAGCTGGAATGGTCATCTTTCTGTTGCTTATTGCTAAATCTGGGTGCCAAATTGGTACTAATGGGGTGCAACGAATGCCGACAGTGTTACCACGTTTAAAAATGACAAATAAATGAAGTCATGCTATTACAAAATGTGCCGCATTCTGCTGCATGATTTGCATTTTCTTGCCACATAATTTACTCAACCTTACTACATAATTTGGCCCTCTCCTGCCGCATAAATCCAGTAGCCCTTGGTATATCTTCCTCTTCCTTCCCCCGGGCAGTGGCTATTAGCTAGACCGTGATCACTGTAGAGCCTCTTTGACTGTAAGACTTCACTGCCACACCACAGTCCTGGTTGTGCACAGTGTTTGTTAGTATGGTGCACAGGCATTTCCAGCGATGCGTAGTCAGCTGCGGCACTGCTCTTGGCCTTGTGTATACTTTAGTGGAGCAGCATCACTTGTCTTGGCCCCAGCCCAATGGTCTCCTGCATTGCACTCTGGCAGGTGCCTGCGTCGGAGGCAGATGAGGGGAGGCGACACCGGCACAGCTAACAAGCAGCTGTACTCACTTGCTCCAGCTGTAGAGAGAACAAGCATTTGCAATGCAATAGGTCTCGCATTTGCGAGAGTTTAAGCTATTGGCACTGTAAATGACAATGCCTTTTATTTATCTGTTTTGATAATCAACACATAAATAAAAGGCATTGTCATTTACTATGCCAATATGTTATGTTATGTTAGCATGCTTTGTATAGCGCACAGCTGCCTCAGCAAAGAGGCATCCCAGCGCTGAAGCAGAACATAGAGGCTGGAAATCAGACGAAGGCACTAGGCTGTGGGGAAAAGATGAGTTTTAATAGCTCTACGAAAGGCCATGTAGTTCTCCGTGGCACAAATGGAAAATGGCAGAGCATTCCAAAGATTGGCAGCCAGTAAACGGAAAGAGCGCCCGCCCGTGCCCTCCTTATACGAGGCACAGTCGCCAGATGTTGTCCCGTTGAGCGAAGTTGGCGCGTAGGGAAGTAAGGTGACAACAGATTGGACAAGATGGCCGGAGAGGAAGATTTCAAGATTTTGAATGCAGTGCAGAGGACCTTAAATTCAACTCGGATGACAACAGGCAGCCAGTGCAACCGACGGATAGCCCTAGAAGTGGGGCAGGTTCTCGGGAGACCCAGCAGGGTTCTAGCCACCGCATTTTGAACTTGCTGTAATCTCAGGGTTTCGGTCTTGTTTACCCCCAAGTACAGTGCATTGGCATAATCCAGTCTTGATAAAATGGAGGCCTGAATGATCATTTGCCTGACGGATGGGTCAAAAAATCCAAGCAACGGTTTAAGCCCCCGAAGTATGCCAAAGCAGGTCCCTGCAACTTTCTTGGTTTGAAACTGAAAGCTGAGGTCCGAGTCGACCCAGACACCAAGATCTTTCACCACCTGCTTAGGAGTAGGTGCACAGCCCAATATGGCCGGCCACCACCAATTCCCCACAGCTCTTGATGATTTCCCACCAACAGGACCTCTGACTTGCTGGAGTTCAGTTGGAGACAATTGTCAGTCATCCACTCGGCGACAGCCGTAAGATCATCCTGAAACCTAGATGCTGCACTCCCGGTGTTGTCCGAGAGAGCAACCACCAGCTGTGTATCATCAGCATATGATACAATGGTAAGCCCTCTGCTCCTCGCCAGGACCGCCAAAGGTTGGACATAAATATTAAAAAGGGTGGGGCTCAACTCGGAGCCCTGCCTGACCCCTTTTTTGTTGGCATGGAACGTGGAGGCGAACGGAGGGGCTACGACCTGGAAGGTCCTGTTAGAAAGAAAGGAAGCAAGCCAGGCCAAGGCCGAGCCCACAACACCTGCCTCCTTCAGCCTGCGTAACAGGATCCGATGAGAGACCGTATCAGATGCGGCACTGAGGTCTAAAAGAATCAGAGCCGACGTACGTCCCTCATCTAGAGCGAGCCTGAGATGCTCGATGACAGCCAGGAGAGCAGACTCCGTACTGTGACCTGAGCAGAAGCCGTTCTGAGAGATGTCCAGGCAGTTGTTCACTTCCAAAAATCTGGTAAGGATGGAGTTGACGTAAGTCTCAGTGATCTTAGCGATCCACGGGAGAAGGGAAATCGGGCGATAGTTTTCCAATTTGGCAGCGTCCAGGGTAGGTTTCTTAAGCAGAGGAACTGCTGAAACTCTTGTAAATGTGAGACCTATTTCATTTAAAAAGAAGTGGTCGCCATTGTCCCAAGCTGCTTGGAAAGGGAAAGCGCGTATGGCGCGCAGAATGTTGCAGGAAAGCATGTTGTGCCTGCAGTAGGAGAAACTCATTAAAGAAAATAGTGCTTACAGACTAAATAAGATGTACTGTGTAACAACCATAGTAAAAGGGCCAGTCCTCATGGGAGGTTACAAATGAAGACAAGGCGGTACTAGGGAGGGACTAACAAGCCTATTATCGAATCAGAAGCCAGCATTTACGAAGGACAATGACACAAGCCAATGACAAATATGGGCGGAGAGTGGGCGGGGCTTCAAGTCCATACTCTAATACAGCATGCCTCACAGAGCAGCGTATGCGCTACGCAGGCTCGACCTAAAAATAGTCTCTTTGGACTCAAAGTGCACGCCCACCACTCAAACAACCGTAGTAGAGCCTACTCTGTTTCGCAGCGGTGAGCTTGCTGAAACGAGGAACCACCAACTGTGGTTTGGCGGCTGGCTGCAGAGCATCATGTGCACACTTTGTCATCTATGTGGTCCTGGAAAAGGATACAGAGGTTGAAGCGGAAAAAAATAAAGTATCAAGCAGTGGCAAACCAATAGGCCTAGTTGGCTGATGGCCCTTTGGCTTTACCAATACTTGTTTTATTTGTGAATATGTTTTGCATGAAGGTACGCACATTTGAAACCAAGCATTGTCTAAAAGTCTAAATATATTGATAGTTCTATATAAAAACACATTGCAGCAGTAGTCCATGACACTGAAAAGAACTGCTTATTGTGCTGATGGGTGGACGGATGCCATCACTCCAGCCAGTGCCCTAAGTGGGCTCACCCTTTGCCCTGTGCTGTGGTGGGTGGGAATTAAATGTGAACGACATTAGACCAGGCCAATGGATGGATGACTCCAAGCTCCGGTATTACATCTGTATAGCACATTTGTTTTTATTAAAAACAAAAGGTCTTCGCTGACACCAGACCTAAGTAGTAGTGTGCTGAGGGTGGAGCGGGGAAGGGGGGGGGGGGCAGGGGGCAAAGTGCGTTGTGTGAAACAGGGTATATGTAGAAGTCTCTCTGCTCTTCAGAAACACAAGTGAAATAATTTGCTTCAAAGATCACCCAGTACAGTTAAATAACAAGAGTGGTGTTTTGACTGTAAATTGATAAGTTCTAGAATTGTGAAAATGATTACAAAAGCTCAGAGAAAAACATTAGTGACCTCCATTCACATTGGATTCAAACCAGTGGCTTGAATTGACGCACAAACATCTGCAGCAGGCCCATCATCCCACCGGACTATCTTGCCTGCTTTGAACAGGAGGGCCCCACATATTTATTTTTAAACTTAGATTTGAAAACATTGTCAAAAAATGTTCTCTGGTCTGATAAGAATGCTTTTATTCTTTCACTGGTTCCAGAACTGAAAACAACAACTTTTTTCTCCATTCTAGATGCAAAGTTACCCAGAATACCCTCCCTTTCACAAATTAATGCTACGTTTTAAGGTCTAAGTCAATGGACACATGCAATAGAGTGTTACACTTCAGCAGCTTCTGAAGGGACAGTCCTGCATTTGTATCATATTACTGATTTGTGTTTGGGGCTTTACAAATGACCGTGGAAGCACTGCAGAAAATCTGACAGTCGTTATGTTATGGAGTACTGCAAAGCACAACTTTAACGATTACAGATTTTAAACACGGCTGAAAATTCTGCTGGTTTGATTCAAATATGTTTGTAGCCATTAGATAAGCACTTTTTTCAGTGTAGAAACTCCTTATCCTGCACAACCATTAAAAATGAGGCGATACCACACTTTCCCTCCCTGAAAACTGCCTTTGACAAAAACAAATGTTCATTTGTTTGCAGCCATGGCACAACATCCGCAGGAGGTGTGCGAATACCCACAAATGTCCTCCTTTTGTGGCAGTCCACCTACTTATGATCAGGGCCACCGGAATTATGTAGCAGGGGAGGCCCAAATTATGTGGCAGGGTTGACTAAATTATGCGGCAAGAAAAGGCAAATTATGCAGCACATTTTGTGATAGTATCATTTTTTTTACACTTAGTAACACTGCCTGGGCATATGTTTCACCTCATTTGTACCAGTTTAGCACTCAAATATAACAATAACAGAAAGGTGAACAGTCAACCTTTAGGAGAGGCATTTTACTGCACAACGTGTCGCAGTACAGTGTTTTTATTTACTTTTGATCTGCGTGAGCTCGAAACTATTTTTTTTCGTTAAAATCTGTAGATTATGCAGCAGATTTTTATAGAACCCGAACGTGACCCGTTAGGGTATCAGAGCGCTTTACAGGGATAACACATTGTATACAAGTATGAAATATTATCTGGTACACGCTGCAAATCTACAATTATGCAGAGAACACCACCATGAACAAATCACATAAATCCATTGGCCTTGCTTATGGTGCTGCGTCACATAGAGAAACGCCCACAATACTGCCCATAAACGTTAACTCTCAAGCTTTGAAATCTTTTGAATCTCCAAGGAGGGTGAGGTTGAGTGGTTTACAAGGGCAAGCCCACTGAAATTAATTGAGATTAAATATTTTTGGAGGGTTTTCAGTGCGGGTGACTAAAGTTAAGTAAACATTCCCCTTGTTTGGAGAGTGAAGATGGGTCCATGGTTGTTGACGCCCTTCAAATGAGGGTGAGTTGAGAATGCTGGATTTCTGTCATCCTGAAATACTACCTTCATTTATACCCAATCTTTCCCAATATAAAATCCCACCACTTTCTGTTCGTGTGACTCAAGATGTTGAAAATACTGTTTTGAAAGTTTTCTTCCTGCTCGCCTAAGTGCAGTTTAGGCCTGTAAGAGCTTTCGTGAATGAGTGAGCCCTACCTAAAATGGCCCCAAGTGACCTCGCGACCCCTGCAGACAACACCTTTCAACAGGGACGCGAATGAACTTGAATTTGTTAACGTGTTGAATACCGAAACGCAAAACAAAGCCCAGACGTGCTTTCTTTTTAGGTTAATGCAGGAAGGGGACTCGCCGCGCCGGCTGATGGCCCGAGGACCCAAGGCTCGCCCCGCTCGTGCGGCCCCCCATTCTCCACTGCCATTCGGGCAGAATAGAGCCTCGCAAACAGACCGTGACTGCTCCTGTTATCGGCTCTTTGTTGGCGTGAAGTTCTGGGCGCATGTTTGCCTCTGTCGGCAGAGGGGTGACAGGAGGGTCGCCTCTGCGCCCATGGCGGGCTCTACCGCCCCCTACAGTACGTTCGGAGATCTCGCGGCCAGGGAAACGTACAAAGCCCTCACGTTTCACAGGCTCATGATTTAACAGACCTTTTAGTTGACCTAGTCCAGCTTTTTAGTTCTCGCCTAGTGACGCAGCGCATGCGCTGCTCGCCTTGGCGAGACTATTGTTGTGGGTTTGGTGCGCAAAGGGAGACAAAACATGTGCGCTCCCGGACAGGCGATGTGCACGCGCACAGCGTCTCCTCTCTAGCGATGTAAGCTTTCACACGCTCCCACCTTGATTTAGGTTTCAGTTTCACTGCGCGATGTAACTATACAAGGCAGACACATAAATGTCAGCGCTTCAGCATATCAAGAACTTTGTGCCGCATGGTATTTACTTTGCTTTTTTTCGCTTTTGTTGCCTCAACACACAACAGTATTGTTCTTGCCTCGCCGTGCTTTTTATCTGCCCCGCACTCTATCCTGCCACTTATCCTCAGGTTTTCAACTCGCCGTGCCTGTCCATCTGCCCCACACTGTCCTGCCACTTATTCTCATGTTTTTAACTTTAGGTCAGCAGAGCTGCTTTAGAGCCAGAGAACCAGGTCAGCAGAGCTGCTCTAGAGCCAGAGAACCAGGTCAGCAGAGCTGCTCTAGAGCCATAGAACCAGGTCAGCAGAGCTGCTCTAGAGCCAGAGAACCAGGTCAGCAGAGCTGTTTTAGAGCCAGAGAACCAGGTCAGCAGAGCTGCTTTAGAGCCAAAGAACCAGGTCAGCAGAGCTGCTCTAGAGCCAGAGAACCAGGTCGGCAGAGCTGCTTTAGAGCCATAGAACCAGGTCAGCAGAGCCGTTGTAGAGCCAGAGAACCAGGTCAGCAGAGCTGCTTTAGAGCCTGAGAACCAGGTCAGCAGAGCTGCTTTAGAGCCATAGAACCAGGTCAGCAGAGCTGCTCTAGAGCCTGAGGACCAGGTCAGCAGAGCTGCTTTAGAGCCATAGAACCAGGTCAGCAGAGCTGCTTTAGAGCCAGAGAACCAGGTCAGCAGAGCTGCTTTAGAGGGAGAGAACCAGGTCAGCAGAGCTGCTTTAGAGGGAGAGAACCAGGTCAGCAGTGCTGTTTTAGAGCCATAGACCCAGGTCAGCAGAGCTGCTTTAGAGCCAGAGAACCAGGTCAGCAGAGCTGCTTTAGAGCCAGAGAACCAGGTCAGCAGAGCTGCTTTAGAGCCAAAGAACCAGGTCGGCAGAGCTGCTTTAGAGCCATAGAACCAGGTCGGCAGAGCCGTTGTAGAGCCAGAGAACCAGGTCAGCAGAGCTGCTTTAGAGCCAGAGAAACCAGATCAGCAGAGCTGCTTTAGAGGGAGAGAACCAGGTCAGCAGAGCTGCTTTAGAGGGAGAGAACCAGGTCAGCAGAGCTGCTCTAGAGCCAGAGAACCAGGTCAGCAGAGCTGCTTTAGAGGGAGAGAACCAGGTCAGCAGAGCTGTTTTAGAGCCAGAGAACCAGGTCAGCAAAGCGGCTCTAGAGCCAGAGAACCAGGTCAGCAGAGCTGCTTTAGAGCCATAGAACCAGGTCAGCAGAGCTGCTTTAGAGCCAGAGAACCAGGTCAGCAGAGCCGTTGTAGAGCCAGAGAACCAGGTCAGTAGAGCTGCTCTAGAGCCTAAGAACCAGGTCAGCAGAGCTAATCTAGAACCAGGTCAGCAGAGCTGCTTTAGAGCCATAGAACCAGGTCAGCAGAGCTGCTTTAGAGCCAGAGAACCAGGTCAGCAGAGCTGCTTTAGAGCCAGAGAACCAGGTCAGCAGAGCTGTTTTAGAGCCAGAGAACCAGGTCAGCAGAGCTGCTTTAGAGCCAGAGAACCAGGTCAGCAGAGCTGCTCTAGAGCCAGAGAACCAGGTCGGCAGAGCTTCTTTAGAGCCAGAGAACCAGGTCAGCAGAGCCGTTGTAGAGCCAGAGAACCAGGTCAGTAGAGCCGTTGTAGAGCCAGAGAACCAGGTCAGCAGAGCTGCTTTAGAGCCAGAGAACCAGGTCAGCAGAGCCGTTGTAGAGCCAGAGAACCAGGTCAGCAGAGCTGCTCTAGAGCCAGAGAACCAGGTCAGCAGAGCTGTTGTAGAGCCAGAGAACCAGGTCAGCAGAGCTGCTTTAGAGCCAGAGAACCAGGTCAGCAGAGCCGTTGTAGAGCCAGAGAACCAGGTCAGCAGAGCTGCTTTAGAGCCAGAGAACCAGGTCAGCAGAGCTGCTTTAGAGCCAGAGAACCAGGTCAGCAAAGCTGCTTTAGAGGGAGAGAACCAGGTCAGCAGAGCTGTTTTAGAGCCATAGAACCAGGTCAGCAGAGCTGCTTTAGAGCCAGAGAACCAGGTCAGCAGAGCTGTTTTAGAGCCATAGAACCAGGTCAGCAGAGCTGCTCTAGAGCCTGAGAACCAGGTCAGCAGAGCTGCTTTAGAGCCATAGAACCAGGTCAGCAGAGCTGCTTTAGAGCCAGAGAACCAGGTCAGCAGAGCTGCTTTAGAGGGAGAGAACCAGGTCAGCAGAGCTGCTTTAGAGGGAGAGAACCAGGTCAGCAGTGCTGTTTTAGAGCCATACACCTAGGTCAGCAGAGCTGCTTTAGAGCCAGAGAACCAGGTCAGCAGAGCTGTTTTAGAGCCAGAGAACCAAGTCAGCAGAGCTGCTTTAGAGCCAGAGAACCAGGTCAGCAGAGCTGCTTTAGAGCCAAAGAACCAGGTCAGCAGAGCTGCTCTAGAGCCAGAGAACCAGGTCGGCAGAGCTGCTCTAGAGCCAGAGAACCAGGTCAGCAGAGCTGCTTTAGAGGGAGAGAACCAGGTCAGCAGAGCTGTTTTAGAGCCAGAGAACCAGGTCAGCAAGGCGGCTCTAGAGCCAGAGAACCAGGTCAGCAAGGCGGCTCTAGAGCCAGAGAACCAGGTCAGCAGAGCTGCTTTAGAGCCATAGAACCAGGTCAGCAGAGCTGCTTTAGAGCCAGAGAACCAGGTCAGCAGAGCCGTTGTAGAGCCAGAGAACCAGGTCAGCAGAGCTGCTCTAGAGCCTAAGAACCAGGTCAGCAGAGCTACTCTAGAGCCAGAGAACCAGGTCAACAGAGCTGCTCTAGAGCCAGAGAACCAGGTCATCAGAGCTGCTGTAGAGCCAGAGAAACCAGATCAGCAGAGCTGCTTTAGAGGGAGAGAACCAGGTCAGCAGAGCTGCTCTAGAGCCAGAGAACCAGGTCAGCAGAGCTGCTTTAGAGGGAGAGAACCAGGTCAACAGAGCTGCTGTAGAGGGAGAGAACCAGGTCAGCAGAGCTGTTTTAGAGCCAGAGAACCAGGTCAGCAGAGCGCTCTAGAGCCTAAGAACCAGGTCAGCAGAGCTGCTCTAGATGCAGAGAACCAGGAAAGCAGAGCTGCTGAAGAGCCAGAGAAACCAGGTCAGCAGAGCTGCTTTAGAGGGAGAGAACCAGGTCAGCAGAGCTGCTTTAGAGCCAAAGAACCAGGTCAGCAGAGCTGCTTTAGAGCCAGAGAACCAGGTCAGCAGAGCTGCTCTGAGAGCCTAAGAACCAGGTCAGCAGAGCTGCTCTAGAGCCTAAGAACCAGGTCAGCAGAGCTGCTCTAGAGGCAGAGAACCAGGTCAGCAGAGCTGCTGTAGAGCCAGAGAAACCAGGTCAGCAGAGCTGCTTTAGAGGGAGAGAACCAGGTCAGCAGAGCTGCTTTAGAGGGAGAGAACCAGGTCAGCAGAGCTGCTTTAGAGCCTAAGAACCAGGTCAGCAGAGCTGCTTTAGAGCCAGAGAACCAGGTCAGCAGAGCTGCTCTAGAGCCAGGTCAGCAGAGCTGCTCTAGAGCCAGGTCAGCAGAGCTACTTTAGAGCCATAGAACCAGGTCAGCAGAGCTGCTTTAGAGCCAGAGAACCAGGTCAGCAGAGCTGCTCTAGAGCCTAAGAACCAGGTCAGCAGAGCTGCTTTAGAGCCAGAGATACCTGGTCAGCAGAGCTGCTTTAGAGCCAGAGAACCAGGTCAGCAGAGCTGCTCTAGAGCCTAAGAACCAGGTCAGCAGAGCTGCTCTAGAGGCAGAGAACCAGGTCAGCAGAGCTGCTGTAGAGCCAGAGATACCAGGTCAGCAGAGCTGCTTTAAAGGGAGAGAACCAGGTCAGCAGAGCTGCTTTAGAGCCAGAGAACCAGGTCAGCAGAGCTGCTTTAGAGCCATAGAACCAGGTCAGCAGAGCTGTTGTAGAGCCAGAGAACCAGGTCAGCAGAGCTGCTTTAGAGCCAGAGAACCAGGTCAGCAGAGCTGCTTTAGAGGGAGAGAACCAGGTCAGCAGAGCTGCTGTAGAGCCATAGAACCAGGTCAGCAGAGCTGCTTTAGAGCCAGAGAACCAGGTCAGCAGAGCTGCTTTAGAGCCAGAGAACCAGGTCAGCAGAGCTGTTTTAGAGCCTAAGAACCAGGTCAGCAGAGCTGCTTTAGAGCCATAGAACCAGGTCAGCAGAGCTGCTTTAGAGCCAGAGAACCAGGTCAGCAGAGCTGCTTTAGAGGGAGAGAACCAGGTCAGCAGAGCTGCTTTAGAGGGAGAGAACCAGGTCAGCAGAGCTGCTTTAGAGGGAGAGAACCAGGTCAGCAGTGCTGTTTTAGAGCCATAGACCCAGGTCAGCAGAGCTGCTTTAGAGCCAGAGAACCAGGTCAGCAGAGCTGTTTTAGAGCCAGAGAACCAGGTCAGCAGAGCTGCTTTAGAGCCAGAGAACCAGGTCAGCAGAGCTGCTTTAGAGCCAAAGAACCAGGTCAGCAGAGCTGCTCTAGAGCCAGAGAACCAGGTCGGCAGAGCTGCTTTAGAGCCATAGAACCAGGTCAGCAGAGCCGTTGTAGAGCCAGAGAACCAGGTCAGCAGAGCTGCTTTAGAGCCAGAGAAACCAGATCAGCAGAGCTGCTTTAGAGGGAGAGAACCAGGTCAGCAGAGCTGCTTTAGAGGGAGAGAACCAGGTCAGCAGAGCTGCTCTAGAGCCAGAGAACCAGGTCAGCAGAGCTGCTTTAGAGGGAGAGAACCAGGTCAGCAGAGCTGCTTTAGAGGGAGAGAACCAGGTCAGCAGAGCTGTTTTAGAACCATAGAACCAGGTCAGCAGAGCTGCTTTAGAGCCAGAGAACCAGGTCAGCAGAGCCGTTGTAGAGCCAGAGAACCAGGTCAGCAGAGCTGCTCTAGAGCCTAAGAACCAGGTCAGCAGAGCTACTCTAGAGCCAGAGAACCAGGTCAGCAGAGCTGCTCTAGAGCCAGAGAACCAGGTCATCAGAGCTGCTGTAGAGCCAGAGAAACCAGATCAGCAGAGCTGCTTTAGAGGGAGAGAACCAGGTCAGCAGAGCTGCTGTAGAGGGAGAGAACCAGGTCAGCAGAGCTGTTTTAGAGCCAGAGAACCAGGTCAGCAGAGCTGCTTTAGAGCCAGAGAACCAGGTCAGCAGAGCTGCTCTAGAGCCTAAGAACCAGGTCAGCAGAACTGCTCTAGATGCAGAGAACCAGGTCAGCAGAGCTGCTGAAGAGCCAGAGAAACCAGGTCAGCAGAGCTGCTTTAGAGGGAGAGAACCAGGTCAGCAGAGCTGCTCTAGAGCCTAAGAACCAGCTCTCAGAGCCTAAGAACCAGGTCTAGAGCCTAAGAACCAGGTCAGCAGAGCTGCTTTAGAGGCAGAGAACCAGGTCAGCAGAGCTGCTGTAGAGCCAGAGAAACCAGGTCAGCAGAGCTGCTTTAGAGGGAGAGAACCAGGTCAGCAGAGCTGCTTTAGAGCCAAAGAACCAGGTCAGCAGAGCTGCTTTAGAGCCAGAGAATCAGGTCAGCAGAGCTGCTCTAGAGCCAGAGAACCAGGTCAGCAGAGCTACTTTAGAGCCATAGAACCAGGTCAGCAGAGCTGCTTTAGAGCCAGAGAACAGATCAGCAGAGCTGCTCTAGAGCATAAGAACCAGGTCAACAGAGCTGCTCTAGAGGCAGAGAACCAGGTCAGCAGAGCTGCTGTAGAGCCAGAGATACCAGGTCTGCAGAGCTGCTTTAGAGGGAGAGAACCAGGTCAGCAGAGCTGCTTTAGAGCCAGAGAACCAGGTCAGCAGAGCTGCCTTAGAGCCAGAGAACCAGGTCAGCAGAGCTGCTCTAGAGCCTAAGAACCAGGTCAGCAGAGCAGCTCTAGAGGCAGAGAACCAGGTCAGCAGAGCTGCTCTAGATGCAGAGAACCAGGTCAGCAGAGCTGCTATAGAGCCAGAGAAACTAGGTCAGCAGAACTGCTTTAGAGGGAGAGAACCAGGTCAGCAGAGCTGCTTTAGAGCCAGAGAACCAGGTCAGCAGAGCTGCTCTAGAGCCTGAGAACCAGGTCAGCAGAGCTGCTTTAGAGCCATAGAACCAGGTCAGCAGAGCTGCTTTAGAGCTAGAGAACCAGGTCAGCAGAGCTGCTTTAGAGGGAGAGAACCAGGTCAGCAGAGCTGCTTTAGAGGGAGAGAACCAGGTCAGCAGAGCTGCTTTAGAGGGAGAGAACCAGGTCAGCAGTGCTGTTTTAGAGCCATAGACCCAGGTCAGCAGAGCTGCTTTAGAGCCAGAGAACCAGGTCAGCAGAGCTGTTTTAGAGCCAGAGAACCAGGTCAGCAGAGCTGCTTTAGAGCCAGAGAACCAGGTCAGCAGAGCTGCTTTAGAGCCAAAGAACCAGGTCAGCAGAGCTGCTCTAGAGCCAGAGAACCAGGTCGGCAGAGCTGCTTTAGAGCCATAGAACCAGGTCAGCAGAGCCGTTGTAGAGCCAGAGAACCAGGTCAGCAGAGCTGCTTTAGAGCCAGAGAAACCAGATCAGCAGAGCTGCTTTAGAGGGAGAGAACCAGGTCAGCAGAGCTGCTTTAGAGGGAGAGAACCAGGTCAGCAGAGCTGCTCTAGAGCCAGAGAACCAGGTCAGCAGAGCTGCTTTAGAGGGAGAGAACCAGGTCAGCAGAGCTGCTTTAGAGGGAGAGAACCAGGTCAGCAGAGCTGTTTTAGAACCATAGAACCAGGTCAGCAGAGCTGCTTTAGAGCCAGAGAACCAGGTCAGCAGAGCCGTTGTAGAGCCAGAGAACCAGGTCAGCAGAGCTGCTCTAGAGCCTAAGAACCAGGTCAGCAGAGCTACTCTAGAGCCAGAGAACCAGGTCAGCAGAGCTGCTCTAGAGCCAGAGAACCAGGTCATCAGAGCTGCTGTAGAGCCAGAGAAACCAGATCAGCAGAGCTGCTTTAGAGGGAGAGAACCAGGTCAGCAGAGCTGCTCTAGAGCCAGAGAACCAGGTCAGCAGAGCTGCTTTAGAGGGAGAGAACCAGGTCAGCAGAGCTGCTGTAGAGGGAGAGAACCAGGTCAGCAGAGCTGTTTTAGAGCCAGAGAACCAG
Organism: Calotriton arnoldi; assembly: GCA_963921515.1. Classification (NCBI taxonomy): domain Eukaryota; kingdom Metazoa; phylum Chordata; class Amphibia; order Caudata; family Salamandridae; genus Calotriton; species Calotriton arnoldi. The sequence goes on along the minus strand of CAWUFW010002396.1, from coordinate 1,693,705 downwards.
GTCAGCAGAGCTGCTTTAGAGCCAGAGAACCAGGTCAGCAGAGCTGCTCTAGAGCCTAAGAACCAGGTCAGCAGAACTGCTCTAGATGCAGAGAACCAGGTCAGCAGAGCTGCTGAAGAGCCAGAGAAACCAGGTCAGCAGAGCTGCTTTAGAGGGAGAGAACCAGGTCAGCAGAGCTGCTCTAGAGCCTAAGAACCAGCTCTAGAGCCTAAGAACCAGGTCTAGAGCCTAAGAACCAGGTCAGCAGAGCTGCTTTAGAGGCAGAGAACCAGGTCAGCAGAGCTGCTGTAGAGCCAGAGAAACCAGGTCAGCAGAGCTGCTTTAGAGGGAGAGAACCAGGTCAGCAGAGCTGCTTTAGAGCCAAAGAACCAGGTCAGCAGAGCTGCTTTAGAGCCAGAGAATCAGGTCAGCAGAGCTGCTCTAGAGCCAGAGAACCAGGTCAGCAGAGCTACTTTAGAGCCATAGAACCAGATCAGCAGAGCTGCTTTAGAGCCAGAGAACAGGTCAGCAGAGCTGCTCTAGAGCATAAGAACCAGGTCAACAGAGCTGCTCTAGAGGCAGAGAACCAGGTCAGCAGAGCTGCTGTAGAGCCAGAGATACCAGGTCTGCAGAGCTGCTTTAGAGGGAGAGAACCAGGTCAGCAGAGCTGCTTTAGAGCCAGAGAACCAGGTCAGCAGAGCTGCCTTAGAGCCAGAGAACCAGGTCAGCAGAGCTGCTCTAGAGCCTAAGAACCAGGTCAGCAGAGCAGCTCTAGAGGCAGAGAACCAGGTCAGCAGAGCTGCTCTAGATGCAGAGAACCAGGTCAGCAGAGCTGCTATAGAGCCAGAGAAACTAGGTCAGCAGAGCTGCTTTAGAGGGAGAGAACCAGGTCAGCAGAGCTGCTTTAGAGCCAGAGAACCAGGTCAGCAGAGCTGCTCTAGAGCCAGAGAACCAGGTCAGCAGACCTTCTCTAGAGCCAGAGAACCAGGCCAGCAGACCTTCTCTAGAGCCAGAGAACCAGGTCAGCAGAGCTGCTCTAGAGCCAGAGAACCAGGTCAGCAGAGCTGCTTTAGAGCCAGAGAACCACGTCAGCAGAGCCATTGTAGAGCCAGAGAACCAGGTCAGCAGAGCTGCTCCAGAGCCAGAGAAACCAGGTCAGCAGAGCTGCTTTAGAGCCAGAGGACCAGGTCAGCAGAGCTGCTCTAGAGCCAGAGAACCAGGTCAGCAGAGCTGCTCTAGAGCCAGAGAACCAGGTCAGCAGAGCTGCTGTAGAGCCAGAGAACCAGGTCAGCAGAGCTGCTTTAGAGCCTAAGAACCAGGTCAGCAGAGCTGCTCTAGAGCCAGAGAACCAGGTCGGCAGAGCTGCTTTAGAGCCAGAGAACCAGGTCGGCAGAGCTGCTCTAGAGCCAGAGAACCAGGTCAGCAGAGCTGCTTTAGAGGGAGAGAACCAGGTCAGCAAGGCGGCTCTAGAGCCAGAGAACCAGGTCAGCAGAGCTGCTTTAGAGCCAGAGAACCAGGTCAGCAGAGCTGCTTTAGAGCCATAGAACCAGGTCAGCAGAGCTGCTTTAGAGCCAGAGAACCAGGTCAGCAGAGCTGCTTTAGAGCCAGAGAACCAGGTCAGCAGAGCTGCTTTAGAGCCAGAGAACCAGGTCAGCAGAGCTGCTTTAGAGCCAGAGAGCAAGGTCAGCAGAGCCGTTGTAGAGCCAGAGAACCATGTCAGCAGAGCTGCTGTAGAGCCTAAGAACCAGGTCAGCAGAGCTGCTCTAGAGCCAGAGAACCAGGTCAGCAGACCTTCTCTAGAGCCAGAGAACCAGGTCAGCAGAGCTGCTCTAGAGCCAGAGAACCAGGTCAGGAGAGCTGCTTTAGAGCCAGAGAACCATGTCAGCAGAGCCATTGTAGAGCCAGAGAACCAGGTCAGCAGAGCTGCTCCAGAGCCAGAGAAACCAGGTCAGCAGAGCTGCTTTAGAGGGAGAGAACCAAGTCAGCAGAGCTGCTTTAGAGCCAGAGGACCAGGTCAGCAGAGCTGCTCTAGAGCCAGAGAACCAGGTCAGCAGAGCTGCTCTAGAGCCAGAGAACCAGGTCAGCAGAGCTGCTCTAGAGCCAGAGAACCAGGTCAGCAGAGCTGCTTTAGAGCCAGAGAACCAGGTCAGCAGAGCTGCTTTAGAGCCAGAGAACAAGGTCAGCAGAGCCGTTGTAGAGCCAGAGAACCAGGTCAGCAGAGCCGCTGTAGAGCCTAAGAACCAGGTCAGCAGAGCTGCTCTAGAGCCAGAGAACTAGGTCAGCAGAGCTGCTCTAGAGCCAGAGAACCAGGTCAGCAGAGCTTCTGTAGAGCCAGAGAAACCAGGTCAGCAGAGCTGCTGTAGAGCCAGAGAAACCAGGTCAGCAGAGCTGCTTTAGAGGGAGAGAACCAGGTCAGCAGAGCTGCTTTAGAGCCAGAGAACCAGGTCAGCAGAGCTGCTCTAGAGCCAGAGAACCAGGTCAGCAGAGCTGCTTTAGAGCCATAGAACCAGGTCAGCAGAGCTGCTTTAGAGCCATAGAACCAGGTCAGCAGAGCTGCTGTAGAGCCATAGAACCAGGTCAGCAGAGCTGCTGTAGAGCCATAGAACCAGGTCAGCAGAGCTGCTGTAGAGCCAGAGAACCAGGTCAGCAGAGCTGCTCTAGAGCCAGAGAACCAGGTCAGCAGAGCTGCTGTAGAGCCAGAGAACCAGGTCAGCAGAGCCGCTCTAGAGCCACAGAACCAGGTCAGCAGAGCTGCTGTAGAGCCAGAGAACCAGGTCAGCAGAGCTGCTGTAGAGCCAGAGAACCAGGTCAGCAGAGCTGCTTTAGAGCCAGAGAACCAGGTCAGCAGAGCCATTGTAGAGCCAGAGAACCAGGTCAGCAAAGCTGCTTTAGAGCCAGAGAAACAGGACATTGGGGCTTATTTACAAGCCCCTTGCGCCGCCGCTGCGTCACTATTTCCCACTCAAAAAGTGAAGCACCGGCGGTGCAAGGGACTTGTAAATAATCCCCATTGTGCCCATTCAAACGCAATAAAACAGTTACGTAACCTTCACACCACGGAAAAGGTGAAATAAAGCACCAGTTTCTAAAGTTATTGCTCTTTCCACAGTTACTGGTAACTCAAGTCTCCTGCCTGAGGTCTACTACATTTATTGTAATTTAAAACTTCAGGCATCAAAATGCAAAGTTGTGTGAGCTATTAGCCTTACACTGGCTGAACAACTGCCTCCTACCATAGGACTGTTACGAGTGTCTACAAATCTAAGATTGTATTTTGGGAAGTAGATGATGCACCTCATGCCTGCAACATAAAACAAGCATTTGCAATGCAATAGGGCTGGCATTACTAAAAGTTTTAGCTATTGGCGTTGCAAATGATAATGTTTTAGTTTTTGTTAAAAAATATTCCAGCAGTAGCATAAGTAATGAAATAAAATCCACGTAGACCACCAGTACCACCACCAGTACCACCACCACCAGTACCAATACCACCACCGCTACAACCACCACAAGTACCATAACCACCACTACAATTATTACTATTACTACTCTGTGGTGATAGTAATAATAATAGTGGTAGTTATGGTACTGGTGGAAAATTACTATTATAAATTACAATACCTGTTAATTTTTCAAAAGGCATTGCCATTTACAATACCAATAGCTCAAAAACTTGCAGTTGCGAGACCTATTGCATTGTAAATGCTTGTTGTTTACATTCTGATACTCGCAGAATACATGGAAAACAAACATTGGCAAAGCCAGTAGGTATGGCGTTGGCTGCAACCATTTTGGTTCTGTCACTGCTTGTTTTGTCATGTTTTTTGTAAAAACGTTATTGCTGGGGGAGCTGTTGGGATGTTAGTCCCGCGCCAGTATATATTAAAAAAAAAAAAGTCAAAAAGCAAAAATATTTTTGAGGTCTATTAAAGCACACATTTCTGTGGTAGTCGCTGGCACTGAAGGGAACTAGCTTGTGTGCGGATGTGCTCCTTGTGAAAGGACAGATGCAGCCACTCACAGTGAAGTAGCAAATGACTGAAGTAGCTTGACCCATTGTCACATGATATAGTGGACAGAAGAAAAATTTGAATAACTCAGTGGCAAACAAATGGATGAAGAGGGCTGGCTGAAAGCCCCTTTATGTAAGTAAATCTAATTCTACTAAAATCAAAGAGCCTGGTTAACTGCAGACCTAAAGAATGGACTGGATGAGCTATATTGTGCTTGGACCTGGGAAACTTCAGAACTCTATTTACTTCCTGAATTGTGAATGAGTCCAAGACCCTCAGCAGCCCAACTCCGCAATGCAAATTAAACTGCCTAAATGTGTCGGGGCTTAAAAGAACAGAACATGTATTTTTTCCCCTGAAGCATGTCTGAAGACTGTTAGCGTGAACAGTGGTGCTTGGGAAGCACTTGCATTATAAAGTGTTGTGAGCTTTAGCGGACAGAATACTCAGTGACCAGCCACATAGAGGTGTCATTTGTTGCCTGGGGTGGCAATTAGAAGTAGGCAGGGGTAGCAGTTGCCAGCCCTGGACCACTGTTCTTTCTACTCCTACCCTCAGGGTTCTGAAGGCAGCAGGAAGAGAAAGTAAACAGGTGTCTTAAGAGCCCAGCTTAGATTCTGTTAGTTACCGCTAACCTCTCCACAACCTCTCATTCATCCCCAGTGAGCTTGTGATGTCCCTGGGAGGGGCAAAGACTGCATGATGTTACTTCTGGCATCCTTTGAATTATTGTATGTAGTTTGTTGCTGACTCATTTTTTCGTTCTGAAGCTAGATTGCCTAGCTGCTTCACATGCTTTACTGTTCTGTGTTTGGTGAAAGGTTCACTCCGTACAGTGCATTTTGTGCGTTTATTTGTATATATTAAAGAATCTTGCTTAGCTTCTTCTGACACTTGTTCTGTGTTATACCCTTACTATACCTCTGTTGCATGTTGGTACAACTTATTAAAAACCTCCCTTCACCTTGCCTAATGTTGTTGAGCCATTGCTTGTTGTTCCGTTGACCAGATGATCAACCACATTACCTTCGCGGTGCGCTTGTTAGGGTCAGGCAAGGCAGAGGCAATCTGTATTTTTGAAGGTCTCTGTCATGCTGTAAATCCCTCAATTGGGAGCCTTCCTCCTTAGTTAGGAGGACTGTTGTGCTTTGCACCCCTGTCTCCGCTGCCGTCAGCTCGAGCAGTGTCACTGGTGCCGGTCGCAACGCATTCTGCGTCAAAATGTACATACATTAGTATAAAACAAAGCCACCTTGCATCTTAATGCATTGCTGTAGTGGTAATGGTCGCTTTCTTTTGCTGAGGAGCAAGAAATGGCATGTGCTGTGATTTGGCTTGGGATTTATGATAACTTCTTCAGGATTCCCAGGGGATACAGGGCTCAGTGTGCCAAGCGGAACCTTTTACCAGTGGTTTCCTGTGGTTTCATCTTACTGTTGAGCCCAAAACTGAGGACCAAGCACACCCTTTAGCATTTGACCCTCAGGTAGCAAAGCCGAGCAGTCCAAGGCTTGCATCAAAACAGATTTTTTTCTGGGTAGTAGTTTGAGTAATTTTCTTGCAATTGATTTATCAGATGTTAAAAATAGTGTTTATTCAAGTTTTAAAAGACTTAACAGTTGTTTTAATTGCAATTCATAGGTTTATTGTCCATGTTTTCCTGTCTTATATGTACAATGTCCATTTTCAGTTTGAAAATCGATATAAGAAAATTATTTATCCATTCTTCTTTATTAAAATATACAGTGACTTGTTTCTTTTGCTTGATCAATTCCAAACTAATACAGCCAGCCAACAGGTGTTTCCTGGTTAGAAACCGCTTCTTCTGCGCTCAAAGTAAGATTCCAGGGTTATGCTAACAATCTTTCTTAACAATATGTGCCTTTCGATCCAATGTCGTCGTTTTTTAGGTTTCGGCCTGCACCAGCGCTTGCGCTGGTCTGGCCGAGAGTTTTAGTAAGCGGGTTTTGGAAGTGCAAACCCACTGGCTTTCGGCTGGCGACCAGCTTGCGTTCACGAAGGCGTGCACGCGCGCAGCTGCCATCTGGGTTTCCTATCTCTTCCTCATTTCCTTGTCATGGCTCATTAACTCTCTGGACTCTGATGTTTCAATCGCAGCAGCAGCTCACATTACCAACTGACGGCCCTGGACCACAGTCACATGAAATACAACAGCGATTAGCATTGAAATGCAAGCTTTTTTTTGTCTAGTTAGAAATATTGCTTCGGTGGGTTGATTTCACCTTATATCGCTATTTGTTTTATATTGGGAGTCAGCCTAATTACCAGTATTTTTGTCTCACTCTGTTTTTTTTAAAATATTTATTCGCGCAAAGCACAAAGCTATATTTAAGGTTACTTTTCCGCGTCACTTCTTCACTCTATTTAAACTCCACACCCCCACTCTTATTGTCTCTCTCCTTCTCTCGCTCTCCCCTATCTAATTCTCTCTACTTAATTAACTCTCCCTCTCTATCTTTTTTAGCCTTTCATTCTCTCACCCCTTTATCTGTTTCTCTTTCAAACTCCTTCATTCACTCTCTCTCCCCTTCTTTCTCTCTCTCTATCCCGCTCCACTCTTTATTCTATGTACACCCTTTCTCTCTCTTTCTCTCTCACCACCCTCTCTAATTGGGCATTATATCTTCACTCTATCTCTCACTCGGCAACACCACAGCATCACTCCGCATCACCACAGCATCACTCAGCGCAACCACAGCATCAATCAGAGCCAGCACAGCATCAATCAGAGCCAGCACAGCATCGCTCAGCACCACCACAGCATCATTCAGCACCACCACAGCATCATTGAGCACCACCACAGCATCACTCAGGGCCACCACAGCATCACTCAGGGCCACCACAGCATCACTCAGGGCCACCACAGCATCACTCAGGGCCAAGACAATATCACTCAGCACCACCACAGCATCACTCAGCGCCAAGACAATATCACTCAGCACCACCACAGCATCACTCAGCACCACAGCAGTATCACTCAGCAAGACCTGAGTATCATTCAGCATCACCTCAGCATCGTCTACGCAACAGTCACCACCACCAGCACTACCACCTCAGCATCACTCAGCACCACCTCAGCCTGCTCTCGGAATCTGGCATCTGTTGATTCTCCCCTAACGTCTGGCCGCTGCTGGTGTTATAATACAGGTACTAGTTCCCAACCTTCACCCTCCGATTATTTATGCCCCCTCAAAAAAAAAGCTTTAACAAACAACCATTGCAATAGGCAGAAACAAGTTGCCAGCATTGCAAGAACAAAAGAAAACTGAGGAAATGTTTTATTGTAAATACTTTTTTTAATATGGTCGTTCAGTTTTACATAATGCCTTCTTGGTCATATATAAAGTAACAAAAAGGCTTCTGACACTTTTTTATTATAACTTTTCAGCATGCTGCACAGCAGCCACACTTCTCTACAGCACGGCTTGAAGACATTGGCAAAGTCAATAGCTCTGGCTAAACACTTATAAGGCCCCAAAGGCGAGACCTATTGGCTATGCCAATGCTTGTTGTTCTTAGGCACACATCAACACCTTGTGTTTGAGTATTTTCACATATCCAGAGAACACATGCCATACTTCCTGTTCAGTTCACAACCTATTACACTCCTGATCATCTAGCTCACAGGAAGCCATCGCTGCATATACATGATTCGGAGCTTCTTATCATGGAAGCATTTTCACTATATAAGATCCTAACAAGGGAGTGTAATAAGTTGTGCACCTAAAAAGAAGTATGGCTTGTATTCTTTCACAGCCCTTTCCTTTTGAGAAGTGTCTCGCTTGTGAAAGGGTGCCTCCAATTCCCCTCCTGAGCAGTCTGTCAGCTCTCTCACTTGAAGTTGGGTCTAGGCAGTCCTACCTGGTGATCTTGGTCGAAGTCACCAGGTTTCTGGCCCCGAACTTGGCAAGACAAGTTGGCAGGAGTCACCCCAGACCTGGAGTACAGAGGGTTTGTCGGTCACCCCTAGTGTGGAGATTCTGGTAGTCATATTTTGGCACACTAGCTGGAAGTTTCTGTCCCATCTTTATACCAGGGTTCCATACTACAGATGTATAATCCAACAGTCAGCTCTGGGACTGGTTCTTAGGCAGTTCTTGTCATTTGCTTATTCCACTCAGACTGGTTCTGTCAATGCCTTTTTCTTTAGGTGTCAGCAGGAAAGTGGGCTAGAGTTGACAATCATGTGTCAGGGGAGATCCAAAAATAAGGGTTTAAAGAAAAGGGAGAATGTCACACTTATCTAGCTTTTAACCTTGTAGGGCTCCTCTTCTAGGGAAGGGCAAGGAAACTTCCCCAAGCTTCAGAGGAGCCCTCTTTCTCTTCTCTTCCACACCCGAAAGTCTGACAAGGCTCTTTGGAATGTCCTGCTGGAGCCCTTTGCTGTTTAGTGCTCCCTCCATCACTCAATTTTATATACCACTTGATTTTAGGAAAATAAGACAGATTTCAAAATAGCCGCATGTGCTACCCCTACTCCACACACAACGGCCACACAAAGAACTCATACATGCCATCCATATCTCACATGCATGGAGTGAAGGATCCATTTGTATGGATGAACAGACCAATTTAAAAATGCAACAGATACCATTAAGCACCCGTGAGTGCATGTCAGCTTAACCTCATCTACATGTTTTTGGATCTTCCCTGGAGCATGGACCAAGTACTGATTGATTTCTTGATTGGTGTTCTTCTGTGCTCCTTGCACTTGGATTGTGGTACTTTTCTTTCTTTTTTTGGTTGCAAGACAACTTGTAACAATCAGAGTTGTAGTTTGCACTTCCTGGTAGAGCTGAACGCAAACATCTAGCAATAACGAAACTTTATGGCAAGTGGACACTTTTGAAACATACATTTTAATAAAACTTTTTGGCATGTGACCAATTTCTGAAACAAACATTTTGGCAGCCTGTCACTTTCATTGATAATAATTTAAGACTGTTGCCATACAATATGTGTTTTTCATAACGTTTGCAGTTGTCACATTTACTTATTTGTTGGTTACCGCTTTTATAATTTAGTTGATGTTTTATTCATCATTAAACACGTGTGATTTCAAAAGGTTTATGTTTTACTTTTACTTCTGCCCAACCCTTTATCCCTTCCTAAAATTACTCCCCTTTACCTGTACCCACCCCTGAACTCTAAACTCCTGCTTCCCTCCCTTTACTTCTATCCACCCCTGAACTCTAAAACCATCCTTGCCTCTGCCCACCCTGAACTCTCAAGTCAACCTTACCTCCCTTTTCCTCTTCCTACCTCTGAACCCTAAGATCACAGAAATCTTCCTTTACCTCTATGCATCCTGAACCCTCAACTCACCCTTACCTTCCTTTACCTCTGCCCACCCCTGAACCCTCACCTCCCTTTACTTCTGCCCACTCCTGAACCCTCAGCTCCCTTTACCTCTTCTCTTCCCTGAACCCTCAAGCCACCCTCCCCTCCCTTAACCTCTACCACTCCTTAATCGTTAAGTCACTCCGACCTCACTTTACCTTTACTAACCCCTGAGCCCTCAAGCCGCCCTCACATCCCTTTACCCAGCCCTGAACCCTCAAGGATCCCTCACTTCCCTTTACCTCTACCCTCCCCTGAACCCTCAAGTCACTCCCATCTTGCTTTACCTTTACCCACCCCTGAGCCCTCAAGTCACCCACACCTCCCTTTACCTCTACCCTCCCCCGAAACCTCAAGTCACCCTCACTTCCCTTTACCCTCCCCTGAACCCTCAAGTCACTCTTACCTTGCTTTACCTCTACCCTCCCCTGAACCCTCAAGTCACCCTCACCTCCCCTTATCTCTAACCACCCCCAAAACCCTCAAGTCACCCTCATCACATTTCACCTCTACCTACCCCCGAACCCTCAAGGAACCCTCACCACCCTTTACCTCTACCCACCCGAACCCTCGAGTCAACCTCACCTCCTTTACTTGTACCCACTCCTGAATCCTTAAGTCACCCATACCTCCCTTTACCTCTACCTAAATGCACTTTTTTTTTAAATAACATAAAAGTATGCTATTTAGAAAAATACTTACCTGAGTGGTAAAGTACAGAATAGTAAAGGTACAAATACTTACCTGTGTGGTAAAGTACAGAATGGTAAAGGTGGTAAAGTACTGAATGGTAAAGGCACAAATACTTACCTGTGTGGTGAAGCCTGTGTGGTCAATGTTCTGTATGGTAAAGGCTGCAAAATAAAAGCTGTTTCCCCACAGGCAGGACACTTGCCTCAACCATAGTGCGGCTAAACGTTTTGGGGCACTGTTGGTTGTTATATGCCCTTCAGTATGTTTGGCGGGCACCTTCCCCTCTTTTACAGTTTGCATCCTCCATCCCCTACACCCTATGCTCCAAGTCTCACCTGAGACAGCGCATGCACTGTTGCATGTGGGAACTTTTGCATACTTAGAGGGGGCTTAGAGCCTGCCCCTTGCTTACCATTGGTTGGCGTCATCAACACTCTCATTTCCTTGCTTCTCTCTGGCCAGCCAGTGCCAGCTTCATTTCCTCTTTGTGTGTTTGCCTCTACCCTGGAGCATGGCCCAAATACTGCTTTTAATGCCCTTCCACTGCTCGCTGCTTTTAGAGGTATTTTGTTTTTCCTTTTAGTTGTACTCCTTCCTCCCTCCCCCTCATGCATTTTTGCTTGCTCTGCCCCCACACCCTCCTGCTGCATTGTTGCTGGTCCGGTCTGCCTCTCCCTCGTTGGCCTGCCCGATTCTGCCTCCACCCCATCCTCCTTCATTGATTGCCCCCTACTGTCTCTCCAGAAAAGAAAAGAACCCAAAAGACACAACAACGGGTTTCAAGATGCTACAAAGATACAAATGCCACTGCGCTTCCTGCTCTGCATGGCATTTTTAGTGCTGTCTTCATGGGGGCCAACATGGTGAACTTCAGCTCGGCCGTTAGATAATTAAACTTTTTTTTGTGTTTTTTTTTTTTTTAAGGCAGAGCATAATCCCATACTTAGAAAACTGATCACTGCTGCTTGCGGTCAGCGCTGGCCGCATCATAGTAATTGTTTTCCTAACTCTCAACGATGCTGCGCAGCAGCCATGCTGCTGTACAACATAGCTAAAAGAAATTGACAAAGCCAGAGGCTCTCCCATAGGCGAGACCTCTTGGCTTCGCCATTGTTTTGGTTTGACTTAATGGACCTCACACCAGTGATAGCAGGTTAATGCATACAGTGCATAAGAATGGAATAGGGATGGCTGGTTTTGGAATTGGTTGAGAGGGAGAAGCATGCAAGCGTCATGCCTCAGGAATGTAGGTGTGATCTGGTGCATACTGTTTGCTCGGGGTCGGCTGGCGCCCGAGGATACAAAGTGCAGTTTGCACAGAGCACTCTTTGAGACGGAACTTTGTTTTGATAGCCAGGTGAACCATATCAACTAGTAATGCTCTTTTTTCAAAGCAGGGTTCTGGCTGTTCGATCCCTTTCTCCTCCACAAAGAAGGTTTTGTTTCCTGAAAGCATAAATAAATACAGGCTGATATCCAAGCACAGTGAGATAAATAGATTCGTTTTAAAGCAGGAATATGAAACCAGGGCATTGAAAGGACCTACTGTATCTTCTGAAAAGGGAAATAATTCAAAGTAATGTGGTCCTCAGCTCTGTTGGGCTGGTAATACCGATTCAGATGGGAGTTTACGCCCAAATTAGGGTTAAACAATGTACACAAATTTCACACTTTTTTCCACGCAAAAAAATTGCTGAACGGGACAGATATGAAGTGTTAATTGTGTTATGCCCATTAGAAGTGTGGAACTCAGACTAGGAGGTAATGCTGCACCCTACGGTATGTGCATTAACCGAGTGCGGTAACAGGCCACTTGTAATGAGACCCTGTGTGTTAAGTTAATCGCCATCTTGTTTCCAAATGCCAGCACATGTTTAATTTGTTTAAAGCAGCAATGAGATGCTTGTTCCATGTGTGCTGGAAACCCTGATCTTGATACCACGATTTCCTTTATCAAATACATTCTGGGAGTGGTATCTTTACTGGCTTTAATCGAAGCAATGCACTGGGTGGCAATACACATTTAAAGTGAGAGTCTTGACCAGTTTATGTGATGTCTGATGCACATGGAAGGATGTGCAAACCTAAGTGTTTCATATGATAGTGTTTGTTAGCTTATAGGGGCTTATGGACCACCCATTTCTTACCACTGGTTGGCTTCAACGTCACTCTCATTTCCTTACTTTTCTTTGGTCAGTGCATACTGATTTCACTTCCTGGTTGTTATGTTATGTGTATTTGTAAAGTACATTATCACCTGCAAGGGTATCCTGGCCCTGAGCAGGTGTGTGTGCCTAGCCCTGCTTATGGTAGGTTGGTTAATTGAAAAGCCAGGCCTTCTTGAGAAAGTTCAGGAAGAGAGGAGAAGGCGCTGATATGGAGTAGGAGGCCGTTCCACACTTTAGGTGCGATGTAAGTGAATGCCCGCCCTCCTGATCTGGTTCTGTGTATGCGTGGGATTTGTGCGAGTAGGAGTCCTGCGGAGTGGAGGTGTCTGGGTGGAAAGTTGAAAGAGATGAGACTGCTCAGGTAGGTTGGGCCTAACTCGTGTAGTGCCTTGAACGTTTGTGTGACAAGTTTGAAAAGTGGTGTGATGTGAGTTCTGTGTGGGAGACTGAGAATGTGTCTGGCTGCTGAGTTCTGGATGGTGTGTAGTCTTTTGATGAATTGGTTGGTGATCCCAGCATAGAGGGTGTTCCCGTAGTCCAATTTGCTTGTGACTAGGGTGTGAGTTACGGTTTTTCCTGGTGTTGCTTGGGAGCCATTTGAAGAGCTTCCTCTGCATCTTCACAGTATGGTGGCAGGATGCAATGACTGTGTTGACTTGTGCAGTCATGTCCAGGTTGCTGTCTATGATGACTTCCTGGTGTGGGTCCGAGTTCAGCCAGCCACCTGTTGGAGTACCTTGGCGAGGTGCTCTTGCTGAAGATCACTAGTTCTATCTTGTCGGTGTTGAGCTTGAGAGTTGGCTTTCAGTTAGCGACTTTGGTCACGCAGGCGGTGAACTTATTTCTTGTGTTGGTGGTCTTGCCCGAAGGAGAGAGTACGAGTTGTGTGTCATCTGTGTAGGAGTGGAGGTTGATGTTGTGTGCACGAATGACGTTGGCTAAAGGGATCATGTATGCGTTGAAGAGGGTGGGGCTGAGCGATAAACCATGAGGCACTTCACAGATGAACTTGTGTGCTTCCAAGGAATAAGCTGCCAGGCTGACCGCTTGTGTTCTATCTGTTAAGAAGGAGTAGATCCAGCCGAGAGCAAGTCCTTGGATGCCAATCTCTTGCAGGCGCCTAATGAGGATGAGATGTGAGATGTAAATCTTTTGCAGGCGTCTAATGAGGATGGGGGTGAGACATGTCAAATGCTGCAGAGAGGTCCAAGAGAATGAGGGCCGCTGTGTCTCCTCTGTCAAGGATCATGAAGTGTCGTCTGTGGTGACGGTGAGTGCTGTTTGTGTCCTATGGTTGTGTCTGGATCTGGACTGTATGGCATAGAGGAGCCGGTGGTTGCTAAGGTGGTAGATGAAGCATTAGTTGATGAGTTTCTTTAAGACCTGGCCTAGTAAGGTAGTAGGAGGGAGAAGGGTCTGTATGGTTTCTTGAACAGACGCGTTATGGTGTCATGTTTTCAGGAGTCCAGAAATGTGGCTGTGTTGATGGGGGTGTTGATTATGGGTGTTAGTGCTTTACTGATTGGTAGGAATCCTTTAGTGAAGGTGTAGTGGGGGCAAGGGTCAGATGTGGCCTCTGATTGTAATGTCTTCATGGTGGCAGTGGTTTAGACGGTGGTGATGGGGGCCACAAGGTCAGGGTTTGTTCTTCAGTTGTGATGGGAAGTTGAGTTGAGAAGGTGACGGCGTCCCGTTGAGAGTCAAAGTTGTGTTATATGAAGGTGATTTAGTTTCAGAAGAATTCCCTTGGGCAAAGGTCTTGGAGGGGGTGATGTTGCTGGAGGCGGCAGGAGGCGCCGCTCGTGAAATCTTTAATGATGGCAAAGATTTTTGTGCCAGTGTTTGTGTTGGCGCCAATGTGTTCTGTGTCTGCTGGTGGTAGCGTCTTATGGCGGATTTGAAGATGCCTTTATCCGTGGTGTCTTGGTTTGGTCTCCATTTGCACTCCAGTTGCTTGCAGTGGTGTTTCATCAGCCTGAGTTGTTTGGTTTACCAGCTGGCCTATGGTCAGGCTCTTGCCACTGAGTTATAATGTCAAAATAAAGGACCCCCTGTACTGCCAACTCATTTAAATCCTGGTGCATTTAAGCGTTTCTGTTCATTCTCAAATTATAGCTGTATCAAAATATTTGTTAATTTCGAAGTTTAGTAAATATGTGCATGTTTGTCCATTGTATCTATTTGTGTTGTTCATTTGTAGGAAGTACGTTGTGATGTTATTGTCAGTTTTCTATGTTTGTGGAATTATTTATCTATTTTCTATGATCCCATTAAATGAAATTATACTAATAAAATAAAATGAGTGGTTGATTGATGAATTTTCTTATAAGAAATATATTCTTATAAGAAAATTCATCAATCAGCCACTCATTTAAATCCTGGTGCATTTAAGCATTTCTGCTCATTCTCAAATTATAGCTGTATCAAAATACTTGTTAATTTCTGAAGTTTAGTAAATATGTGCATGTTTGTCCATTGTATCTATTTGTGTTGTTCATTTGTAGGAAGTATGTTGTAATGTTACTGTTCAGTTTTCTATGTTTGTGGAATTATTTATCTATTTTCTATGATCCCATTAAATGAAATTATACTAATAAAATGAAGTTTTAATGGAATCTAGTGTACACTGAGTCCCTAACATCATGTCGGTGCTGGAGTAGGTCTTGCCACTGAGTTGCCCTTGAAGGGAGCTAGGGTGTTGGCGCATGCAGTGGTCCAGCTATTGAGAGTCTTGATGGCTTTCAGTTAGTTGCTGATGTGCTTGGGCCGGTGAACGGAGAGGGTGGTAGCCTGGTTCTCTTCTGTGATGCTTTTCCAGCTGTGGTGGGTTGGTCCGGTGGTGGCAGGTCTCTGGTAGCGTGGGATGGGTATGCTGAAACTGGCCAGGGCATGGTCTGTCCAGGTCATAGTTGCTGGCTTGTCGGCTGTGATGTTGCTGATCAAGGAGAAAATCGGGTCCAATAGGTGTTTGCCAGTGAAGGTGAGTATGGTAATGTGCCGGACGTGGAAAGGGTCGGTGCGGTCTTCTGGGTGAAAGTTAGCATCTGAGGAGGATCTATGTTTTTTCTTCCCATGCAGTATGGCCCCAGGACTGCTTCCTTTCCAAGTAAGTGTCTTTCCGCTGCTCGGGCTTCCATGGCTGAAAGTTTTTTTTTTTAAAAGCACTAGGACATGGCCAGCATTGGCCGCGTCTAGCACTTTTTAGGTCTCGCCTACGCAGCTGGACCTTTTGGAATCGATCAGCATTTTGGCAAAAAGCGTGCACGTTTTGCATTGCTTTCTATTGCAACGCGTGCACGTTTGGCGTTCCCCTTGCGGGAGCGAGCTTTGGCACCATCTGTTTGCAATTATCTTGAAAACAGATGGTGCCCCTGCTCGCTCCTGCAAGGGAAACGCTGCGTTTGCCTTGCGGGAGCGAGCAGGGGCACCATCTGTTTGCAATTATCGCGCTCGCTCCCGCAAGGTAAACGCTCTGCATGCACGAGTACTGTTTCACTTTCGCGGCCGGGGGACCGCGCTTGTTTACTTTCAGATGTAACTTCCCGCTGGTTCCGAGGAGTCAACATGGCTGCGCCCTGTGAGTCGGATCTGCAATCGGATCCCGCTCCGCCGCCACTGAAGATTCCGAAGCTCGAGGCCATATCCCCTACTTCACCCGGGCTGAGCGATGGACGCCTATCGTTGTCGGCGCCTTCTACCCCAAGCCATTTGTCGCCTCTAGAGGGATGCGCCGGTGGTCTGGGCCTTGCCTCGTTGCCCTCAGTCTTCTTTTCAACATTGGCCGCTTGTCGCGGCATGTCCTAGACCCCAGCAGAAAATAACGTGCTTAAAGCCGTATGGGGCAACGAGCGATTGGTGGAGGCACACTACCAGCAACTGGAGGGCTCAGGCACCCTATTTGCCAGCAAGGCTCCTCGCCCCGCCATGTATGAGCAGGTGTCCCGAGCCCTGGCCGAACTGGGCTACGAGCGGACTCCGGCAGCAATGCTGGGAACGCATGAAGGTAAGGATTGGGTGTATGGGAGAATGTGCGGGGTCATGAGCTAAAGATCGATATTCGCAAGTAAGATAAGCTTTGGGTACAGCATCACCCACGGCTAGAAATCCAGCCTATGATTATGTTGGAAACCGTATTGGTGCACTAATGAGCTTTTGTAAAAAGACATTCCGTTATTGTTGAAGCTAATAAGGACGTGGCCTAAAGGGTCACCTGCGGAAGCATGAGTTGATAACAAATGACAACTGGATGCCCCCCCGACGTTTAACATTTAGGGCAGAAGGACTGCGAAACATGGGGGCTGCAGCCACCACTGAGTTATATATACAGCACACGGTTTTTGTTTGAGTAAATCACATAATTAGCTTTTCAAGGGTTAGGTTGTTATTGGAAGAGATACCGTTTTGTAAAAACCCCGCCTGTATGTATAGTTCGGCGTATCCAAGGCTCTAGTAGTCTGAACTCCTTCCTCCTCAATATTTAGCTGCAGTTCTTAATAATATGAAAGCGTCCTTGTATGTGTACGCTTTTTGTTCAGCCTTTCTCTGTACGTCTCCTATGAATGTGTCTGTCCCTCACAGCAGGTTATGGTGTCTCCCTGGCTGCTGTATGCTCTTGAGTCTTCATGGAGATCTGGCAGGCGAGAGACTGCTGGTCTGCGTTGTGATGGTACAGGTGGTGTTGGTATGCCTGTGGGATCATTGGCTGGTAGAGGCCCTTGTGCGGATTCTGGGCCTGGTCGTACTGTCCCAAGCGGAGCCCTTTGAAGTTGTTTGCACAGTGCTTGTGCTACGCGCAAGTCTTTGAGTGCCCGGGAACATGAAATCTATTCATGTGTGGATGTGACCTCCTCCACACTGCGCTGTCACTGGGGTGCAGGGCACGGTGCCTCTTTAGAGCAGCCTCGGTAGTGGCTCATAATTTGCCTTAAAGTGGGCAGAAATGGAGAATTACTGGTATTGGTGACACTTACGGCGTCTGCTGAGTGGGTGCAATAAGAGCAGGTCAGTGCCTGGAGTTGGCACAAGGGGCCTTGCTTCTTTAGCTGCCACTTCTAGCAGGCGACCCCCCCCCCCCCCCTAATGTTTTTCTGGAGAACGGCCTGAGAAGAGGCGCAGTGCATTGTGGGGAGAGAAGTAAATGTGTGAGGATTGCAGGTGAGTGAATCACCCCTCCCACTCGGGGTATGACTCGGAGTCCTCCCCGGTCTGACCTTTGAGTGCAGAACCACTTTCTGCTACAACGGGCTGTGCATCTTCCCTGGACCCCCTTGTGCCAGGACACTAGTCTGCTGTGCAGTGTGAATGGTAAACGTTCGACACAGGAAGTGGAAAACCCAGCAGGGTAATCAAAGGTATGTGGTTGCCACTTAGTTTTAAATGCAAACTTAAAATGTTTTATTTATTGTTGTTAAAGGTTCTCTCCTATGCTGTAAAGTGTTGTAATCTTTGCCTCCAAACTTTACAGCGACCTGTAAAAGACCTATATCCTGGGTTGCACCCCTATTGCCATAACTAAATTAAACTAAACCCAGTCCTTAATGCTAAACTCACCCTGAACATAGCTCAAAACTTATTCCAAAGCATCACCGTAACGCACCTTATCCTAACCAAAGTGACCACTCCTTAATCCCTTCCATTACTCTGAACATCACCCTGCTCGCCGCTCCCCCTACTCGGACGTTAGAAGCTCCACGCTTTCTTATATTTGTCAACCTTCCCCCCTTTTTTCTCTCTTTAATTTTTTTCATATTAATGGTTTGCCTACCTTAAGTTTCGAATTTTTTATTTTCATGTGTACTGCTCATTCTTGTGGCCACTTGCCAGGATGTGTTTTAAATTGAATGCAATGGACTTCATTTTCCTTCAGCTCATTGGAGATTCATCTGTTGAAACATGGAGCATTGGTTTAGAAAAGGACTTGTGTATCTGATCGAAGCTTTCTGGGTCAGACTTTGTACTATGTAGCAAAGCCTGCCTGTCCGCAATACGCAGAAAACATCCTATATCCAGGTCCACTAATATATGTGGCAATGGAGTACCAAATTATGGAACAGGGTTAAATTATGCAGCAAGAAAATGCAAATTATGTAGCATAATGTGGCACATTCTGTAGGAGTGTCTCTTGCCGTATTGTCGTTTTATAGCTATTAATAATGCATGGACAAAGTGTTATTAGTATCAGTTGTGTACAAAAAGTGATTGGTGGAATGCTTGAATCAATCTCAACCACTGGTAATGAATTATGCCGCGTCCCAGTCATCATTCTTTTGCCCACCATGCCACCTCAGTTTGGACTCAGCCATATGCATATCCGCTTTGACTCAATCCCAGCAGGATCAGTCCATCCCCAACTATCAGGCTAGATCATCCTTGAACTGGAACAACCCAAGACCCGTTTCGCCCTTATTAGGGCTCATAGCCAATAGGTCTCGCCTTTGGGACCTTATAATTGTTTAGCCATGCAACAGTTGATGTTGTTGCACCAAGGATATTGTGCTGCATAACTAAATACTTATAAGGTCCCAAAGGCGAGACCTATTGGCTATGCCAATGCTTGTTTTTATTGCTGACTGGAAGGCAGGGCGGGAGGCATCTACATCCACCGGCTTGCACGCCCTCCCTCCCTCCTAGATGCCTCCTGCCACCAATTTTTTTTTTTAAGTGCTAGGACGCAGGCAGCGCTGACTGAGTCATAGCACTTTTTTTATTTGAAAACTTTCAACCATTTTGCCCAGCAGCGGCACTGCTGTGCAACATAGCTTAAAACATTGGGAAAGCCCAGGGCTTTAAGTGGGCCGGGTCTCACCGGTGCTGAGCACCGGCAGTTTTTTAAAGGAGGCCTCGAAACGGGTCTCTATCGGGCTCTGTTCTGTGCCCTGGTACAATTGGTCCGTTTTTTCCCGGACTGCAGTGACAGCAGGCACATCGATGTGCGCGTGCTCACACTGCTCACTTCTCAATAGTGGGCGCGTGCCCACACTGCTCACTTCTCACTACTGGAGAAGTTACGGCATGACGTCATGCCGGTGAGCGTTGTAGGGGAAGGGAAATCCTTTAAAGAGAGTCATTTTCTCTCTGGATTTCCCTCTCTTCTAAAAATCAGGAGCAGCAACATTGTCGTGGTGTAACCAGGGCTTTAAGTGGAAGCTTTTTCAATATTATATACAACAAGCCATAGTTGCTGCTTATTTATCTTATGCAACTAACAACCATTGACAAAGCCAATAGTCCTGAATTGTTGTAGGTATGATGTTACTTGTTGTATCATATATCTGGATGCAATGACAGAAACCGCAAAATACAAGTCAGGCAGCACACTATGCTAAGCACAGATTTTTAGCTTAAGTGTTTTAAGCCACGCCCTTAATTACATTGGCCACGCCCCTTTGAAAGACCCCCCCCCCCGGTTTTTTCATCCCACTTAAAGCCCTGGGAAAGCCTAGGTAAAACCTATTGGCTTATCTTGCCCTGCGGTCCGCCCCTCTTTTCATGCAATCTCTTCGCTCTGGCTTTGTAGTCTCCCCCTCTCTCACCCTGCAGTCTATTCTCTAACCCTTTAGTCTTTCTTTTGTCGCCCAGTGGTAATTTTCCCTGCCCTGTCTCCCCTCATCTTTTGGCCTTCCCACTCTCAACCTGCGGTCACCTTTTGCCCTGCATTCTCTCCTCTCTCGCCCCTGCTGTCTCCACCTCACCCCTGCAGCTTCACCTCTCTTTTCCTCTTGTCTTATCCTCATCTTTCTGTAGTCTTTCTTCTTTCTCACCTTCAGTCTAATTCTAGCTATGATGCCTCTCCTCTTACCCCGTGGTCTTCTTCTCTCTCACTCTATGGTCTGTTGTCTCCTTCATCCAGGAGTCTCCTCGCTGTCACCTTGCAGTCTCCCCTCTCAATGGTGACCATGTGTTTAGGGTTTGCCGGGACAGTTCCGGTTTTTCACGAGCTGTCCGGGCAGATTTCGGCAAATTTAGCACATGTCCCAGTTTTCGGGAGGGTCAACTGAAACGAGAGAGGTACATTTATATGAATTTCAAAGGGAGGACTAGTTGACAGCTCTTATCGGAAAGCAATTGAATTAACACAAATTATACAGGTTTAAAAGATGAATTTAATATATTCCCTTAGTGATTTGTTGTCTGTGTTTATGTATTTATGAGTGGTGTTATTTACATCATTATGTGCCCCTCGGTTGATGTAAATTTGTAGTCTTTCTATTTTTGCAAAATGTTTGTTTTTCAGAATCTGGTCACCCTACCCTCGTAGTCTCCTCTCTTTCTCACCTTGTGGTCTCTCCCCTCTCGCCCTGCAGACTCCCCTCCCGTGCCCTGCAGTCGCCCCTCTCTCTTGCCCTGTGGTTTTCCCCTCTCTGACTGGGCTGTCTCCTCTGTATCCCTCTGTCTCTTATCCTGCGCTCTCCTCCTATTATTTTCTGTGCCCTCTCTCACCATGCGAACTACCACCTTTTAACCTGCTGCTTTCCTCCTTTGCCATTTTCCCTGTACACGCCGAAAAGCGCTTCGACGCCTCGTCAGAGGTAGTAAGCGCTATATAAATACTTCCAATTACAATTCTCTTGCCTCGCTTGTTGCTTAGTCCTCTGCTGGGTCTTTTTAAGCCCTCTCAGCAGAGAGCATCTCTCATTCTTTCTACGGAGAATAAATAAACATTTCAAGCTAAAGCACAAAAACATTGATGAATAAAGAAAGCAGGACTACGCTTGCGTTCCTTTGTGGATAGGCCCCGAACTTCCAACTCTCTATTAGTCAAACTGCAAAGGGGGCGCGGTCCTTTCTAGTTGTGCTACTTGTATATAAATATGGCTGGAATATTCACATGTATTTCCCTTTTTAGATATTTTGGGGCTGATTCACAAAAGCATGTAGAATATGTTAAAAAGTACTACGTGAGCTGTCTCTTACGTACTCCAGACTGCCTTAGAGAATGGGCCGATTCCCTGTGTTGGGGAGTGTGAGCTGGTCTGCCGCTTTACTGCCGCACCCTTTAATAATTCGATTTACCTCTGAGTGGAGCTACTGGCAGCAGTAAGGTGCGATCTATGCAAATATCTGATAACATAACCTCCCCTGTATGTGAACCACTGCAGGACTGGGAAAAGCAACCAGCCCTGGCAGATTGCTGCTCCAGGCCGGGGAAAGGGGGTGGCAGTGAGAAGTACCGCTCCCGCTTGTTTTACATTTTTATTACAGGGGCCCGAAATTGTAGCACTGCTGCAAAACCGGCCCCCAGGGGTAGAACACCAGCCCCGGCGCACCGGGGAAACGCCTGGTGCCCACTACGGCCACGCCGGCCCTGATGTGAACCTGTGACCTGTAAGTGAGGGGAGAGGATGTGGTCCGTCGGCTAGATTGCCGACTTTGGTGCTGGAAACCAAGGTTCGAGCCTCGGGTAGCGTCAACATCCTGTGATTCTGGGCAAATCAGAATGTGCCTGAATGTGTAACGTAATCGGTGCTCATGTAAAGCGCTCCAATACCTTCGGGTCGATCTGCATTAAAAAAAAAAAAAAAACGTGAGACAGAACTCCGCAGCAGCTGCCGTCGCCAGCTGAGTTGCCTTGCCGCGTGGCAGTCACTATGGAACGGGTAAGCTCGGTTCCGTGGGTCCTATCGCAAGGACGAGCCTGGGGAGGAGGGGGGCGCGCCGGAGTCTGGAAGTCCTGCCGCCCGGCAGCAGATCTGCGAGCTGCGGCCTTGATTTGCCAGCGCTTGGGGGGCCCGGGCTTTACCCCATGGCGCTAATGGGGAAATGAGATTACGGAGCGGAGCAGAGTTTATCAGGCCTCCTCCCGGCCCTAGTAATTCAATTCGTGCGGCCTCGCGGATGGGAAGCTGCCAGCGTGGACACCCCGGCCCCGCTGGGCCTCCGAGCACCGCCATCTAAATAAAGGTTGAATGCTGCATTTTTGATGCTCTGCCCTCAGCGTGGCATCGGGAGCGGGCTCGCGCGCGTTAATGTAATATTTATATGGCCCTGCATTCTGCCCACGGACAGGCACACCAGTGCAGGGGGCACAGGCTGCCTGCCAGGGACCGTAGTACAATACCAGGTTTATTCAGTTTTTTTATTAAAGAGTTTTACACAACATTATAAGCCGTCCAGGACGTTTCTGGGCGCTAGATGCAAGAAAGCAACAGAAACAGGATGATGGCGAGGCGAGAAAGTATTGTACTGTAATTGCATTTATTAGCGCTTACGACTCCTGACGAGGCGTCAAAGCGCTTTTTCGGCGAGTAGCACTCTACTCTGGAACCCATAAACGATTAGTGTTGAGTTAGTATAGTGAAATATGAAAGTAAGTTGAGTGGTGGATATTAAGTGACCCCAAGGTCCTTGGAATCTAGTTGGATGCACAGGCGGGGCAGAGATCCACACCCCTCGGGCCTTGCCACGCTCAGGTTGGGCAAAGATCCACAGAGATCCACCCTCCTCAGGCCTTGCCACGCTCAGGTTGGACAATAAATTGAACACACCTTTGTGTAGCTCGGATTTCAACAGTTTACTAAACTGAGGGTTTTGAGATGAGATTCAGTTCTAAGCCGAGGTCTAAGATCATTCCATGATCTCGGGACCCCGCCCCGGATCCCAGCAGATCCTCCTCTGTGCGGATCCTATTCTATCTTCTTTGCAGATCTTCCTCCCGCCTCTGTGCAGATCCTCCTCTGTATGGATCTTCCTGTGTGGATCCCTCCCCCTCTTCTGTGCAGCTCTTCCTCTGTGTGGATCTACCGCCCTCCTTTGCACGGATCTTCCTCCCTTTTCTTTGCAGATCTTCTTCTGTGCGGATCCTCCACTGTGTGGATCTTCTTCTGTGCGGATCCCACTCCCTCTTCTTTGTGGATCTTCCTTCCTCCTCTGTGCTGATCCTCCTCCCTCTTCTCTGGGCCACTGGATGTGTGGAGAGTCTGCTCTGGGCCACTGCATGTGTGGAGAGTCTGCTCTGGGCCACTGGATGTGTGGAGAGTCTGCTCTTGGCCACTGGATGTGTGAAGAGTCTGCTCTTGGCCACTGGATGTGTGAAGAGTCTGCTCTTGGCCACTGGATGTGTGAAGAGTCTGCTCTTGGCCACTGGATGTGTGAAGAGTCTGCTCTGGGCCACTGCATGTGTGGAGAGTCTGCTCTGGGCCACTGCATGTGTGGAGAGTCTGCTCTGGGCCACTGCATGTGTGGAGAGTCTGCTCTGGGCCACTGGATGTGTGGAGAGTCTGCTCTTGGCCACTGCATGTGTGAAGAGTCTGCTCTTGGCCACTGGATGTGTGAAGAGTCTGCTCTTGGCCACTGGATGTGTGGAGTCTGCTCTGGGCCACTGCATGTGTGGAGAGTCTGCTCTGGGCCACTGCATGTGTGGAGAGTCTGCTATGGGCCACTGCATGTGTGGAGAGTCTGCTCTGGGCCACTGCATGTGTGAAGAGTCTGCTCTGGGCCACTGCATGTGTGAATAGTCTGCTCTGGGCCACTGCATGTGTGAAGAGTCTGCTCTGGGCCACTGGATGTGTGAAGTCTGCTCTGGGCCACTGCATTTGTGGAGAGTCTGCTCTGGGGTACTGGATGTGTGGAGAGTCTGCTCTGGGCCACTGCATGTGTGGAGAGTCTGCTCTGGGCCACTGGATGTGTGAAGAGTCTGTTCTGGGGCACTGGATGTGTGGAGAGTCTGCTCTGGGCCACTGCATGTGTGGAGAGTCTGCTCTGGGCCACTGGATGTGTGGAGAGTCTGCTCTGGGCCACTGCATGTGTGGAGAGTCTGCTCTGGGCCACTGGATGTGTGAAAAGTCTGCTCTGGGCCACTGCATGTGTGGAGAGTTCTGCTGTGGGAGGCTGACCGTGGGTGTCGGTTTGGCTTGCCGTGTGACACACTTTGAGGAGGTAGGACAGATCATGGCACGGGGTCTTGAACTCAATCCTTGTTTGGCCGGGAGCGAGTGCAACACTTGAGGTCAAGAATAGGTGTGCAATATGATGTGGCATGCACTGAAAATTGTCTCTAGATTTGACAGACAGGGAGGCTGCTGTATATTGTGTTACAGTAGTCCGTTTTGAAAATCACCACAAGAGCTGTGCTTTGGGGCTGATGCTGCAAGCAGAGAGTAGCTCGAAGAAGACCTAGATGGTAAAAGGCAGATAGTTCCACATTATTGTGTCTGCCTGGTTCTCGCCCTCTCATGTATTGTGTCCTGCTCCCACTCTGGCTTGATTGCATTATTTGTCACACTGGGACTTACCTTGATTTCTTCTGTTTTACTTTTTAGATTTGGAAGACATTGCACTAAAAGGTGCACAAGAACTGGAGTGTGTGGTACAGCAGGGATACCTGGAGAAGAAATGCAGAGGTGAGTATCACTCTCAGGTGATGTAAGTGTTTATTTCATTCACTTTTCGAGTGACAGATGAATTTTGATTTAGAACCGTGCATAGCAAGCGGATGAGCATACAGTAGCTTGGTACCGGTTTAGGTGAGAAGATATAGAGACGGTGGCGAGCAGGATGGGATTGTAAGTGGTGACTAAAACAAAACAGGACATATATTTACCATTTGTGTAACTTTCCATCAGTAGTGAAATATTGATTATAAAATATCAGGGGAAGGGGAAAATGTGTCAGACTGTGGTAGTTTATTTTTAAATTCCTTGGGTGACGTGTTCTTTAAGTACGTAGATGAAGCAGCGGCATTAAACCAAGATTGGTGGTAAGAGATCTCCAGGTGAGAGGCCCTGGAAGAGAGAAGAAACAGAATCTCGAGGCAGTGCATAGAGTTTGTCGTGGAACTAGGAAGTTTTGATTGGCCGCCCCTGGGCATTGAGTAGAGGCACAAGGACTTGTGTGTCAATATGTAAGTTTGCCTTGAATACTGAGACGAAATGTTTGTAGAAGCCTCTTTGCTTAAACAACAACCAACTGACCAGGGGATAGTTCAAAATTTGGGAACATTTAGTACGTTATCCATTGAGTTAAAGGAGGGTTTGGGGAGACCCACTAGAAGGCTGCTGCAATTTCCAACTGCACTTGAAGACTATCGCTGCAATCAGTGTTTTGTTTGCGTGGAAGGGAATTTTAGATTGCATTTGATCGACCGCTAGTATTTGCTGTCTGTAGAAGTTATGAGGGGTTCCATGTCAGGGCAGTGGAGTTGGAGATTAACCACCATGGCGAATGGGGTGCACCTCAGCAGAAACCGGGACACCCCAAAGCAGGGGATCAAAAAGTGATTGTCGAGGACTGCACATCAGCAGAGGCAAGAACAGGAAAGGGCAAATAGTTATCATCCACAGTGAGTGCATTGCTGTGACTGCCATCTTTACTGGTTTTTCTCTCAGATCACGGTTTCTTTGGCTCCGAATGGCAGAAGCGATGGTGTGTCCTCAGCAAAGGGATCTTTTATTATTATGGCAGCGATAAAGGTAAGCATGGCGTTGACCACAGCATGCGTAATGTATGTTAAATAGACACATTTGAACATTCCTCTGTCTATGTAAAGAATCTGAAAACAATCTGTTGTATCTTGTGGTATTTCTCTTTTCATGTTAATGCTTATTATATGGTGTTTCCCTTTAATGCTGTAAATGTTGTAGTGCTCTAGAATATGTGGTCACCTAGCAACTGTGTGATTCTATGCTATTCCTGTTGGAGCTGTTGGTAGAGTTGGTCCTGCTGACTCTGCTGTCCATGTAGCCAATAAATAACCAGCTTTGAACCTTTTCGGTCTACCTGGTTACTACATAATTATGGCGATGATCTTTGGCTACATGGAAGAACCTACGCAAAATTGTAAGCTGTATTGAAGATCCTTCTCAACCTTATTGGTGAGCTGTTCTACTAGAATTATCGCTAGTAATCTACGCTGGACCTCTACATTCAAGGTATTTGCTTTAAAATTAATTGGTGCCGCCTTGCGCTATCGGAACTGTTGATTTTCTTCAAACATTGCCAAGGAGGAAAAGTGTTTACCTGTGATCCTCCGTTTGCCGTTAATTGCCCCGCGCAGCCTGCTCGTGCACCCATTGTTTCGCTCCAGCCTCATTCCAACCTCACTTGCACCTTCCTCGATTTTACGCTTCTCTTCATTGACTCTTGCGCTTTCAACTGTGACTTCACCACATCACGCTGCGACGCCGCGGCCATTTTGGAAGGTTTGGAAGCCTTTCAACTTTGTTTTTCATTTTCTAGTCACGTCACGCTGCACTTAAACGTCGCGGCCATTTTGAAAGGTTGGGAAACCTTTCAATTTCTTCTTCTGGTCTACGAGTAATTTCTCGCATCTGTACTGCTCTTCACCATCGACAATCAAGTATATAGTCGGTGCATCTTTGCAATATTAACGGTGATGCACACACCTATTCACAGCGTTTGCTCTACATCTAAAGATTGCCAACCAAAGGTATTTTAAGTGCATCCACTGCAATATTCACGGAGATGCACACACCTATTCACGTTTTTCTCAAGCTTGAAATTTTTAACATTGTTTCACCATGCGCTGCAACAATATTATCTTTGAGTGTATTCACGGTGATACACACACCTATCCTCAACATTACCAACATTTAGTTCTTAATTTTAGCGTGTCATTTTTTTTTGGGGCAACTCTCTACAGTGTGTTTATTCACAGTGATGCACATACCTCCTTATGTCACTGGATGCTCATTTACCTTAACAGAGTGACATTTCCATTAACAACGCTTGTTTTATTCGCTGCAACAATCAACCAACTACCATTCTATTTTCTTAGTTGGTCATTCACTTACAGGTTGTGCATTATTTATTTAAAATTGTAATTGCTATTTTCCTTTATTTACTCATTATCATATATTTACATTTATAGAAATGTGTACAATGCAATCATTTAATCTTCCACCTTCCTTTCTGGATTATCCCGGTGAACCTCCAGTCAGATGGGAAGTCTGGCATGATGCTTTCGAAATTTACTTGGGTGCCATTGGTGCTTTACGTTTCGGTGCAGAAAGGAAAAAATTTCTTCTTCTCCATTCCTTAGGGTTTGAAGGAAGGTCTATTTACAAACATTTACCAGCATTATCTCAAGAACAACTCAATGGTGACGAATATGCTGAATCTGTCATTATACTGAAATCCAGGTTTGATAAACAACCTAGCCTTATGGTTCTAAGGCACACATTTTTCAAAAGGAAACAAGCAGAAGGAGAAGACGTGGACTCTTATATCTCAGCATTACGCAGGCTGGCTGCAGATTGCAAAGTTGAGAATTTTACAGACCAGCTCATTAGAGACCAGTTTGTTTGCCAATTCAAAGACAAGAACATACGGCAAAAACTATTGAGTTTAGGTGACCCAACCTTGGACGAGACCATCAAAATCGCTAAAAGCATAGAGATATCTATGGTCTCACTGAAGGAACTGAATGACAAACCTTTAGATTCTGTTAATGTTGTTAATGTGAACAGTGTTGTCAAGCATCGTGTTAAATCTAATCAAAGTGTAGGCAATCAATCTTCGAAACCTAAATCTGATCTTGCCAATTCTAATAAGGTTTATGGTAACAACATATGAATCAGCTGTGGGAATCCTCCACATATCAAGGGTTCCCGTTGTCCAGCTAGTAATGTCATGTGTAATTACTGTAAGAGGATGGGCCACTTTGCTAAAGTTTGTTTAAAGAAAAAAAATGTCAGAAAACCAACAGTCTGTGTACTTGAATCTGAGGATGATTCCGACCCTGAAGTGATCTCTGTTGTCAGAAGTTCTGATGATGTGGATCTTTGCAATTTTAAACTTGTTCCCAGTCAAAATGTGGTTGAAGGAGATCCATCTTCATGCATTGATCCTATTGTAGACATTGATATTGGGGATCACACCATGAAATTGTTAGTTGATTCTGGGGCAAAGATCACAATGATCACTCAAAAATTGTTTGAAGAAACTTGGAAAGGTTTTCAACCTCTTTCTCCTCCGGATCGCTCCCCTGTCTCATATGAAGGGCGAAAAATTGATCTAATGGTTTTTTTTGAAGATGAAATGTCGTTTAAAGGTAGGAGAATTAGAGGAAAGGTATATGTTGCAGTAAAAGGACTCAACATTTTGGGGTGGTTTCACCAAGGCCTGTTCGGCATGATACTTATATCTGGAGCGAAAGAACAGGTGTTAGTGGTCGGTTGTGAAGATGAAGGTCATGTTTGGAAAAAAAGATATCCTGAAGTTTTTAGTAATGATTTGGGAAAAATCAAATGATTCAAACATAAGATTATTGTTAAGGATGGTGCTCTTCCCATCAAGCACAAACTTAGAGGAGTGCCGTTCAGTGAGAGAGAAGATCTGGAAAAAGAATTAAAGAGTCTCTGTACTAAGGGGATTATTGAGCCCACAGACTCTCCGTTATGGCTTTCTCCCTTAGCGGTAGACAGAAAAAGGGGAGGAGATCTTCGAGTTTGTGTCGACTTGAGGTCTTTAAACAAAGAAATATGGGTGGATTCCCATCCCCTACCCAAGATTAATGACTTATTTTCTTCCACCAAAGGAGCATGTTTTTTTTACAAAACTTGATTTAGCCAGTGCATACCACCAGGTGGAACTGGATCCTGAATCTCGCCATCTTACCGCCTTTGTATCACCTCTGGGAACATTTTGCTACTGTCGAATGCCTTTTGGGCTTGCGTTAGCAGCGTCTGTTTATCAGAGGATATAGAGCAATATCCTTAGAGATGTTCATGGTGTCCTAGTATTTCAGGATGATGTTCTCATTTTTGGTAAAGATGTTTTAACATTATTCAAAAAACGTGGTGTTGTGTTAAAAAAAGAGAAGTGTCAATTTCTGTGTTCTAAAGTTGAATATTTGGGACATGTCATTTCTCATGATGGGGTCAGTCATAGACCAGGATTACTTCAAGCCATCGTTGATGCCCCTGAACCAGTGGACAAAGCTGGTGTGAAGTCGTTACTGGGGCTATGTGAGTATTACTCACGGTTTATTCTGAATTTTGCATCTATTGTACGTCCCATAAGTAATCTCCTAAAGAAAGGGGTCAAGTTTGAATGGTGCAACGAATGTGTTATGGCTCTTAAATTTGTCAAATCTGCTTTAAAAGATAGTGCTGCTTTGAAACCTTTCGACCCCAGTTTACCGTGCTGCGTCTGTCGATGCCAACCAAGTAGGTCTTGGAGCCACTTTAACTCAGTCAGACAGCAATTGTTAGAACACGGTGTGTTTTGCTTCCAGGGTATTGAGAACTCCCAAGCTCCAGTACTCTATTATTATATATAAGACTTTATTGTTTGATTAAAAAACCATTACAATTTAAAAACTCGTTCGATTAATTCATAAAAAAGATCACTGAGTAAAAAGAAAGATACAGAACTTGTAAATTGCCTAAAACCCTCAATAGCATTGCAGGCAGATAACGTTCAACTAGGAAACACAATCGATTCATTCATAGAAAAGGCCGCTGAAAAAAAAAAATAAAAAAAAATTCAGGACTTGTAAATTGCTTAAAACCTCCCAATGCATTGTAGGCAGATAATGTTCAGCTGGAAAGCCAAGATCGAATCGGCTATTATTGGCAGTCTAGGGTTTTGTTGTTGGGCCTGCAGACTGAGTGCCGCCCTGCTGAGATAAGGGAGATTTGGCGGCACTAATTTCTCCCAACAGTTTTGACGCCTTGTTGACAAGTTTTGTTAGCCCAATATTTAGCTTGGTGTTGTCTGGGTTTAAGGCAGCTATTATAGCCTGGCGGCATGATCGAACTCCTAGCCTGATCCATTCTTCCCGCAATAGTAACCGTCTGACTGTAAGCATGGCGGGGCATACACAAACTATGTGTCCCATTGCTTCAGAGTGGTAGCCGCACATCCTGCATTTGATGCTATTGCCTGAGCGGCGTCATTCAGGAAGGTTCTTTAAAAATGGCCAGTCACCCATCCTCAGAGCTAAAAACTTTTGTTTCCAGTAAAGTGCAAATGTGCATGATAAATAGGGCGACTCGACGCCTGGTTTGAAGTTGGAAATTACTGCCCAAGCGTGTTTCCTTTTTGACAGTGTTGCCCTGTCTGAATGAAAAGGCCACAGTCTGACGCTCTTCTTGATGGCAACCTTTAGCACCGGCTGAGAGGGGTTTGTTCCCCAGAGTTCTTTGACTCCTAGTAATTGTAAGCTGTGATCCAGGTGCTGCCGATATTTCTGGCTGGTCTGGTTTTTCAATATTTCCTGCCAAAGTCTGGCCTCCAGGGAACCCTCCCGGGCGGGGCGCAGTCTGTTACAAAACTTTATAAACGCGCCAGCCTCTACGACATGATGGTCTAGTAGGCCCAATTCTAGTCGAACTTGGGCTGGCGAAGCTGATTTTGGCAGACAAAAAGCACGTTTAAAAATGTTGATTGTTCGTTTGTTTAATAAAGTGCTTGTTGTGCCCTTCGTAATCTCGTGCCCATACGACAGAGAGTTGGTTATCTTCGCCTTCATCACTTTCAGCATAGGGGTTAGGCTTGGGCCAGTTAGCTGTTTGGACAGTTTCGCGGCGGCGGCTTCTAATGACAAGGCTTTGGACCTTAATGTTTCTTTTTGCTTGACAAATGAACATCTGCGGTCGAGAAAGATTCCCAGATATTTGTAATGTGGTGTTGAGTTGAGTTTTGCATTGTTGAAGTACCACCCTCCACGTGGCCTCCTTTTGCTTCCCGAAAGATATTGTTTTGGTTTTTAGCAGGTTTAGTTCTAAAGAATTTCTTATAGTGTAGGGAAGCAGTTCGTCGAGGAGTCTCTGTAGGCCCACTTTTGTGTGACTTAGCAACACCAAGTCGTCGGCATACAGCAGGTTGCTGATGCGGGTTCCATCCAGTTGAGGGGGGTGGCAGTTAACACTATCGAGTAATGGGGATAAATCTGATATAAACAAGTTAAAAAGGAGTGGAGCCAGCACACAGCCTTGTTTAACACCGGATTTAGTTGCGATCTTCCTGGACACATGGGAGCCTTCACCCAGCTTGATTCTGACCCATGTTTCCGAATGGAGTTGGACTATAG